>CM054139.1:37560820-37563320 GCA_028751875.1 Rapana venosa
TCCTTGTTCTGCACCAGCCATTAATTAAAAGAGATGACTCAGATGTTGCACCATTAGTGATGCTTGTTGTGTTTGTTGCTCTACTTTCAGGTTTAATTTGGTTGTTCAATATTCACTGTACATACACATGCATGCTCATACATGAAAACCCATGCAAGCATACACACACAGACACACGCACACAGACACGCACGCACACACACACACACACACACACACACACGTGCGTACACCATGAACAGAGTATGCATGTTCGTGGATGTGCATTTTATTTTATTTATTTTTTATTTTAATTTTATTTATTTTTTATTTTATACCACTTTAAGTCACGAGATTTCTCTGCGTGAAATTCGGGCTGCTCTCCCCGGGGAGAGCGCGTCGCCACAAGAGCAGCGCCACCCTTTTTTTTCTTTTTTTCTTTTGGTCTGCAACTGTATTTCTTTCCCTATCAGAGTGGCATTTTTCTAAGAATTTTGCCAGGGACAACTCTCTTGTTGCCGTGGGTTCTTTTACATGCGCTGAAAATTTTGTGTAACACACGGGACCTCGGTTTATCGTCTCATCCGAAAGACTAGCGCCCAGACCACCACTCATGGTCTAATGGATGGGGAAAAATTTCGGGCCCAAACGGGGTACGAACCACGCACACACCCGACCCGGACTTTTCGCATTCTAGACAGGCGCGTTACCTCTAGACCACCAATCCACCGATGCACACACACATTCATGCACACACACATTCTCACACACAAAGACATACACAGTCACACACACATGCACAAGACGAGAGAGAGAGAGAGAGAGAGAGAGAGAGAGAGAGAGAGAGAGAGAGAGAGAGAGGAGAGAGAGAGAGAGAGAGACAGACAGACAGACAGACAGACAGACAACAGAAAGGGACAGAAGCACAGAGATAAAGAGCTACTGGGCTGAACATTCTCTGTGCTTACTCAGCCTACGCTCGAAGATATTGACGCTGACCTGAAAATAGAAGCCTGTTCTAATAGCGTGCCCCATCCGTCCTTTCTGCATCAGTCATTAAAAGAGATGGCTCAGATGTTGCATCATAAGTGATGCTTGTTGTTTTCTTCGTCCTACTTTCAGATTTGATTTGGAGGTTCAATAATCGCTCTACATACACATGCATGCTCATGGGAGTAAATCCATGTAAGCATGCACACGCATGCGCGCGTGCACACGCACACACACACAAACACACACACACACA
Organism: Rapana venosa; assembly: GCA_028751875.1. NCBI lineage: Eukaryota > Metazoa > Mollusca > Gastropoda > Neogastropoda > Muricidae > Rapana > Rapana venosa. The sequence continues at coordinate 37,562,046 of CM054139.1, forward strand.
AGAATGCACATATAAACACGCACACAAAATTCAACATCACACCCACAAATACAGATACTAGGTACACTTGTAAAGACATGTGTGCCGCACACAAGGAAACCCACACCACACACAAAACACACACACATAGAGAGGAAAGGCAACACTCCTGAGATGTTGCTCAGCTTGGGCAACTTCAAACACATGAAACACCCCCAAGCAACTGTGCTACTATAAATGGCAGAAAGGACAACCCCAAACGCCAAAAGCTAGCTAGCTAGGAGAGGCGGATAAGCACACAGAACCAACCTGGACACCAAGTTTTTCAACCTAAAGGAACTGACAACAAGGACGCACCCACGCATAATAATATGACGTGTGCGTCTGTTTGCATTCACGAAGGCACCCCGCGGCTGCGCGCAAGTGTGTATTTGTATGTAGGGTTTTGGGCGTGCGGGCGGCGTGCGTTCTTTGTGTGCTCCGCTTGCATACTTTTATGAACAACGTACTTAGATGCCACCAAATTCACGATCAAACCGATCTGGTAATGTTTTCAAAACACACATCAATTTTCCCTCCATCAAAGAAATAAATCCCCTAAACATAAGGTAAAATTGAGTCAGGGTGTTGTTTTTGTCCTCAATCGGCACAAAGTACCAACGCGCCCCTAAAAAAACTCAGTCGTTGCTTGAAACTCAAAAAGGAAAATGTAGGGAAGAGTGAGGAGGGAAAGAAAGCAAATGCACGCTATAGCTGTCCCGGGCTGATAGGGGAAAAAGGATGAGGAAAAAAGACCTAGCAGGGAGAAATAACTGATAATGCATAGGGGCTTTCGGGAAAATAGGAAACGGGCGTAGGTAGGGGGATAAGGAACAGAGTTGGGTTGGGGGGAGAGGGGGGGGACGTTGGGGGGAAGGGAAAGGAGTAGGCTATTAGTATTTAGTAGTAGTTGTATGCTATTAGTGTTTAGCATTGGTTGTATACTATCAGTATTTAGTATTAGTTGTATACTATCGGTATTTAGTATTATTTGTATACTATTGGTATTTAGCATTAGTTGTATGCTGTTAGTATTTAGTATTAGTTCTATATTCTCGGTATTTAGTATTAGTTCTATACTATCAGTATTTAGTATTATTTCTATGCTATTAGTATTTAGTATTATTTCTATGCTATTAGTATTAAGTACTAGTTCTATGCTATTAGTATTTAGTATTATTTCTATCCTATCGGTATTTAGTACTAGTTCTATACTATCAGTATTTAGTACTAGTTCTATACTATCGGTATTTAGTA
>CM054139.1:37565820-37570820 GCA_028751875.1 Rapana venosa
GAGTTGAGAGCAGAGTAGAAGTAGGGCAGAGTTTGAGTAGAGCAGAGCAGAGCAGAGTAGAGTAGGAGCAAGTAGAGTAGAGCGAGCAGAGTTAGAGTAGAGCAGACGCAGAGCAGAGAGAGTAGAGTAGGGCAGAGCAAGCAGAGCAGAAGGGAGAGTAGGGCAGAGTAGAGTAAGCAAGCAGAGCAGAGTAGAAAATAGAGCAGAGCAGAGCAGAGTAGAGTAGGGCAGAGCAGAGCAGAGCAGAGCAGAATAGAGTAGAGTAGAGTAGAGTAGAGCAGAGCAGAAGAGTAGAGCAGAGGAGAGCAAAGTAGAGGAAAAGCAGAGGAGAGTAGAGCAGAGCAGAGCAGAGTAGAGCAGAGGAGAGTAGAGCAGAGTAGGGGTAGAAGTAGAGTAGAGCAGAGCAGAGCAGAGTAAGCAAGGGAGCAGAGTAGAGAGGTAGAGTAGAGTAGAGAGAGAGCAGAGCAGAGTAGAGCAGGGGGGGGAGAAACAGAGTAGAGTAGAGTAGAGCAGAGCAGAGTAAAGCAGAGTAGAGTAGAGTAGAGTAGAGTAGTGTGTGTGTGTGTTTTCGGTTAAGGTAGGGAGTGGTAGTGGTGGTGGAGAGTAGTGGTGTGTGTTGTTGTGTGTGTGTGTGTTGTGTGTGTGTGGGGTGTGTGTGGTGTGGGTGAGTTTTGTGTGTAAGTGTGTGTATGTAAGTGTGTGTGTGTGTGTGTTTATGTATGTAAAATATGTGTTCTTGCACATAAACACCCTAAGAGAGACAGAGAAAAGAGAGAGAGAGGGAAGGCAGACAGACAGACAGCAGACAGAGAAACAGACAGATACAGACAGAGACAGAACACCACACACATTAAAAACACCCACACACACACACACACACACACATACACCCCCCCTCACCCCCCTTCACCCTCCCCCCTACACACACTCATAGCAAACAAAAACCGGACGAGGAGAGGAAAGAGAACGGACCGCTTTTAGCCAGCAATCTGTCTCAATCCAGACTTGGCATCGATCTTTCAGTCCACATGGTAAACCCCCAGCTTGGCAAACCCAACCTCACAAACAAACGAAAATAATAAAGATTCCAGCATCAAGTCATCCCTAACTCAAGTACCAACACACTTACTCTTTAGGCCTAGCGCCTGGGTTTTATCGCAGTTCTTGATTAAGCCATAGACGTTGGGGGCTGTTTACAGCAAAGTGAGACAGGCTGTATGACCAGTGGCTTTCTTTCCCACTCATGGAACTCCACCTTACAGCTTTGTCTTTAATGATCGGCTATGACTCTCTTGATTAGGAGGCTTGACTTGTACAGTCTTTATGTGCTGCAGCCCTGGGGGCTAGTTGTTGGCCTTGGGAAACTATTTCCAACGCTGACTGTCGGTATGCCTTCTTGGCCCAGAGAGTGGGGATGTGCTGTGGGCAAGGCATCTCCACTATAATCAAATTTCTGCCCAATTTCCGAAACAGCAGCTGCCTTCTCTTTTGTTTTAGGAGGTCATCATCGAACACGCCCGACAAACATGAAGGCCTAAACACAGGGTGGCAACCGGGTCATCTCAAGAAACATTAGCTTGAAAATGAATGGCACTTGATAGGCTTCTGAAGGTACAAACAGTCTTTGCTTTCTTTGCAGGAGGAATTGATGTAAAACGTAATATCAGCGCGCGGTGAAAAGCCAAAGTTAGGGCAAAGCATACTATTTGGTTGTATAGAGTTGCTGGCGGTATTTCGAGCATTTTCCGTTAGGAGTGAATATGTTTGGCGGTTTGTAACAAAAATCTCTAAAAGTCATTATTTTCAATGATTCGAACTTGAGAGTGCTCGCACACGTACACAGACACACAGACGCACACTCACACACACATACGTGCGTGCAAAAAGAATTCTCTAAAAGTCATTATTTGCAATGATTTGTACCCGAAAGTGCTTGCACACGAACACAGACACACACAGACACACACATACACACACCGCACGCACGCACACACACACACACACACCCACACCCCACACACACACAAAACACAACACACACACACACACACACCACACACACACACACAAGAGAGCGATTTTTTACAACGAAAAAAAGTTGTAGCAAAGTTTAGCAAAAGCACAAATATGGAACATGATGGTATCATCAAGGTAATTTACCTCGCCCAAAATAACTCCAAGAAAAGCAACAACAACATCAACAAAACAAAAGGGTGGATCGATGGTTAAAAAAGATCCAAACTAACAAACAGTGAAAGCATCAAAGCTTAATAGTGTAGTGTATCCTCGTATACAATAGATAGGAATTGTGACTTAAAAAGAACACCAATACCCCGTCGACCAAACATCACATGTCTAGCTTACCCTGGTTTATCAATTTTGCTTTGTTTGGGCTGAACATTTTAAAAAATTGTAAAATTTATTTATCATCTTATTTCGCGGATAATAGACTAAACACTCATGTGCTTTTTATCATCCAGTCCCCGTGTGCATGCAGTTTTGTCAATTTTGCCGTCCGTTCCCAACGGCATACAATGGCCTACTCTTCCAAAAAAAGGGAACGGGTTTTAACGTGTGCGCAAGATGTTCTGCGTGCGTTTGCACACGGGACCTCGGCTCATCCGAAAGGACTTTTGAGGAGAGTGGAGTCTGCACTGATGTTAACTCAAGAGGAAAAAATCCTCTTTAAGGAGATTCAAACCCGGGTCAGCAGATCACCAATGCATCACTCTAACCACTAGGGTATCCCGTCCCCATCAAACAATACGGTAAATGACCAAGTCATTGAATTAATTTTTTTTTTTTTTTAAAAGGACAGGCTAAACTGACGTTCTCTTCCGTGGGGATACCGGGGACCTGTCTGTATAAATAGCAATCCCCACCATCTAGAAATTCTGTGCTGAGGATTTTCCTCGTTTCTATCAACCTCTATGTTTCTGCCTCGTTCCTTTTTTGTTCCTGTCGTCTCCTTCTTGTACATTGTGGGCCTTCTTGGTCCATTCTCCGGCCTTTGTTTTTCCCACCAGAAAGACTTACTCAGCCTCCACTCTTGTTACACTATTGTTATGTATTAAGACTTTATAACTCCCCTCCACCTCCACAATCCCCCCCAACAAACAACAAAAGTACGAGGTTGCATTTTTGGCAAAGTTTTTTTTTTACGTTTTCTTTCTTTTTTTCTTTCTTTTTTGTTCTTGTCTTTTTGAGAGCTATGTAGGCTACTTTTCCTGGGTCTGACCTGAAGTTATTTTGGGCCTGATTTCACGGAAATTAGCTTTCTGACAGTGTGTTTCCTTCTTGTATTTAGGGCTATTTTTGAACCTTGTTTTTCGTCGGGAAATATAATATGGGTGTGTGTGTGTGTGTGTGGTGTGTGTGTGTGTTTTGTGTGGGGGGTGTGGCGAGTGTGTGGTTGTTGGTGGGGCGATGTGTGTGTGGTGTGTGGCGATTGTGTGTGTGTGTGTGTGTGTATTTTGTGTGTGTGTGTCTGGGGTGTGTGTAAGTGTGTGTGTGTGTTGTTTTTGTTGTTTTTATTGTTTTCCCCCTCTAAAGTATCCCCCCACACCCCAAGCCCGTACTTTTTTACAGTCTGAAACTATTGAACACACAAACACATTTCACGCACGCAACACCACACACACCCCCACCCCGCACACACACACGCGCGCGCGCACGCACGCACACACACTAGATAGATAGATAGATATAAATGATAGATAGATAATAGATAGATAGAAAAGATAGATAGATACAGAGAGACAGAGAGGGCAGAGAAAGACAGACAGACAAAGAGAAAGAAAAACAGAGACACACAGATTTTTAAAAAAAGACTTAGAAACTAATAGACAGTACAGGGACAGACGCAGTGACAGTACAGAAAGAGCGAGCGAGAGAGTATATATACGTAGAAGAGAACAGTTTTCATCCGAGCTAATTAAAACTAATGACATGTCTGGAGAGGTGTCTCCCCAGCATCCCACCAGAGACTACTATTCCCTCTGGATCCCCCCCCCCATCCCCCCCCCCCTTCTCCCCCTCCCTCCCCTCCCCCTTCCTTTGTTTCATTCTCGTTAAGTCTCTGTCACACGTTACCAGTTTTTAATTAAGGCCGAGTGGTTAGAAGCGTGTGACATCAACCATGTGGGTCCATGATGTCGTGGGTTCGAATGTCAACTGTGGCGTCTGGTGAATTATTATTGAATGTTGGGATTTTTATAAACCCCTGCCCTGTCAACTTGAGATGCAGACCTGCCAATATCTTAACTCTTTCATGGACAAACAATTAAAAAAAACACCCAAACACCCCAAAACCAACACAACAACAACAAAACAAAAGAAAGAATCAAACAAACAAAAACAACAAAAAGAAAAAAAAAAAAACCCTCACAACAAAAATGACAACACAACAAAAAGAAACAAAACCAACAAAAACAAACATACAAAAGGAAAACCGAAAATCAACAAAAAAAACAAAACATCAACAAACAAAGAAACAACTAAGCAACCCCCCCAAAAAACAAGCACACAAAAAGTAAAAAAACAAACACGTCTATGACCTCTGCATCTCTCTAAGCCACTAGTACTGCAGACCATGACTTTCTTTTTGTTTTATTTTGATTATTTGTGATAATTATACACGACTATTTCTTCACGATTCATTGACTTCAGGATGATAATTATAATTATCAGGTATGAGAGAGCGAGACACAACAGAGAGATAACACATAATACTCTGAAAGAAGGAAGAACTACGATGTGGTAGTGAGTTCCTGTGGATATGTATGTGGGGTTGTTTGTGTTTCATGTTTTAAAGTTTTGTACTGATGGTTTATTATTAAGTTTTTTTTTTAATCTATCTCTCTTTAACGAAGCTCGCGGTCAAAGATAATGATAATGTCAAATGGAGTGCTGTACCTAACTATTCCAATACACGTTTTAGCAAATCAGGATTAGTAAGTTGGTGTAACTGTTTACAAGCTTATTTCCGTCATATCCATCAA
>CM054139.1:37578320-37580820 GCA_028751875.1 Rapana venosa
CTGTCTGTCTCTGTCTGTCTCTCTTTTCTCTCTTTGTGTCTGTGTGTCTCTGTCTCTGTTTCTCTCTCCCTCCCCCCTACCTCTCCATCCCTCCTCCCTCCCTCTCTCGTCTCCTCCCTCCCTTCCTCTCTCTCCCTCCCCTCCCTCCCCCCTCCCTCTCTCTCCCCTCCCCTCCCTCCTCCCTCCCTCTCTCTCCCTCTCTCTCCCTCCTCCCTCATCCTCTCTCTCCCTCTCCCTCCCTCCCTCCTCACCTCTCTCTCCCTCCTCCCCCTCTCTTCTCTCCTCTCCTCCTCTCTCCTCCCTCTCCCCTCCCTCCCTCCCTCCTCCCTCTCCTCTCTCTCCTCTCTCTCCTCCTCTCTCTCTCTCTCATCTCTCTCTCTCTCTCTTTTTCTGCGTTTTTCTGTCCTCTATGTCTGTCTTTCTCTCATGTTTAATACCATGCACACTTACACGCACGAATTCATTCATGCACGCGCTATCCCGCCTGTAACTATACCCATAATTATACTTAAGTGCGCAAGCATACACAGAATCATACCAGAGCACACACACACAAACACACACACACACAAAACACACACACACACATACACGCACACACACACACATACACGCACACACACACGCGCGCGCGCGCGCGGCAGAGAGAGAGAGAGAGAGAGAGAGAGAGAGAGAGAGAGAGAGAGAGAGAGAGAGAGATAGAGAGAGAAAGCATATGCATTGCTTATTCAAAACACACACACACACACATGCACACACACACACACACACACACACACACACACACACACACACACACACACACCACACACAAACACACACACACACACACACACCACACACACACACACCAAACACACACAGACTTTCACTCACTTGCTCTTATCTAATAGCGTCGTATTTATTCCTAACAAACATATCCTCTTCTTGTTTTTTTGTTTTTTTAATAACTTTCTAGCTGTTCATCTCCTTACTGTTTATTTGTTTGTTCTCTTAATCCAACATAGCTGCTGCAAGATTCCGCTGAAAAGCACAATCGATTCTCCGTTTCCATGGACCCAACATCCTTTTTGTTGCATATTTATCCAATCAGTATATTCTGGGGTGGTTTGGACACACTTTGCATTCCAAAACACACAGGGGATGGGGTGGGGGTAGCGGAGGGGGGGGGGGGGCGGGGTGGTGCGTAGGGGGTGGGGGGGTGGGGGGGAGGGGCTTTGGCTTGTGGGATGAAGAAGGGGGGATGGAGGGGGTACGGGTACATCTTTAATTCACAAAACGGCGCTACTGCACTTACTGCTACCCTCCTTCTCACTTCTATTCTCTTTTTCTTGTATGTATGCGGACTTGCAAAAGTCAAAGAATATGCATGACAAAGTTGGTGGACTGGTGGTCTTAATGTAGAGCACCTGTCTAGAGAGCGAAAAGTCTTGGGTTCGATCCCAGCTTGTAACCAAACTCCCCGCCTCCGCACCCCACCCCCACCCCTCCTTCCCCGATTTGTCATACCTTTTGTGGCGGTCTAGTTGTTAGTCTTTCGAAAGAGACGACGATAAATCGAAGTCCCATGACTTGTACAGCAATACATCCAGCGTAGGCTACATACTGTTATAGGAAAAAGAAATGTACCGCAGAAAAAGAGAGAAAAAGGGTGGAGCTGCTCTTGTGGCGACACGTTCGTCTACGGAAGAACATCAATAATGATCATCACGAATTTTCTTTTTTTTTTATTATATTTTTGGGGAGGGGCGTTTTACGCGCTGTCTTTCCTACACCAAGACTCATCAATCTGAACACATTCATTGTGTTTGTCCGTCGTGGTCGACGATGACCTCCAAAAACAGCAGAGGAAGCATCTGCTGTTTCGAGAAACTGGGCAGCGAATTGGTTTTAGTGGAGAAGCCTTGCCCACAGTACATCCCCACTCTCTCGGCCAAGTGGGCATAAGGACAGTCAGCGTTGGAAATGTTCTCCAAAGGCCAGCAAGCCCCCAAGGCTGCATCACATATTAAGGACTGCAAGTCAAGCCTCCTAGTCAGAGAGTCATAGTCGATCACTAAAGACTGAGCTATAAAGTGGAATTCCATGAGTAGGAAATAAGCCACTGGTCATACAGCCTCCCACTTTGCTGTGAACAGCCCCCAGTGTCAATGGTTCCAACAAGAACTGTGATAAAACCCAGGCGCAGAGAACGTAACACATTCAAGTAAATACACAAACTCAGTTTTCATCAAGCTATAAATCACAAAGTAAAATAATAATATAATGATGATAATAATACATGGAATTTATATAGCGTCAAATCTTGCAAAAAACAAATCAAAGCGCTTTCGTTCATCCCACTCATTCACATGCAGCCAGTTACAATTAATAGTTTTTACAAATTCAAGTGTATGTACACACACGCGCACGCACATAAAGGTTATACACTCCGGCAGGGTGATGGGGTTTTGGCTGTTGAGGGCAGGGACAAAAATGAAATGGAACAAGAGGGGAGATT
>CM054139.1:37590820-37598320 GCA_028751875.1 Rapana venosa
TCTCTCCCTCTCTCTCTCCCTCTCTCTCTCCTCTCTCTTCCCCTTTCTCTCTGTCTTTCTTTCTTTCCCCCTCTCTCTCCTCTCTCTCTCTCTCTCTCTCTCTCCCTCCATCCTTCTTCTCTCTCCCTTCTGCTTCCCCCCCCCCCTCTCTCCTCCCTCTAGCTCCCCCCTCCTCCTCTCTCCCCCTCCCTCTCTCCTCTGTCCTCTCTCTCTCTCTCCCTCTCTCTCTTTCTCTCTCTTCTCTCCTCTCTCTCTCTCCTCTCTCTCTCTCTTCTCTCTCTCTCTCCCTCTAGCTCCCCCCTCCTCTCTCTCTCTCTCTTGGCCCTCTCAGAACATGATCACTCAATGATCACCTGCTGGTATTCCTGTCACGATGCTTTTTGGGGGTATTTTTACTGTTTTAAATATTCATGTACAATGTCTTGATTTTGGGGGGCATTCAAACGTATTTCCAAGAAACTTGATAACTGTTGGAGAAAAGAAAGAGGAAATAAAGTGAACATGTGAGTGCTTGTACTGTTTAAAAAAAAAGGGTGTGTGCGGGTGTGTGTGTATGAGTGTGTGTGTGTGTTAGTGTGTGTTAGTGTGTGTGTTAGTGTGTGGGTGTGTTAGTAAGTGTGTGTTAGTGTTTGCACGCTTGCACACGCCGATGCCCACACATGCCTGTGCCCATCAGCGCATTCCTACATGTCTACACATAATTGCAGACTAAAAGACTAATGAACACACAAACAGATTTTATTTTAAAAACCTCGAAATTGATTGATACACTTAGTAAAACACAGACAAAAAACAGAGGCAAAGACTAAACAGGGACAGAGCAGAGAAAGCAACAGGAGTAGCATCAAGAAAAGCAAATGCATGAAGAAAGGAATCGGCGACAAAACCCTTTTTATAGGGGGGGGGGGGTAAACAATGACAAAGAGGGACACAATAATATACTAGACAAAAATAAGGATCAGGCAGAGGCAGAATCATATGCAGATCAAACAGAGACAAACGTTTGCGTGTCCTTATGTAGTTTTCTTGTCGCTAACCTTGGGGTCGAAACTGATGAAATTTTGTTTACAAGCTCAGGTTAAAAGTTGTACCGTATCATCATTGAAAGGGCATCACTTGGTAAAGGCTAAAAATCTATAACTTACTCATTTGTACGCACTGTTGCCATAGAAATAATCCAAAATGGCCGCCAAAACAAAATGTTTCAAACTCCTAAGCCTTTTTATCTATAACAGGTACAAGAAACCTGTTTCTTCAGACAAGTTTTATTCACTAAATTCTTTAAGTTAATGCAGGGAAATATCCATATTTGCATCCAGCAATTTTTTACTCTAAAAACATGATTTTGACCCCTTTTAGACCCGTGTCGAACCTTAAGACGTTTGACTGCCCAAACCTGGTCAAATATTACTGGAAATTATCTTGAACTACTTAGCACATCGCTTAGCATTAGCGCAAATGGAAACACGACCCAAAAACAACGGTCTCATAATTATCGAAAGTTTTAAAGTCATGGGTCACAGGCTCAAATCATAGCAATTCTTGTAGAACACTAATCATAAAGATTTGGACAACATTCTACGTCAATTTATATGCAAAACCTACCAGAGGTTTACTTTATTCATAGCATTTTAAAGGTCAAACATTTGAATACAAATTCTGTCATTTTTGACAGCTGTAACAGGGCTGTGAAAACACACAACTACTTAGCAAGCACCCGAAGCTAGTCCAGCGTAGTTTCGTTATAAATTCTATACACCACCTCGCCTGGTCGGCCGTGAGTTTATTGGTGCGTGCAGTGAAACACCTATGCAGCATTCTGTAATCTGTAACTTATCTTTTAAAAAAGATTTTTTTTAAAATTCAAAACTAAAATGAACAAAAACTAGGTCTATTCTTCGGCTAAAACTCCAAGATTCACCAATTGTTTATTTTTATTTTTTATTTTATTCTTTTATATCAAGGATAATGGAATAAGCTCTTACGTTCTTTTTTACATCCAGTCCCCGTGTGTTTGCGGTTTTTGTAAATTCTGTCATCTGTTCCCACCGGCACACAATGTCCTACTCTTACGAAAAGCGGAACAGGATTTAACGTGTGCGCAAGATGTTTTGCGTGCGTTCACACACGGGACCTCAGTTTATAGTCTCATCCGAAGGACTTTTGGGGGGAGAGTGGAGTCTGCACTGATGTTAACTCCAGAGGAAAATATCTCCCTTGAACGGGAATCGAATCCTGGGTCGTCAGATTGCGAGGGCAATGTTCTGACCACTAGGCTATCCCGTGCCCCCCCATTGTGAGATGTTGTGTATGCGACCGTTTTTGCTAATCATGAAAGTAGCTACATTCCGACTTCAGCGATAATCAAAACTGTTACCAGCTAACTTGAAAAACAACAACAACAACAACACGAAATCAAGTGTTTTTACCGAATCATGATATTATTACGCGTTTCCATAAAAAAAAATATATAAAATAGTGTTCTTCAGCGCTGCCCGAATGAAAGGAGAAACACTATAACATAGTGACTAAGCGCAGAGATCTTGTCATCTTATTGTCACCGAGAATAGACTAAGCGTGGGCTCTGTCTTCATTTGCCAAGGATATTGCTATGACATTTTGCTGCTGCTGTTGTTATTGTAGTTGTTGTCATTGTTTTTGTTGTTGTTTTGCAACGATGGATATTATGAGTTATGTATATGTAAAGCTATGTTTAGAGAGCGTACCATTCAATTCTATCTTATTATCTTTTTTGTGTCTTTCTTTTGTCCATTGGTGTGACCTCAATTTTCCTAACATGCCTGTCTCTGTCATCCTGTCTGGCTTTCGCTTTCTCTGTCTCTCTGTTTCTTTCTCTTTGTCTCTGTGTCTCTGTCTGACTGTCTGTCTGTCTCTGTCTCTGTCTCTCTGTTTCTTTCTCTTTGTCTCTGTCTGTCTGTCTCTGTCTCTGTCTCTTTGTTTCTTTCTCTTTGTCTCTGTCTGTCTGTCTGTCTGTCTGTCTGTATGTTTGTATGTATGTATGTCTCTGTCTCTCTCTAATCCCACACACCCGCTCAAAGCATACATCGAGTACGCGTGTGTTTCCTACAAGAAAGCGTGACTGGACAACAGAGAGAGACATAATTATACAAAGAGAGGCAGACATGCAGACATGCAGACAGACAGACAGACAAACAGATAGACGAGAATACAGACCGACAGACAGACATACAGACAGGACAAAACAACTTGCACCCAGCAACCTATAATGACCCCAAAAAAAGTATGTCTAGACTCGAAAGAACATTGATTTATCTCCCACGCGATTGAAAATGTTGTTTACAGCTCATAATATATATATATATATATATATATATATATATATTATATATATATATATATATATATATATATATTTATATTTATATATATATACACATATATGGAGAGAGGGTTTTATATATACACATATATATATATGTACATATATTATATATATATATATATATATATATATATATATATATATATATATATATATATATATATATATATATATAGGCTAACACGTCCTGTGTCCGGAGTCCGGAGTGACCCTGTACCAATACGTGTGGATACAGTCAGCCATTATTGCAGTCTGGACAAAAAACAACAACAACACTAACACTAGATCAGGCAGCTCATCATAGTGGGATTCTTGATATACAGAGGGCAACAATTACTTACTGTCTGTCTGTCTGCCCTCTTTGACATAAGTACTTCAGTCTCTCCTCCCTCGCTTTTGTGTGGGGGTGTGGGGGTGTGGGGGTGTTATTCCTTTGTGTTTTTCTTTGTTTCGTAATCATTGTTGTTCAGTCAGAAACGATGGTTTATGTTTTGTTTGCTTAGGGTTCATTTGTTTTTTCTTGGTCAGCATATAATCTATAGGGGACAGGATAGCTCAGTGGTCGATCGTGGTTGCCAGTTGGATGGGTGACCGTTTGCGCGCCTTGGTTTCAGTACAGTCCCCCAGTTGACCCAGCTGTAAATGGGTACCTGCCTCTTTAGGGTCAGGGAAGATAAAGCAGCGAGGGAGAGGAGATGGACGCCGCCCTCAATATGCTGGCCCCTAGAGAAGTTGAGGTCTCTGATGCCTCGCTCCCCTACGACCACGTAGGTTATGGGACACCTTTACCGTCACCTTATATAATCTATGCATGTCAGTGTATTTGATCGTGCATGTGTGTGTGTGCATGTGTGTGCGCAAGCGTGCGCTCGTACTTACGTGTGTGTATGTGCACGAGTGTATTCACGTAAATATGTCTGCTTCAGTACACACGTGTATGCATGCCAGAATCTGTGCATGAGTGTATGCATATGTGCCAGAAACCGTGTGTACGAGAAGAACAGAAGTTACATGCAACTTTTAGTTTCCATGTGAATATTCTATTTACACACACGCACGCACACACAAACACACACAGACACACACAGACACACACACATACACACACACACACACACACAAATATATTATATATATATATATATATATATATATATATATATATATATATATATATATATATATTATTCCCACTCATGGAATTCCACTTTACAGCTTATTCTTAGGGATCGACTATGACTCTTTGACTAGGAGGCTTGACTCGCACACACACACACACACACACACACACACACACACACACACACACACACACACACACACACACACACACAATATATTATATATATATAGTTATATAGTTATATAGTTATATAGCGAGAGATAGATAGGTAGATAGATAGATAGATAGATAGACAGACACACACACACACAGACAAACAGACAGATAGATAGATAGATAGGTAGGTAGGTAGGTAGATAGATAGATAGATAGATAGATAGATAGATAACTAGATAGATAGATAACTAGATAGATAGATAGATAACTAGATAGATAGATAGATAGATAGACAGACAGACAGATAGATAGATAGATAGATAGATAGATAGATAGATAGATAGATAGATAGATAGATAGATAGATAGATAGATAGATAGATAGATAGATAGATAGATAGATCATTGGCATGTTTATAGCGCAAATAGAGCAAAATCAACAGGGGGTAGGATGTTCAGCAGTAAACACATTCTGTACGAAAATGGAAACATCTAGTCGGTGAAGTGCGCGCTTTTGATGCTTTATTATCAGGTAGAAGGATCATTCGTACCGTTCTGTCTTGTGACTGCCTTGTTATCAGATAGCTGGTGTTGTTCTGTTTCCTGAGTGAACAAAACAGTTTGCGCTAAAGGTGTGGATGTCAACTTTTTTTCCCCAGTCTGTCACAGTGACTAAAAATACTAGTTTTTTTTGACTGTCCTATATCTATGTGTTTTTGTCCATAGATGGTCTATGCACGCGGCAGTGAACGAGCCACTCTGTGTGTGTGTGTGTGTGTGTGTGTGTGTGTGTGTGTGTGTGTGTGTGTGTGTGTGTGTGTGTGTGTGTGTGTGCGTGCGTGCGTGTGTGAGTGTGCTCGTAAGCGTAAAGCAAACAGAAACAAAGACGGAGACAGATAAATATAGAGAAAAGAAATGGAAAAAAACCAACATAAGTAAATACAGAAACTCAGCTTTCGAAAAAAGAAAATAGACAAGGCACGCTGGCAAAAACAAATTTCACAGTAAGTCCAACATATTAGACACAGAACTAGTACGAAGAGAGACAGAGCTCGTAACAAAGACCAAAGCAAACATAGACAAAAAGATAAACAGAAGCAGAGCAACCACACATCATGGGAACAAAGACAGAGACTATAGAAACAGAGAGACAAGCGTGGACTAAGACAGACACTGCAACGAAGTAAGGAAGTACAGAGAGACACGATCAAACAAGGGCTGATACAAGACCAACACACTCGACTGTCTCCGTCCCCGCTGTCGATCGACGGTAGAAACTCCACACAATGCTACCAAGGGTAGCAGAGTTTGCCAGAATCTTTCTCTGTCCCTGCAGAGTTCTTCGATCTCCCATAGCCCTCCCAGACCACTGATCTCAACAACGATACAACCCAGTATTTTTTTTTATGCCAGTCATCATTAAACTAAGACCCAAAAAACCCACCCACTCTTAATTCTGAAAGCTCTGAAGTGTCAGGTAACACGCTCATATCCGCAATCAGGGACTGGATGTAAAAATATATATAAAAAAAGCACACGAATCCTTATTCATTATCCTCGAAATAAAAGAATTTGACTTGACTTGACTTGACTTGCAGTACTATTTGGATTTATGTATGGTGTTGATTTTCACGTTATTTTAATTAAGCGTGTGACCTCCAGGTCATTTTTTAGTGCAGAGTTGCAAGAGCTTTACTCTCTTCTTTGTGAATAGGTACACATTTGCTGACGACCAACGATGAATACACACCCACACATCCACCCACCCACACACACAGAGGAGAGGAGGGATGTCATTGCAGGCAATATTGTCAGTACTAACGTAATGAATGCCTAGTATTTTTTAACGTTTTGTTCCTGCACCATTTTATTTTCTGAAGTATGAACGTGAAAGAATGGATGATGTAGTAGGTGAAGTAATTTGTTTGTTTGATGTTTTATGATTTTTACTTTTTTTTAATTCTTAAAACATTCCTTACTTAAGTATGTGCGTGTGTGCGCATGCGCGCACGCGCGCATGTGTGTATGAGTGTGCATGTGTATAATTATGTGTGTGTGCGTGTGTATGCATGTGTGTGTAATTTGTATTTTCCGGTGTTTTTTCTTTAATATTAGTTTTCCTCTTTTTACTGGTACAATTTATTGGTAAAGGTTGCAATAATGTATTATTTCAGTATCATCATTAAGAAATTTGTTCTTAGATAGATGGCTTGAGGAAAAAGAGCAAATGCATTGCTTATTTAGTGTACCATCTGGAAATTAAAAAAATTTTTTTTTTTTTTTGCTGCCTCATCTTCTGTGACGTCCCCCGTCCTGCTGTTCCCACGCCGCTCATTCCAATCTCCCCACCACAACCACACCCAGATTTGCTATGTCTCATCCTCAGAGTCGGAGGCCCACAGGGAGCCAATCACTATCAGGCCGCCGTGGGGCCACCAGCCAGAGGGGCCCTGCACTGCTGCTGGGTCACTTTGGTGGTGTTCAGTGGTGCCTGTTCTGAGCTAACATACGCAGGACACCACCTACTAAGCCCCCTACTAACGACAGTATTAGCTCAGTCGCGGAGCCAGACTGAGTGAGTTGCCCACCCGAGGTGGCAACCACCACAACGTCCCTCCAACGACCGTCCCCCGCGAACCTCCAACCCCAAAGGCTTTGACACAAACTCACCACAGGCACAGAAGTGCATGGGCAAACCGAATCTGAGGTCACCTTGAGACCAGAGAAACTGGGACCACCGAATCAGAGGCAATTTTTTTAAATGCATGATGATCAATGACAATGAGGATGATGTAATTATGCTGCTGTGGAAGTGCATATGCTTTGAGACTACTTGACAGGGTTGTACTCTACGCTTA
>CM054139.1:37610820-37623320 GCA_028751875.1 Rapana venosa
CAGACAGACAGACAGACAGACAGATAGATAGATAGATAGATAGATAGATAGATAGATAGATAGATAGATAGATAGATAGATAGATAGATAGACAGGTAGGTAGTAGACAGACAGACAGACAGACAGGTGGATAGATAGATAGACAGACAGACAGACAGATAGAAAGACAGACCGACAGATAGATAAATAGATAGATAGATAGACAGACAGATAGACAGACAGACAGATAGACAGATGGAGAGAGAGAGACAGACAGTCGCAAACAGATGAATAGATAAACGAAAAAATATTGGAAAGAAGAAAAAATAATATAAGGACAAGAGCGGAAGAGCCACGAAAGAAATGAATGACGATAACGAAAACAGAAAGGAAAAGGAAAAGAAAGAAAAAGGAGGACAAAGCAAATTGCAGCCAGCTCTGTTGTTATCTCAGCAATAACTTGACATCGATTGTCCACAGGTCCACTTGCTAGAGAACATACAGCCAACCATCTTTTATCCTAAACTGTGTACTTTAAACAAAGCAAGGAAGAAAGAAAGAACGAGAAACGTAAGTGTGTTTTAAAAGTACCATGTTGACTCTGTTTGTCTGTTGTGTGTGTGTTGTGGTGTTTTGTGTTGTGTTGTGTGTTGTGTGGTGAGTGTGTGGTGTGTGTGTTGTGTGTTGTGTGGTGTGTTGTGTGTGTGTGTGTGTGTGTGTGTGTGTGTGTGTGTGTGTTGTGTGTGTGTGTGTGTGTGTTGTGTTGTGTTGTGTGTGTGTGTGTGTTGTGTTGTGTTGTGTGTGTGTGTGTGTTGTGTGTGTGTGTGTGTTGTGTTGTGTGTGTGATGTTGTGTGTGTGTTGTGTTGTGTTGTGTTGTGTTGTGTTGTGTTGTGTGTGGTGTGTTGTGTGTGTATGTGTGAGTGTGTGTAAGTATGTATGTGTGTGGGTGGGTGGGTGGGTGGTGTGAGTGTGTGTGAGAGTATGTGTGTGTGTTCTTTAAGTTAACGTCTTTTCACATTGAGTGGCATGTGTGTGAGTATGTGTATGTGCGTGTATTTGTGTGTGTAAGTGTATGTGTGTGCGTGTTTATGCGTGCGTGCGTGCGGCGTGTGTGTATGTGTGTGAGTGTGTGTGTGTGTGTGTGTGTGTGTGTGTGTTCTTCGTCTATTTTCAATAGTTTCATATTTCATGCGTTCGTTCCTAATCCGTCAGTATCGATTACAGGTTTGATTGTTACACTGTGCAGGTGAACTGAGGAAAACATATCACAGTAAATCGAAAACTCTTGCTGAAACAGATCTTCGGACCCAAAATAACTCAATAACAAAGAAACGAAAACCTGGCTAAACATATAAAGAGAAAAGAAAAAGAAAAAGAAAAAAAGAAAAGAGGAAAAACAAAGAATAAAAGTAAGAGAGAAACAAACAAACAAACAAACAAACACACAAAAAGGAAGCAAGATAGAAAATCGAAACAAAACAGGGAAGAAAAGTAAAAGAGAAAAAAGAAAAGAAAAAACAAAACAGAAGAAAGTGAAAGAAAGACACACACAATAAAAAGGATTAAGAAAAAGAAAGAAGGAAAGGAAAGATAAAAGAATGAAGAAAAAAACAGAGAAAGAAAGAAAGCAAAACCCAAACAATGTTAGACAGAAAAGGATTAACAGAAGGAAAGAGACAAATGGAAAGCAATTCCCTTCGTACAGATAGTGTTCGATATCACTCGCTCATGCAATTTTGTATTTCGCTAATGCAATAGATTCTTGGAATTTTCGACATGTGTGGTTTTCTATGTAGACAATAAACAGACGGACAAATAATTCGATAGCTAGATTGACAGACAGACAGACTGGCAGACCAACAGACAGACAGATATCGATAAATAAGTAGAAGGTGGAGAGATAGGTGGACAAAGAGAGAGAGAGAAAGGGGGAGAGAGAGAGAAGAGAGAGAGAGAGAGAGAGAGAGGAGAGAGAAGAGAGAGAGAGAGAGAGAGAAGAGAGAGAGAGAGAGAGAGGAGAGGAGTGAGAAAGACAGACAGACAGACAGAAAGACAAACAGACTGCAGACAAACAGACAGACAAATATCGATAGATAAGTAGAAGGTGGAGAGAAACATGGACAGAGAGAGAGAGAGAGAGGAGAGAGAGAGAGTGAGAGAGAGAGAGAGAGAGAGAGAGAGAGGAGAGAGAGGAGAGAGAGACAGACAGACAGACGGGACAGACTGGCAGACAAACAGACAGACAGATATCGATAGATAAGTAGAAGGTGGAGAGATACATGGACAGAGAGAGAGAGAGAGAGAGAGAAGAGAGGAGAGAGAGGAGGGGAGAGAGAGAGAGAGAGAGAGGACAGACAGACAGACAGACAGACAGACGACAGACAGACACGAAAACAGGCAGGCAGGAAGATAGATAGATAGATAGATAGATAGATCTATAGATAGATAGATAGATAGATAGATAGATATATAGATAGATAGATGGATGGATGGATGGATAGATAAATAGAAAGGTAGATAGATAGATAGATAGATAGATAGATAGATAGATAGATAGATAGATAGATAGATAGATAGATAGATAGATAGATAGATAGATAGATAGATGGATGGATGGATAGATAGATAGATGGATGGATGGATAGATAAATAGATGGATGGATGGATGGATAGATAGATAGTTAGATAGATAGATGGATGGATGGATAGATAGATAGATCGATAGATAGATCGATAGCTAGCTAGCTAGCTAGCTAGATTGATAGGTAGATAGATAGATAGATAGATAGATACAGACAGACAGACAGACAGACAGACAGGCAGACAGACAGACAGACGGACAGATAGACACCATCCAGCCTCTACACGCGCAGGGTGCCTGCTAGATATGTTTGTGTTGTTTTGTAACCCATCGAGCGCTGGACAGGAATGACACAAGTCTTCAGCGTGCACATTAATTAATCTTCTGCATGCCTGTCTTTACAAATACAAGAAAGAACCATAGGCACTGGCGGCTCTGTACTGTCTTTAAGTAGTCGCAGAAGATTGTAACTACCGCCTGCTGGGGATGGCAGGGGATCCTTTCAGCATAAATAGCATCCACCCCCCCAGCCTTCTGGAATCCCCATGTGCTAGAAATGTCCCCCTTTTCTATCACCCCTTTGTTTCTTGTATTTTTCCTTACCTCTCTGTCTGTGTCTCTGTCTGTGTCTTTCTCTGTATGTCTATCTGTGTGTCTCTGTCTATCTATATCTGTCTGTCTGTCTCTCGCTCTCTGTCTGTCTGTCTGTCTGTCTCTCCTTTTCTCTATCTATCTTTCTCTCCTCTCTGTCTATCTGTATCTGTCTGTATGTCTCTGTCTCCCTGTCTGTCTCTGTCTGTCTCTGTGTTTCTCTCCTCTCTCTCTCCCTCTCTCTCTCTGCCTCCCTCTCTCTCCTCCCTCTCTCTCTCTCTTTCTCTCTCTCTTTTCTCTCTCTCTCTCTCTCTCTCTCTCTCTCTCTCTCTCTCTCTCTCTCTCTCTCTCTCTCTCTCTCTATCCCCTCCCATTCCATCCATCCATCCCATCCCCTATAATATTTTTTTAAATTCTGTGACTAAAGCAGTCGAAGTATAGCGGCGTAATCCCCCAAAGTTCTCTCTCTACTTCTAGATAATTATAGTGCCACCCTCCAGAACAGAACTGAAACTGAACTTTTACGTTTCTACATGACACTTTTCTTCTCTTTCCTGTCCGTAACTGGTCTTCTCTTTCCTGTCCTTAACTGTTCTTCTCTTTCCTGTCCTTAACTGTTCTTCTTTTTCCTGTCCTTAACTGTTCTTCTCTTTCCTGTCCTTAACTGTTCTTCTCTTTCCTGTCCTTAACTGTTCTTCTCTTTCCTGTCCTAAACTTTCCTTCTCTTTCCTGTCCTAAACTTTCCTTCTCTTTCCTGTCCTAAACTGTTCTTCTCTTTCCTGTCCTAAACTTTCCTTCTCTTTCCTGTCCTAAACTGTTCTTCTCTTTCCTGTCCTATTTTTTTCCTTATGTAGCTCTCTGCAGAATCACTGGGGCGCTGCATTGAAATTTTCAGGCAGTGTCTCTTAGGCAAATTGAAATCTGGCGGAGCCCATCCCTCTCCTGGTACAATGTGCATGCTGGGTATATTCGTGTTTCTGTAACCCAGTTTAACAGCTGACAAGAACTAGAAGTTCTTTAACATGCGTATTTGAACTTCTGCATGCGAGTAAACACAGAGCAAATTAATATACTGCCAGATCCATGTTTTAAGTTGACTAGGAAGATCATAAAAATCACCAACCCTTGTTTCAGTGGATGCCACTTCCCGAGATTCGAACCCACGACTTCATGAATTCACAGGCATGAACGTCAAATGCTTTTAACCACTCAGCTACACCTAGCATCCCTCTCTATACGATTCAAGAGCCCCATAACACTGATTTCTTCCATCAACCCTCTTCTATCTCCCTACACACCCTCTACACACACACACACACACACACACACACACACACACACACACACACACCACAAACACACACACACACACATACACACACACACACACACACACACACACACACACACACACACACACACACACGCACGCACGCACGCACGCACACATACATACACACTCCTTTTTTTTTTTGACCAACAATTCAATTCCACACCATACCACCCAGTCCCATTCTCAAGCCTAGCAGCCAAGAAAACTAAACGCCGAAAACAAAACAAACAAAACAAAACAAAACAAGCATACCCAAACAAACACCTGCTTAAGAAACGCTATGATCACTTGCCAACAGATTTACTTTTCGTGTTCCGGAGGAGGAGGAGGAAGAGGAGGAGGAGGAGGATGAGAAGCAGGAGCAGGAGGAGGAGGTGGAGGAGCAAAATTAGAAAGTGCAAACGAAAACGGAAAAGTAATTTGCCCCCAAACAAAAACTCTCCAAGTCTGGTTTCCCAAAGGAGCAACAGTTCAAGCATATAAATAAATAACACACAAGACAAACTACGCATCTCTTTTTCTTACTATTCAGTTCCTACTGTTTTTTCCAGGGGCGGAAAAAGGTGAAAAAATGGAAAGAGACCTTACCGGAGTCGTAGAAGCAAAAAGGTATAACATAAGGTGTGCGTGCACACACACACATACACATATGCACATGCACACACTCACACACACAAACACACACTCACACACATGTGCGTGCACACACTCACACACACAAACACATACATACACTTACATGTGCACACACACATACATACACACACGTGCGTCTGCGCGCGCGCACACACACACACACATATACACAAACACACTGACACATACGTATACAAACACACACAAACACGCACACACACAACACATACATACACATACGTGCGTGCGTGCGCGCGCGCACACACACATATATACACAAACACGCTCTTACACACGCACACAAACACACACACACACTCATTAACCCCCTTTAAATTACCTGTCGCATCGTTTTCACAACTGGTATCAGCACAAAAACCCACACAAAAATCCCCACCACAACAACAAAACAAACAGAAAAAACCACAAAAGATAATCTATACAAAAACACCCCACCCTCGAAACATCAACAACTACTTCACATACACACACAAATAAACAACCGAGAAGAAGAAGAATCAAAAAATTCATCCAAGACAGCAGTAAGTCAATCAGGAATCTCACACAAAACACACCAGTTTACCAGAACTTCAACAACAACCACCAACACTCCAAGCATCATCACGTCACTCCACAGCACCAGCCCTCATAGATTGCGCTAGAGATAACCCTCACTAACCAGTGCAACTCCCATCACACACACACTTCACTTCACTTCACTTCACTCACAGACACAGACAGACACACGCGGTCTATATATATAGAGGCAGAGATGAAGGAAGGCAGCTGGCACTATTAGAGAGAGAACAGCCAGGTTTTCCTAGTAGAGCTGGAACCATCGTCCAAGAGACTTCTTGCAGTGGCACTGTACTGGCGGCAACCTGGCCTGGTCTTTTCTCCCCCGCCTCTTTTAGGCATCGGCAATTTTTTTTCTTCTTTTTTTTTAGAGGGGGGGGGGGGGGGGGGGGGTATGATGTTATGTTGGCGTCAGTGTTTGGAAGAATGTTTCGGACACAGACACAGATAATAATATGCACGCACACAAGCGTGCACGTACGCACGCACGAAGACATGAGCTGCGCGCGCATGCACACACACCCAATCACACACACACACGCACGCACACACGCACGTGCGCGCACACACACACAGATGACAGACAGACAGAGAGACAGACAAACAGACTAAGAAAAAGACAGAGAGGATGGGATGAACTGAGCTGTTCAATGAAACACACGCAAGCTAAGAAAAAAGTAAGACAAATGTAAAGAAGAAAATCCTTTCATGAGGCAAGACAGAAAATAAGAGAGAGAGAGAGAGAGAGAGAGAGAGAGAGAGAGAGAGAGGAGAGAGAGAGAGAGAGACGCTTTGACGCTTTGACCAATTTATTGTCATTGCCCAAAGTGGCAAGGGGGGTTATACACGACTTTCTTTTGTAAATACAAATAAATACAAGAAAAATCACATGATGCATTTAACGTAATGAAAACCAAAAAAACAAAAATGAGCTCTTATGAACGGATACGACTTTAAGCTCTGACGTAAACTCAGTTTCAAAATGAACACAAAGTAATAACAAGGATGAACAATAGGAACCAATAAGCAATAACTAAAATAATGAAAAGAACATTCTAGAATGCTATATTAGACCATCCATTGACATTGTATGTGAAATTTTCAGAAAATATTCTTGCTGGAGACTACAGCGTAATTATAAATGTTTCTTTATGTGTTTCACAAAATGCTGGAGTTTACATAATATAAATGTTACTTTAGTTTAGTCACAAATGTTAAGCTAATTGGAACTTAGCTGTAATTGTCTTAATTTCAGTGCTTCAGCAATAAACTTTGCAACCGATTTGATCACAATATCATCATCGGACGATAAGATAGAAAAAATATCTTGCCTTCGGAAAGCTTCTAGATTGAGAACACCACAGTTTTCACGTATGGAAACATATGATTGACAATGAAACAGGAAATGCACTTCATCAAGAATATGACCACACATAGGGCATGGGAACTGTGTGGACGTCTCAGGTTGAAACCATCTTTTGTTTGCATTGAAGCCGAGTGTTCTTAGTCGAAATCTTGCATAAATTAGTCGATGCCATTTGTCAGTGACTATTCGAAGATACTTTTCAGCTTGAAAAGCACACTTAAACGAAAAAAACCAGCAGTATTTATCTTTACTTTCCATGTCCGAGTGCCAATTTTGTTTAAATGAACAAATGAGTCTGTCTTTCAATTCAAAAATAAACCCATGCTCGCTACCTACTTCCTGAGACAACCACACGATTCCAAAACCATGTTCTGATAAAAACTTTTTAACTTGATATGCCCAATTCTTCTTACCCAGCTCCATTTGTATAACCATCATGTCATAAGAGAGAGAGAGAGAGAGAGAGAGAGAGAGAGAGAGAGAGAGAGAGAGAGAGAGAGAGAGACAGCAGACAGACAGACAGACAGACTGACAGACAGGCAGACAGACAGAGATGGAGAGAGACAGAGATGGAGAAACAGAGAGACAGAGACAGAGATAAAGAGAGAAAGAGAGAGACAAACACACAGACACACACAGACACACACACAAACACACACACACAAACGCACACACGCACGCACGCACGCACACATACACACACACTCCTTTTTTTTCTGACCAACAATTCAAATCCACCCATACTACCATCCAGTCCCACTCTACCATCCTCACGCTTTCTCCACCTTGGCCTCTCAAGCCTAGCAGCAAAGAAAACTAAACGCCGAAAACAAAACAAACAAAACAAAACAAAACAAGCATACCCAAACAAACACCTGCTTAAGAAACGCTATGATCACTTGCCAACAGATTTACTTTTTGTGTTTCGGAGGAGGAGGAAGAGGAGGAGGAGCAGGAGGAGCAGGAGGAGGAGCAGGAGGAGGAGGAGGAGGAGCAGCAGCAAAAGCATCAGGAGGAGGAGAAGGAGCAGGAGGATGAGGAGGTGGAGGAAGAGAAGGAAGAGGAAGAGGAGGAGGAGCAGGAGGAGGAGGAGCAGTAGCAGCAGCAGGAGGAGGAGGAGAAGGAGCAGGAGGAGGAGGAGAAGGAGCAGCAGGAGGAGCAAAATTAGAAAGTGCAAACAAAAACGTAAAAGTAATTTGCCCAAAACAAAAATGCCTCCAAGTCTGGTTTCCCACAGGAGCAAAAGTTCAAGCATATAAATAAATAACACACAAGACAAACTGCACATCTCTTTTTCTTACTATTCAAATTCCTACTGCTTTTTCTATGGGTGGAAAAAGGTAAAGAGAAAAGGTGAAAAAATGGAAAGACCTTACTGGAGTCGTAGAAGCAATCATGTTTGTTCTCTCTCTACCGTTATCATGAGAAAGGCATAACATAGGGTGTGCGTACACACACACACACGTACGCACGCACACACACACACGTACGCACGCACACACACACACAAACACACACATACACACACGTGCGTGCGCACACTCACACACACAGAAACACACATACATACACACACACGTGTGCACACACTCACACACACAAACACATACATACAAAAAACGTGCATGCACACACTCACACACATAAACACATACATACACACACGTGCGTACGCGCGCGCACACACACACACACACACACACACACACACATGTACACAAACACACTCACACACACAAACACACACACAAACACAAACACACACACACACTCATTAACTTCCGTTAAATTACCTGTCCCATCGTTTTCACAACTGGTATCAGCACACACAAAAACCCACTAAAAATCCCCATCACAATAACAAACCAAAAAGAAAAAATAAACAAAAGAAAATCTATATAAAAACCCACCCTCGAAACACACACACACACACACACACACACACACACACACACACACACACACGCGTGCACACACACACACACACACACACACACACACACACACACACACACACACACACACACACACAAAATAACCGAGAAGAAGAAGTATAAAAAAGAAAAAAATCATCCAAGACAGCAGTAAGTCAATCAGGAATCTCACACAAAACACACCAGTTTACCAGAACTTCAACAACAACCACCACCACTCCCAGCATCGTCACGTCACTCCACAGCACCAGCCCTCATAGATTGCGCTGTAGATAGCCCTCACTAACCAGTGCAACTCCCATCACACACACACACACACACACACTTCACTTCACTTCACTTCACTTCACTGGCAGACACAGACAGACACACGCGGTCTATATATATAGAGGCAGAGATGAAGGAAGGCAGCTGGCACTATTAGAGAGAGGGAACAGCCAGGTTTTCCTAGTAGAGCTGGAACCGTTGTCCAAGAGACAACTTCTTGCAGTGGCACTGTACTGGCGGCAACCTGGCCTGGTCTTTTCTCCCCCGCCTCTTTTAGGCATCGGCATTTTCTTTTCTTCCTTTTTTTTTAGGGGGGGAGGGGGGCGTATGATGTTATGTTGGCGTCAGTGTTTGGAAGAATGTTTTGTTGTCGCGAAACGGACACAGACACAGATAATAATCATATGCACGCACACAAGCATGCATGTACGCACGCACAAAGACATGAGTTGCGCGCGCATGCGCACACACCCATACATACACACATATGCACGACGCACACACACACACAGAGGACAGACAGACAGACAGACAGACAAAGAAAAAGATGGAGAGGACGGGATGAACTGAGCTGTTCAATGAAACACACACAAGTTAAGAAAAATTTAAGACAAAATAAGGAACATAATGTAAGGAAGAAAAGCCTTTTATGAGGTAAGAAAGAAAATAAGAGAGAGAAAGACAGAGAGACAAATAGACAGACATACAGGGACAGAGGGATGGAGAGAGACAGAGACAGAGACAGAGAGACAGAGATAAAGAGAGAGACACACACACACACGCACACACACGCACGCACGCACACACACTCCTTTTTTTCTGACCAACACTTCAAATCCACCCCATACCACCACCCAGCCCCAGTCTACCATTCTCATCACGCTTCCTCTATCTTGCCCTCTCAAGCCCAAACAAACACCTGCTTATGAAACGCTATGAACACTTGCCAACGGATTTACTTTTTGTATTCCAGAGGAGGAGGAAGAGAAGGAAGAGGAGCAGGAGCAGGAGCAGGAGGAAGAGGAGCAGGAGGAGGATGATGAGGAGGAGCAGCAGCAGCAGCATCAGGAGGAGGAGAAGGAGCAGAAGGAGGAGGAGGTGGAGGAGGTGGAGGAAGAGGAGGAAGAGGAGGAGAAAGAGGAGGAGCAGGAGGAGGAAGAGGAGGAGGATGAGGAGCAGGAGGAGGAGGTGGAGGAGCAAAATTAGAAAGTGCAAACAAAAACGGAAAAGTAATTTGCCCCCAAACAAAAACTCTCCAAGTCTGGTTTCCCAAAGGAGCAAAAGTTCAAGCATATAAATAAATAACACACAAGACAAACTGCGTGTCTCTTTTTCTTACTATTCAATTCCTACTGCTTCTTCTGTGGGGAAAAAAAAAGGTAAAGAGAAAAGGTGAAAAAACGGAAAGAGACCTTACCGGAGTCGTAGAGCAATCATGTTTGTTCTCTCTCTACTGTTATTACTGGAAAAGGTATAACATAAGGTGTGCGAAAACACATACACACACATACACATATGCGCGTGCACACACTCACACAGAAACACAAACATACACTCACACACATGCGCGTGCACACACTCACACACACACACACATTTTTCTCGCTTTTTTTCTTTCTTTAGATAGATGGCTTGATGAAAAAAAGCAAATGCACTGCTTATTCAATGTACCATCTGAAAATAAAAGTTTGACTTTGACTTTGACTGACACAAACACATAAATACACACACGCGTGCGCATACTCACACACACAAACACATACATACACACACACATGTGCACACACTCACACACACAAACACATACATACAAAAACGTGCATGCACACACTCACACACACAAACACATACATACACACACGTGCGGGCGCGCGCGCACACACACACAAACACACTAACACATACACATACACAAACACACACACACTCGTTAACCCCTGTTAAATTACCTTTCGCATAGTTTTCACAACTGGTATCAGCACCAAAAAAAAAAACCCACAAAAAACTCCACCACCACAACAAAACTAAAAGAAAAAAAATCTATAAAAGAACACCCTCGAAACATCAACAACTACTTCACACACACACACACACACACACACACACACACACACACACACACACACACACACACACACACACACACACACACACACACACACACTCACACACACACACACACACACAAAACACACACACCACATAAATAACCGAGAAGAAGAAGTTAAAGCAAAAAAAATCATCCAAGACAGCAGTAAGTCAATCAGGAATCACACACAACACACACCAGTTTACCAGAACTTCAACAACAACCACCACCACCACTCCCAGCATCGTCACGTCACTCCACAGCACCAGCCCTCATAGATTGCGCTAGAGCTAGCCCTCACTAACCAGTGCAACTTTGATCACACACACACTTCACTTCACTTCACTTCACTCGCAGACACAGACAGACACACGCGGTCTATAAATATAGGCAGAGATGAAGGAAGGCAGCTGGCACTATTAGAGAGAGGGAACAGCCAGGTTTTCCTAGTAGAGCTGGAACCGTTGTCCAAGAGACAACTTCTTGCAGTGGCACTGTACTGGCGGCAAGCTGGCCTGGTCTTTTCTCCCCCGCCTCTTTTAGGCATCGGCAATTTTATTTTATTATTTTTTATTATTTTTTTTTTTTGGGGGGGGGGGGGGAGTGGATATGATGTTATGTTGGCGTCAGTGTTTGGAAGAATGTTTTGTTGTCGCGAAACGGACACAGACACAGATAATAATCATATGCACGCACACAAGCGTGCATGTACGCACGCACAAAGACATGAGTTGCGCGCACGGGCACGCTCACCCACCCACACATACACACACAGATATACACACACGCACGCGTGCGCGCGCACGAAAGAGAGAGAGAGTTGAACCACCTTTATTGGTTATGTTCAGCAGAATCTCTGTAAAAGGTAAGCATTTTATAAACAAACAAACCAGGATAAGCATGTCCACTAATATCCCATCTAAACATTTCATCTGACAGCGTAGCGGACTAGGAATAGAATACTCGCAAAAACTTAAAACTTGCAAAAACTTAAAACTGAAACTGATATTGTATAATCATCATATAGTAACCATTATCATGTCGATTCTTCCGACACATTTTCTGCATGTATTGTAATCTGAAATAGGGAGACGAATAAACAAATATGACCACACACAAAATCATTGAAATGCTTTGTTTTGCATTT
>CM054139.1:37635820-37640820 GCA_028751875.1 Rapana venosa
CTTGCTTTTTTTTGTTTGTTTATCTTTCCTTCCGTTTTCTTTCTTTCTTTCTTTCTTTCTTTCTTCCTTCCTTTCTTTCTTTCTTTCTTTCCTTCTCTTTCTTTCTTTCTTTCTTCCTTTC
Source organism: Rapana venosa (assembly GCA_028751875.1). Taxonomy (NCBI): domain Eukaryota; kingdom Metazoa; phylum Mollusca; class Gastropoda; order Neogastropoda; family Muricidae; genus Rapana; species Rapana venosa. The sequence continues at coordinate 37,635,942 of CM054139.1, forward strand.
TTTCCTTCAATTTTTTCCTTCTTTCCTATTTTCATTCTTTCTTTCTTTTTTCCGTATTTTTTGTCTGTCTTTCCTTCCATTTTCTTTTTGTCACTCTTTCTTTCTTTCTTTCCCTCCCTGTTTCTGTCGTTTTTATTCTTTGCATTATTTTCTTTCTGTTTTGTTTTTGTCTGTGTTTGGATTTTATCTTTTCATTTTTTTCCCCCTTGTTTTCCCTTCTGCGGTTATCATTTTCTTCATTTCTTCTTCTTCTTTTTCTTCTGTTTGTCTGTCTGTCTCTGTTGTCTGTCTGTCTGTTTCTGTCTGTCTGCCTCTCTGTCTGTCTGTCTGCCTGTCTCTGTCTCTCCCTGTGTGTTGTGTGTGTGGGGGGGGGGGGTGGTAGGGGGCGGGAGGGGGTGCGTGCGTGTGTGCGTGCGTGTATGCGCGCAGGTGTATGTGTGTGTGTCTGTGTGTATGTGTGTATGTGTGTCTGTCTGTCGGACTGTCTGCATCTGTATAGTCTTTGTCTGTGTCTTTCTGTCTTTATACCTTTGTCTGTCTGTCTGTCTGTCTGACTGTCTGTCTGTCTACCTGCCTGCCGAAGCCGCCTGCATACAAGATACATGCGTGGGTTCCTGCCTGTGACATGAGTGCTTATTCCATTATCCTCAATATAAAAGAATAAAATTTTAAAAATTATTTTTAAAAAAAATGGTTAGTCATTTTTGTTTTGTTGCTGTCCAGCGCAGCAGCACTAGGCCTAGCAGCAAAGCATCGTTCGTCCCTTCTGAGGCAATGATAAAAGAGGCCCCTGCTTCATAAAGGCTGCCTGACGTCCTGTCCTGTCCTGTCCTGTCCTGCCCTGTCCTGTCCTGTCCTGTTCATCATTAGGGTCTTTCTGTCTCTTTCTCCATCCCTGTTCTCCCTGCCTGCCTGCCTGATTGCTTTTTCTTGCTTCTCTCTCTCTCTCTCTCTCTCTCTCTCTCTCTCTCTCTCTCTCTCTCTCTCTCTCCCCCTCTCTCTCTCTTCTCTCTCTCTCTCCTCTCTCTCTCTCTCTCTCTCTCTCTCTCTCTCTCTCTCTCTCTCTCTCTCTCTCCTCTCTCTCGCTCTCTGTCTGTCTGTCTCTGTCGTCTCCCTCTCTCTCTGCCTCTTTGTCTCTGTTTGTCTGTCTGTCTCTCTATCTGTTTGTCTGCCTGCCTGGCTGTCTGTCTCTCTGGCTTTCTCTCTCTGCCTCTCTCTGTCTCTGCGTGTGTAGAATCAGCCAAGCTTCCGTTTCATGCATTACTCAGGGCTACAAATCCAAATCACACGCACAATTTATCCAGGTTCGTGTTCCATGCAATTAACAGAAGAAAAACTTCATTTTGGAAACATTGATCTAAATGTTGTGTTGCTATAATTTAATGAGAACAGCTATTGAGCAATTATTTTGTATATTTGTGTGTGCGTGTGTGTGTGTGTGCGTGCGCGTGTGTGTGTATATTTGTGCGTGCGTGCGTGCGTGTGTGTGTATGTGTGCGCGCGCGCACGCGTGTATGTGCTGGTATGAGGGATTTGGAGGGGAGGGAGTTGAGTGTAAGAGCGGATGGATGCCCATGCGCATGCATGCGTACGTTTGTTCGCACGCGCGCGCGCGCGTGCGGGTGTGTGTGTGTATGAAAGCAGTTGAGGAAGTGTCCAGCATAGGACTGTCGGATGAAAATTTGCGTATTTTATGTGATTGAGAGGACATGTGATGAGTGAATATTGTTTCTGAAGCGATGTCTTGCAATGTTTTGATTAACACTCTTTTAATGAGGTAAAACGTTACATGACATGAAAGAGCACAATGTGATACATTTGTGTGTGTGTGTGTGTGTGTGTGTGTGTGTGTGTGTGTGTGTGTGTGTGTGTGTGTGTGTGTGTGTGTGTGTGTGTGTGTGTGTGTGTGTGCGCATACAGCATTGTGTTAACATTGCATTAGCCTACGGCTGACATGGTTGCATTTGATGGATACACTTTTCTGGAGTGGTGAATGTTTTGAGAACGCAATAACTTGTGAGTATAGTAACTATTATGAAAATGAAAAAAAAATAACCTAATGAGCATTAATGATTTCAAATGTTATGATTTATGATGTGCTTGATGTTAGTATTTTGTATGTGAGAAGGTGTTAACATATCAGGTATAACTTTATCAACAACTTTGTTCATAGCTCTATTATCTTTTTGTGGTACCCTGGGAAGTGGTTAAGGTGAACTGAGGTGGGGTTTTTTTTTTAAAGCTGTGTTTTGTTTTGATTTGTTGGCCTACGACAGTTTTTATTTAGTCATGAAGTTGGAATATGCTTATACAAGAGTATACAGTTATGAGTGCACTCCAGGGTATTATGCCTAAGTCTTACCAAACTTATGTGAATTTTTTTCATCTTCGACTTTTCATCTTCAATATTTTGTCCCTCAATGTGTATTGTGGCCAAGGCCGATGCACATTAAACCATTTCAGAGTCAGAGTTCTCTCTCTCTCTCTCTCTCTCTCTCTCTCTCTCTCTCTCTCTCTCTCTCTCTCTCTCTCTCTCTCTCTCTGTCTGCCTGTCTTTCTCTCTCTGTCTGCCTGTCTTTCTCTCTCTGTCTCTGTTCTTTGTCTGTCTGTCTGTCTATCTGTCTGTCTGTCTGTCTGTCTGTCACTATGTCTGCCTCTCTCTCTTGGAATAGCTGTACTCTTCTATTCTGGCTTCATCTTTGCCCTTTTGCTTTTGCTGTAGTACAGGAAATGAGTACGACGGTGTCCTTCCTATGGAGTTTTGTGTTCCTTTCTTTGTTATATTGTTGTTGTTTTTCTTTTTTTCTTTTTTGTCTGCCTTTCTTTACTTTGAATCGTTTTATTTTTTCTGTTGGTCTGTCTGTTTGTCTCTCTCTCTCTCTCTCTCTCCTCTCTCTCTCTCTCTCCTCTCTCTCTCTCTCTCTCTCTCTCTCTGTCTGTCTGTCTGTCTGTCTGTCTGTCTCCCTTCTTCTTCTTTTGCTTGTTCGATTGGTTGGCTGGTTGGTTGTTTGATTGGTTGGTGGCTGGTTGGTTAGTTGGTTGGTTGGTTGTTGTTGTTGTTGTGGTCGTCGTCGTCGTCTTCTTCTTCTTTTTTCTTTTCCTTCTTCTTCTTAATTCTTCTTTGCAATTTTTTTTGCAATTCTTCTTCTTCTTCTCTTCTTCTTCTTCTTCTTCTTCTTTCTTCTTCTTCTTCTTCTCTTCTACCAGATTCTTCTTCTTTTTCTTCAAGATCCTTCTTCTTTTTCTTCAAGATTCTTCTTCCTCCTCTTTTTCTTCTCCTCCTCCTCCTTTTCCTCCTCTTCAAAATTATCTTTCTTCAAGATTCTTCTTCTTCTTCTCTCTTCCTTCCGCTCGTTTTTTGTTCTTTCCTTTTTTTTTCTCTGCTTTTCCAAACTCTGTTCTACATGTAGCCGGAGACACAATTTGGTTGTTGTTTTTTTGTCCTTCTTGCTGCCAACACTGACAGGCTATGGCAGATGTCTACCTCCGCCTTTTCTTTTAAAAAAAAGCCTCATCTAATCCAGCTTCCTTTCACATCACTGAACAAGCAACCTCTCCCTGCTGGACACGCTGACACCGTGTCTGGCATAATAAGCATCTCTGCTCGCTCTCTCTTTCTCTCTCTCTCTATCTCTCTCTCTTTCTTTCTCTCTCTCTCTTTCTCTATCTCTCTCTTTCTCTCTCTCTCTGTGCTTCTACATCAACGAGCCTTGGTGTGGTGATGTTAAAATTAGAACTACGCTATCCGTGGAGGACATTGAACTGCTCTCTATTTCGCTCCGGCCTTTTTACTTACCACGGGAATTCCCGCAACTTTTTTTTTACTTTAGTTTACATCCACCCCAAAGCAAGAGTGGCTAGAGCAACTGAACATATATTAGATCACCTCCATGTGCTCGATTCTATATCCCCTGATGCCCCTAAGTTTATCCTTGGTGATTTCAATAACTGTTCCCTTACTAAACTACTGAAGAACTATGAACAGTATGTGACCTGCCCTACACGAAGAAACAAGACCTTAGACTTGTGCTATGGGACTGTAGCAGGCGGCTATAGATCGTTGCCTTTGCCTCCCCTGGGATCATCTGACCACAACTGCGTTCTTCTTGCACCCATGTACCAGTCAGTGTTTCGGCGCCTTCAACCCATAGTCAGGACCACAAAAAAATGGACTGCTGATAGTATAGCTAGTCTGCAAGGCTGCTTTGATTGCACTGACTGGGATATGTTTTATGATGTGTGTTCGGATCTGAATGAGCTCACTGATGTTATTTGTTCTTATATTTCATTTTGTGTTAGTTGTGTCATTCCAACTAAGGAGATAACCATTTACCCCAATAACAAGCCTTGGGTTACAAAGGATCTGAAACGTGTTTTAAACAAAAAGAAAGTAGTATTTTACACAGGCACAGAACAACAAAAGAAGGAAGTAAATAAAGAAGTCAAAGCTGCTGTTGCACGGGCCAGACGTATATATAAAAATAAGATAGAAGACAAGTTTGCGGGGAACAATTTTCGTGCTGCATGGCAGGGTATCAAAAATATGTCTGCAGTAAATATGGTAGGTGTCCAACATAGGTCAAAGATCAGTTTGCAGGGAGTATGTGATAACAACTTACCAGACCATCTAAACGCATTTTTTACTCGCTTTGAAAAGCATGATTTCTCAGATGAATTAAATGATCTGAAGCAATCCCTAGTTTCTGAGAATAGCGTCATTGTTGATGAAGAAATTATCTGTAAGCACTTAATGGCAATAAATATTAACAAATCTCCCGTACCAGATGGTATATGTGGAAGAACCCTGAAATTCTGCGCTACTGAGCTTGCCAGTGTCCTTCAACACCTGTTCCAGGCCTCACTGGATACTTGTCAGATT
>CM054139.1:37650820-37663320 GCA_028751875.1 Rapana venosa
CTCACACACACACAACACACACACACACACACACACACACACACACACACACACACACCACAGTTCTCTCTCCCAAGGATGATGCAGATATTAATTTTCAGGGTGGCGTTTCAATGCATGATACACATATTGTCAATGATGTTGATGACGATTAGGAAGATATTGAAGATAGAGATGATGATATGGATGTTGAAGATGGTGTGATGTAGGGGTAAAGGATTATGGTGGGGACAATTGATGCAGGTGTTGATGGCGTTGATATTAATAATAATAATAATAATAATAATAATAAATGGAATTTATATAGCGCTATATCTTGCAGAGACAAATCAAAGCGCTTGCACTCAACTCATTCTTGCACAGTCATACAACCAGAAACAATTAACAGTTCCATCAAGTCCAAATGTGCACACACGCGCGCGCGCGCGCGCACACACACACACACACACGCACACACACGCGCGCGCGCACGCACACACACACACACACAGGTCACACACCCTGGCAGGGCAATAGAATCTTGGCTGTTGAAGGCAGGGAAAAGCTATGAGATAAAGCAGGAGAGGAAAATCTTAGGTTTGAAATAAATATGTCTTGAGACTGGATTTAAAAGTGTCATAAGAAGGCTTTTGGCGGAGAGAGAGAGGAGAGAGAGAGAGAGGAGAGAGAGAGAGGGGAGAGAGGATGAGAGAGAGAGAGGAGAGAGAGAGAGAGAGAGAGAGAGAGAGAGAGAGAGGTCATTCCAGATTGATGGACCAGAAATAGAGAAAGAGCGACGGCCGATGGTGGATTGGTTGAATCTAGGTATTCGTAAGGACAAGGTATCTACAGCAGAGCGGAGAGAACGAGAAGGAGTGTACAAGTGAAGAAATTCACAATGATATTGATGTAGTTGATGAACGTGGTGATGATGATGCAGATGGGGAAGACGAGGGGTTTTGTTGTTGTTGTTGTTGTGTTGTTGTTGGTGGGGTTTTTTTGGGGGTGGTTGGGGGGGGGGGGTGGTTTTGTTTTGTTTTCGTTGTTGTTGTTTTTAGGGATGCGATGATGATGTGGATGTTTAAGAAGATGATGTCGATGATGATGGAAATATTGAAGGTGATGCTGATGTAGTTGATGAAGGTGACGATGGTGATAGTGATGTGGATACTAAAGGTGGTGATGGTAACGATGGTTTAGATGTCGAAGGTGACAGTGATGACGGTGACTATGATGGAGATGACACAGATGAAGATGGTGACAATGATGTATATATATTGAAGATCATGATGATGAAGATGATGATCATGACCATGACGTAGACAATGAAGACGATAATCGTGACAATAATAATTATACAGGTTGAAGAAGATGATGGTAGCGTGGATGATGAAGATGATGTTGATGATGATGACGTAGAAAATGAAAGTAATGATGGGGATGTTGATATACTTGCTGCAGCTGGGGGGAGGGAGGGGGGGAGGGAAGGAGGGAGACTAAACCTGCTTGATGCTTCCTTCACATTTGCTTTTGCTTGAACAGGTCAGAGAGAAAGAGAGAGAGGGGGAGAGAAGAGGAGGAGGGAGAGAGGGAGAGAGAGGGAGGGAGAGAGGGAGAGAGACCGACAGAGACAGAGAGGGGGGAGAGAGAGCGAGAGAGAGACAGACAGAGACAGAGACAGAGAGATGGAGATTTTTTTTTATTTATTCTTTTATATCGTGGATAATGGAATAAGCAATCATGTGTTTTTTTACATCTAGTCCCCGAGTGTATGCGGTTTTGTAAATTTTGTCATCTGGTCCCACCGGCACAAAATGGCCTACTCTTAAGAAAAGCGGAACAGGATTTAAATTGTGCGCAAAATGTTCTGCGTGCGTTCACACACAGGTCTTCGGTTTATAGTCTCATCCGAAGGGCCTTTTTTTTTTGGGGGGGGGGGGAGTGGAATCAGCACTGATGTTGAGAGAGAGAGAGAGGAGAGAGAGAGGAGAGAGAGAGAGAGAGAGAGGAGAGAGAGAGAGAGAGAGAGAGGAGAGGAGAGAGAGAGAGAGAGAGAGGAGAGACAGACAGACAGACAGAGAGAGAGACAGAGACAGAGACAGACAGACAGACAGGCAGACACTCAAACAGACAGACAGACAGGCAGACAGACAGAGACAGACAGAGCTAGAGAAACAGAAAATACAGACAGACAGGGAAAAGGACAGTTACAAAAACAAAACAAAAAAATGAAAACAGAAAAGTGACCCCCCACAAAAAAAGAAAAAAAAGATAGTATGCGAGGTACAAGGCATACACAAAGAATATTTGTTATAAGAAAATAATGCAAACAAAAGTGAGAAGAACAAGAGGGTGGTGGTGGTGGAGGTGGGACCCTTACAGAAGAAGAGACCATGCGCGCTATACCTGCCTACTACAGTATACTTCATGCGCAGTTAGTTAGTCAGTTAGTTAGTCAGCTAGTTAGTTGTCTATTAGCTAGTTAGTCAGTTAGTCAGTAACTCAGTCAGTCAGTCAGTTAGTCAGTTAGTTAGTTATTTAGTTAGCTAGTCTGTTAGTTAGTTAGTTAGTTAGTTAGTTAGTTAGTTAGTTAGTTAGTTAGTTAGTTAGTTAGTTAGTTAGTTAGTCACTTAGTTATTTAGTTAGTCAGTCAGTCAGTTAGTCAATTAGATAGTCAGTCAGTCAGTTAGTTAGTCAGTCAGTCAGTTAGTCAGTCAGTCAGTCAGTTAGTTAGTCAATTAATCAATAAGTCAGTCAGTTATTCAGTCAGTCAGTCAGTCAGTTAGTCATTTAGTTAGTCAGTTACTTAGTGCACAAGCCACCGACTGATGCTTCACAGCAGTACAAAGGGCGTTTACTAACTCACGGTCTTTTGTAAGCCACGAGGGTGCACACAGTAGGCCTACTTCAAACGACTTGATTTACACACTACAAGCTACTGCTACAAAGAAGAAAGAGAGGGGGCAGAGTAAACAGAACACAGAGAACATAGTTTACTATAACAAATGTAAAACCAAAGCGAGAAGAACACGATGTGGGAGGAAAGAGTAAGGAAGAAAAGTTAATGATCAAGCAAAACGACTAAGCTATCCCGTTAGTTAGTTAGTTAGTTAGTTAGTGCACAAGCAACCGTTGACCGTACTATGGCTACTACTACTCCACTGTATACTTTATGTCCAGTCAGTACACAGACTGATGCTTTACAGCAGTGTGCGGAGCTCTTCGGGTTCAAAGGATCTTGTTATGTATACACGTTTTATGTTTGACTACACCATGGGCTAAAAACAAAACAAAACAAAACAAAAACAAAAATAAAGTCAAATTAAAGTCAAAGTTCAGAAGTTCTGGCAACACACACGTAAAAACAACAACAAAATAAACAACAACAAAAACCCACCTCTCAGGTTCTGTTCTATTCATGTTGCATGCTCTTAGATTGTCAAGACAGTTGGCGCCATGACAGAAAAATAAAGTGAACTCTCAGTCTCATGTATAATTTTATTTATTTTCTTATTTATTTTATTCATTCTTTTATATCGGGAATAATGGAATAAGCACTTATGTGCTTTTTTTACATCCAGTCCCCGCGTGTTTGCGGTTTTTGTAAATTTTGTCATCCGTTCCCACTGGCACACAATGGCCTACTCTTACGAAAAGCGGAACAGGATTTTAACGTGTGCGCAAGATGTTCCGCGTGCGTTCGCACACTGGGCCTCTTCGGTTTATAGTCTCATCCGAAGGACTTTTGGGCGAGAGTGGAGTCTGCACTGATGTTAGCTCCAGAGGAAAATATCCCCTTGAACGTGAATCGAACCCGGGTCGTCAGATTGCGAGCGCATTGTTCTGACCACTAGGCTATCCCGTCGAGACGTCTTATTTAACAACAAGAACAACAACACCAGCAGCAGCAGCAACAACAATAACAAAAACAACAAACAACAACAATAACAACAAAGAAACAAAGAAAACAAGCAGAAAACATGGTCAATGCTGGGTGTGTTTTTTTCTCTTCTGCCTTTTCACTTTCCAGCCACTTACCCCACAATCTACGAGCAGTGCGCTCTACTCAATAATTCAAGACACGTTTTCGCAGTCTGTCTTGAAAATGACTGCAAAACATCTTGAGTAAAGCACTAGCATCTTAGCAAAAACATGAAATGTTGAGTTAGATTTACACTTTCTCGTTAAAGCTTCTGTCTGTCTGTCTGTTTGTCTGTCTGTCTGTTTGTCTGTCTATCTATCTCTGTCTGTTTGTCTGTCTATCTCTATCTGTCTCTGTCTCTCTCTCTCTCTCTCTCTCTTCTCTCTCTCTCTCTCTCTCGTCTCTCTCTCTCTCTCTCACTTTCGAGGTGCAAGCATGCACATGCGTTGTGTGCACACGTCTGTCTGTGTGCACATGTCTGTCTGTCTGTGTCTGTGTCTATTTGTGAGTACATGTGTGCTCGCTCGTGTATCCGTATTATGCATATGTAAATATTCGCGTCTACATTGTGTGTGTGTGTGTGGTGTGTGTGTGTGTGTGTGTGTGTGTGTTGTGTGTGTGTGTGTGTGTGTGTGTGTGTGTGTGTGCGTGGTGCGTGTGTGTATGTGTATGTGTGTGTGGGTGTGTGTGTGTGTGTGTGTGGTGTGTGTGTGCGCGCGGTGTGTGTTGTTGTTGCTGCTTCGATTTTACGTCTGTTCATTCAAAGTGATAGTAGACGATCGCGCGCGTGTGTGTATCATGTGTCTGTATGTGTGTATGTGTGTGTATGCGTGCGCGTATTGTGTACGTATGCGTGTGTGTGTGCACACCGCGCGTGTTTGTGAGTGTGTGTGTGCGTGCGCGTGTGTGTGCGTGCGCATGCTCGCGCGTTCACATACGTACGTGTTCGAATTGTGTTGTACGAGACAGGAATTGCAGTCTTTGTCTAGACAAGCCCAGTCCAAGTTTATGGACAGTACAGTGGAAGGTCGCTCGGAGGCAGAGGCAGAGGGAGTTGATTGGGTATATTAGCCTATATATAGGCCTTTTGTGCGCGCACACACACAGTCCTACATACACACACACATACATACACACACATACACACACCACACTACACAACACACAGCCCTACACACACACACCTACACACAACACACACACACACACACACCATACACACACATACAGACAAATACACACACACACAGCCCTACACACACACACACATACACACACACAGCCCTACACACACACAGCCCTACACACACCACACACAACACACACACACACCACACACACACCCCCATACACACCACACATACACCACACACACACACAACTAGCCCTACACACACACAGCCTACACACACACACAAACACACACACAGCCTACACACACACACACAGCCCTACACACACAAACACACACACACCTACATACACACACAGCCCTAACACACTACACACACAGCCCTACACACACACAGCCCTACACACACAGCACACAACACACAGCCCTACAAACACAACTACACACAACCACAGCCCTACACACACACACATACACACACACACCCCACACACTCACACAACAACCAACACACACACACACATAGCCCTACACACACTAACCACACAAGCCCTACACACACAGCCACACACACACACTACACACACACACACAGCCCTACACAAAACAGCCCTACACACACACAGCCCTACACACACACAACACACACACAGCCTACAACACACACACCCTAACACACACACACACAGCCTACACACACACTCACACCCTACACACACAGCCTAACAACAAACACACACACCTACACACACACACACACACACACACACAGCCCTACACACACACACCCTACACACACAACACACAGCCCTACACACACACACACGCCTACACACAACACACCCACACACACACACACACACACACACACACACACACACCACACACCACACACACACACAGCCTACACACACAGTCCTACACACATCACACACCCACACACAAAACACACACACACAGCCCACCACACCGCCTGCTACACACAGCACACACAACACACCACCACAGCACACACACACCACCACCACAAGCCCACACACACACCACACCACACAGCCCCCACGCCCCAAGCCTGGGTCTGCAGAAGAAAGGAACCTCCAGACAGCTTGATGGTAACTGCTGTGCTCCTCTCTCTCTCTCTGTCTGCCTTGTTCTTCTTTGCCTGTCTGCTTGTTGGGTTTGTTGGTGTGTGTTTGTCTGACTGTTGTCTTTTGGTTGTTTGTTTGTTTGTCTGGTTGTGGTGTTGGGTGGGTGGGTGGGGGGGGGTGTTTCTTTTTCTATCTCTTTATTTCGTGCTTCCCTCCTCTGCATTCTATTTGTTTGTCTGGTTGACTCTCTCTCTCTCTCTCTCTCTCTCTCTCTCTCTCTCTCTCTCTCTCTCTCTCTCTCTCTCTGTTCTGTCAAAGGGTCAAAGCAGTCTCTATTCTGTCTTTCTGCCTGTCTGTCCCCCTCTCTCTCAACACAGACACAGATACAGCCACACACACAGACTCACACACACAGCCACAGACACACAGCCACACACACACACACACACACACTTACTAAACACAGCCGGACAAAACATAAACGAGGTTAAAATTGATCTCTTTATCACTTGAAACACAGGCAGGCAAACGGATAAACAGAAAGACAGAGAGGCAGACATCGAGAAATACAGGGTACAGACAAGTACAAAGATAACAGGAACAGACTGAGATAGAGAGACAGAGAAACAGAAAGACAGAGAGGCAGACATTGAGAAAAACAGGGTTCAGACAGTACAAGAGAGATAACAGGGACAGAGTGAGACAGAGAGACAGAGAAACACAGAAGCAAGAAAAAGAGGAAGACAAGAAAAGAAAGTTCGTGTGAACAAAGAGCAGAAAAACAACAAGCAAAAAAGCAGGACACACAAACGAACAACACAAAACCAGAAACACAGGCAAACTCACAGACACTCACACAGACAGATAATCAGCCAAGCAACCAGCCAAGCAACCAGCCAACTAGCCAGCCAGCCAGCTAGCGAGGCAAACCTACAAAATACCATGTACCATTTCACTGTGCAGAAATAATGACAGCAGCATCTTAGTAGGCCTAAACTTCTGAACAGCAGACGATCTTCCTCTTTGAAGGACCACCTGTTGAGCCAGTGGGCAAACGTTCTCTGGTGATGCCCAGAGGCAACCAGCACCAAGAGTAGAGCAGAATGTCGTTGCCAGTTAATGTCTGCAGAGCAATCTTCGCTATATGGCAATTGTGTGTATGTGTGTATGTGTGTGTGTGTGTGTGTGTGTGTGTGTGTGTGTGTGTGTGTGTGTGTGTGTGTGTGTGTGTGTGTATGTGTGTATATGTGTGTGTGTGTGTGCGTGCGTGTGTGTGTGTGTGTGTGTGTGTGTGTGTGTGTGTGTGTGTGTGTGTGTGTGTGTGTGTTGTGTGTGTGTGTGTGTGTGTGTGTGTGTGTGTGGCGTACGTGTGTGTGTGTGTGTGTGTGTGTGTGTGTGTGTGTGTGTGTGGTGTGTGTGTGTGTGTGTGTGTAGGTCTGCAAAGTAATCTTCGCCAGGAAAACATGTACTTTTGTGTGTGCAAAACAAGAGGAAACAAAGTCAGCTGTATGGGGAATTGTTTATGTCAAAATCTGAGAAAAAGCTAAGAAATGGACAAAGCCACAGAGAGGGGAAAAAGAAACCCAGAGAAAGAGAAAGCCAGTCCTGCAACAAGCCAGTCAACCGTTTAATTAACCAGCCAGGACACAGACAGACGTATTACAAACCTACAAAGTGCCACTCATTGTGCGGAAACAATGACAGACAGCAGGCTTTTAGAAAACTTCTGAACAGCAAACCCTCTTCCTCTTTCAGAGCCCGTCTGTTGTGCCCATAGACATAATTATGTTCTACGGTGAGGCCGAGAGCTAGACAGCACCAACGGTATGTATGGCAATTTTTTGGTGTCATAGTGTGCAGAGCAATCTTCGCCATAGGACAAACTTTTTGTGTCAAGGTCTGTAGAGCAATCTTCGCTTTATCAAAGATGCAATTTTCTTGCCAAAAAATATTTTTCTGAATGGGGAAATGTTTATGTCAAAACCTGAAAACTGAGACAGACGTAAGCAATGGCAGAAAAGATAAAGAAACAAAGAGCCAGTCGGGCTACAAACCAGCCAATCAGCCAACCAGCCAGCCTGATGCAGACAGACCTTATCACAAAGGTGAGAAGCAGAGTGTGCAGACACGGTCAGCTGTATGGAAAACTTCTTATGTCGAAATCAGAGAATAAAGACAGACAAAAGCATGGAAAGAAGAGACAGAGAAATAGAAAGCCAGCCCTGCAACACAACCAGCCAACCCTTCAACCAGCCAGGCAGCTGGACACAGACAGTCATGAGCATGAACATACAAAGCACCACTCACTGCGCGGAAATAACGACAGCAGCATCTTAGTACAGTAGACTTCTGAACAGCAGACTATCTTCCTCTATCAGGGCTCACCTGCTGCGCCAATAGGAAGATCTATTCTATGGTCATGTCCAGCCACAAAAGCTATGGTACAACGTTTTATGCCAACAAGTATTTTTTGCCTCGAAAAGATGCTATTCTTCGTAAACAATTGAGCATACAACTATGTGTCCTGCCCAAAGACATTTACTTATAGCAATACCAAGAAGTGGTCAGCAACAAGGGTATGTATGGCAGAACTTTTGTGTCAAGATCCTGTTAAACAATCTTTGCCATGAAAAGATGTCATTTTGTTGTGTAAATAGTAGAGCAGTCACTGTCAACTGTAAGGGAAAATGCTTAGGTCAAAAACTGAAAACAGACACAGACCCAAGCAGGGAGAGAAAAGGACAGAGAAAGAGAAAGCCAGTCCCTAGTACAACAAACCAGACAACCATTCAAAATGTCAGCCGAACACAAACAGACACAATTACCACCGTACAAAAGATAACCCATTGTGCAGAAATGATGACAGCAGCATCGTAATAAACTTCTGAACAGCAAACCATCTTCCTCTTTCAGATGTATACCACTTGTTGTGCTCATAGACATACGTTCCACAGCCATGCCAAGATCTGAACAGCACCAATGGTATGGCAAGATTTTTGTGTCAAAGGAATGCAAAGCAATCTATGCCATGAAAAGATGCAGTCTTGTTGTGGTGAAGAAAGTAACATACGCTGCTGGTTGAACGGAGTAATGCTTGTGTCTGAAGGCTTGCATCTGTATCTGTTGGTGTGAAAATAGATCTATTTGCTCCCCATCCCCTCCCCTCCTTAAGAAAAAGATAAAGAGATCAATTTTAACCACAAATGTGTTTTGTCTGGCTGTGTTTAGTAAGTGTATGTGTGTGTGCGTGCGTGCATGCGTGTTTGTGTGTGCGTGCGTTTGTGTCTGTGTGTGTGTGTTTGTGTGTATGTGTGTGTGTTTCGTGCGTGCGTGCGTGTGTGTCTGTGTTTTGTTATGTGTGTGTTGTGTGTGTGCGCGTGCAGCTATGCGTGTGCTTGTGTTTGCAAAAGCAGAAAAAGACATGACTACATTTTAACTGTTCTGAGTCTGTTAAGCCATGATAAAGTGTGTTACAACTGCAGTAGGGTGACACTAACCCAAGACGCTAAAAACTGCTACCCAAACAGCAACAACAGCTACAACTATATCACCACCACAACCAGCAACAACACTAGAAAACACCACCTTCATCACAGTCACCACCTTCATCTCCACCTCTTCTACTGACAGCACTAAGAAAGGTACCAACAAAAATAAATAAAAAAAGTACAAGAAGAAGAAGAAAGGTACAACAACAACAATAAGAAAGGTACAACAAGAAGAAAGGTACAACAACAACAAGAAGAAAGGTACAACAATAAGAAAAGTACAAAAACAACAATAAGAAAGGTACAACAACAACAATAGAAAGATACAACAATAAGAAAGGTACAAAAAGAAGAAAGGTACAATAACAACAATCAGAAAGGTACAACAACAACAATAAGAAAGGTACAACAAGAAGAAAGGTACAACAACAACAATAAGAAAGGTACAACAAGAAGAAAGGTACAACAACAACAATAAGAATGTACAACAACAACAATAAGAAGGTACAACAACAACAATAAGAAGGTACAACACCAAACAATAAGAAGGTACAACAACAACAATAAGAAGGTACAACACCAACAAGAAGAAAGGCTCAACAACAATAAGAAAGGTACAACAATAAGAAAGGTACAAAAACAACAAGAGAAAAGGTACAACAATAAGAAAGGTACAAAAACAACAATCAGAAAGGTACAACAACAGCAATAAGAAAGGTACAACAACAAGAAAGGTACAACAACAATAAGAAGGTACAACAACAACAATAGAAAGGTACAAAAACAACAAGAAGAAAGGCGCAACAACAATAAGAAAGGTACAACAATAAGAAAGGTACAAAAACAACAAGAAGAAAGGTACAACAATAAGAAAGGTACAACAACAACAATCAGAAAGGTACAACAACAGCAATAAGAAAGGTACAACAACAAGAAAGGTACAACAACAATAAGAAGGTACAACAACAACAATAAGAAAGGTACAAAAACAACAAGAAGAAAGGTACAACAACAATAAGAAAGGTACAACAAGAAAAAAGGTACAACTACAAAATAAGAAAGGTACAACAAGAAAAAAGGTACAACTACAACAATAAGAAAGGTACAACAAGAAAAAAGGTACAACTACAAAAATAAGAAAGGTACAACAAGAAGAAAGGTTTAAAAAAAACAAGAAGAAAGGTACAACAAGAAGAAAGGTACAAAAACAACAATAAGCAAGGTACAACAACAACAATAAGAAAGGTACAACAATAAGAAAGGTACAAAAACAACAACAACAAAGGTGCACACCAACAAAGTGGCAAACAGAACAACACGGAGGCTTTAATAACAGCATCACCAAACAAGAACACACACAAAACCATATAACAACAACAAAAACAACAACAAAACAACAACAACAAAACAACAACAAAACAACAACAAAACAACAAACGACAACAAACGAACACTCTGCACTCACCTGATGCCGGTTTCCCTGTAGGTGACCACCACCCCCAGCGCTGTAGTCGGTGACCACGCAGGTGAAAATGGGTGGCGTGGACTGGGAGCAGGTGAGGTTGACGGGGCCGACTTTGGCCACCAGAGCCCTGACAGGGTGCTCGGGGATCTGCCCCCTCTCTGACGACGCCATTGTCCCTGGGATACTCCAGGCACAGGGAGAGGTAATGATCGTCTGCTCCTTTCTTCCCTCTCTCTCTCTCTTTGTCTCACTTTCTCTCTCTCTCTATCTTTCTTGACGGTTGTTCAGGAAGTAAATTTGGAGACGGTGCTAGGATTGTATTCCCTGGTTATTTAAGTCTTGTTCAAATCTGTGTTGTGGTGTATCAAAATTAATCACAGTTGGCCTTGCAGCGACTCAATCTGATAATTATCGTCGTGTGACTTAATTATTTAATCAGATATTGTTTTTGTTGTTTGTTGTTGTTGTATGGTCACAATGCCACCACACCTTTCCTTGCAAAACTTTTTTTTTGGGGGGTATGTTACATCATCGCATATTCTGAAGTTGCAAAGACCAATTTTTGTATAGCTGTGTATAACCTCTGGCCTTGGAAAACACGGTCTTTGGTATGATCACATCAGCAGGGCAGTTCTTCTTTTAAAGATTTTTCTTTTGGGAATATTACCAGGTCGTCACCTCTCTTTGAAAAAACAAAACAAAACTGTGTTTAGTGTGGTTATATACTCGTATTAGCTAGTCCTGCAAAGGTGGCTCCATTTCACTGGTATGATCCCATCACCGGATTCTCTGGTCTTGCAGAGCTTTATTTAGTGTAGTCACATCACAGTACCATTCCAGTCCAGTTAAATTAGAAATCTCCGTTGGGACGTAAACACAATCACAACATCAACAGGCTTTTCCGAAGACTCGAGCTGAAATATTGAAGGACAGCAGACAGGAAAAGAGGCGGAGAGGATGACGCCAGGGAATGGACTATGGTTTGTCAATGTCACGACTCTTGGAAAATAGGAGAGCATACACATGTACGATGAAAGACTATCAGGACGTGAAGGGATGCCCAAACACCTAAAAGATCAAAAGACGGGATAAAGCAATGGGTGAATTTCTTTGATCATCTTGATATTGTGTGCACGTCGGAACAGGTTGTCCTTTGGTTCTGATCCCTTGTGTTAATAATCTACACGACTTGTGCACAAAAGTCAAATCCGCAGGATAGCTGACTTACTCAAGGTCGCAAGAGACCCAAAGTTAAAACGAAAACTTCAAAACACGAAGCAACACAACATTTTTATTTCTCCCTCGTATCCCTCATATTATCAAAACGGCACGCTGAAGGAGAAGCCATGGAAATAATGGCTTGAGCTAGAGCCTCTCTGCTGGCTATATAGCACAGAAGCCAAGCCGACGTGCCTGGTCCTCTCTC
>CM054139.1:37668320-37673320 GCA_028751875.1 Rapana venosa
TTAAACCCAATGATAGCTGCCCGCAGGTATGCAGACCAAAACACCAAACACATCAAAAACCCCCCCACCCCCCAAAAAAAAAAAAAAAAAGACCCCCACGCACGAAAAAACCTACCCCCACCATAAACGCTTCATCAAAAAAATTCCCGGGTCTGTCTATCTGCTTCCCTTCTCTCTGTCTGTTGTGCTATCACCCCCAACTTTCTGTCTTTTTTTGCCTATCTAGTTTTTATACTATGTGCATAAATAAATACACTTTTTGCACACGTAGACAAAAACGTTTGCGACCAAAACCCCAAACACCATGCAGGGCACTTTACGCTACACACACAAAATCTCTCTTTTCAAAACACACAAACTTTAACGCACTCACGCACGCCCCACTCACACATTTCCACACACCACACACACACCACACACACACGAAACGCCGTACGCCCCGCAAACACACACGCGCGCTCGCCCCCGAACATTTTTTTTGACTATGCAAGACACTCATCTTTCCCACAAAGCTTCTTTTAACTATCTTTTTTAAATAAAAACCCGTACAACTTTTTAAATTTCCAAGACGTTTTGGGGGAAAAAAGTAGTTTCCGATTGTTCAAAACTGAGTATTTGCTTTTTTGAAAGAACTTCCTGCATAATCGAATTTTTTCTTCAAACTTCAGACGTAAAAATTACTTCAAAAAATTTCCCTCCCTCTCCATTTCCAAACCCAAAAATTTTTTCTACAAGTACCTGAGATTCAACGAAACAAGGTTAGAAATTTTATATGTTGGTGTGTTTTGTTTTTGGGTGTGTGTGTGTGTGTGTGTGTGTGTGTGTGTGGGGGGTGTGTGTGTGTGTGTTTGTGTTTGGCGCGCGCGCGCCGCGCGTGTGTGTGGTGTTTTAAAAAATGCTAAAAAATACTTTTAAAACTTTTTACCCTTTTCTCGTTCCAAAACAAATTCACATTAAAGAAATTAACCCCCAAAAACAGTCAGAAAGTTGGTGATATTAAAAAAACGTCTAAACTCGTCTGACTAAAAAAAAAAAACAAAATGTCCCAAAAAAGAGGCCCAAAAAAAAAAAAAATCAGTACAAAGGGGGAAGCTCGGGGCTGTGGGGGGTCCAAAACTTTCAGCGAGTAAGGAAACAAGTTCCTAAGAAAAATACGAAGAATTTTAACCCGTTGTGTTTGTGGACAGCCCCTAAGAACTGTCGGACTTTAAAACGTCCCAGTGACTGGCCAGAAAACCCCCACTGGAAGGGGTTAAAATTTAAACCAAGTTACCAGCTTGGATTTTTTTAATGAAAAAAAACAGAAAATTCATTTGCAAGCAATGGCCAAAAAGCATGTAAAATTAGTGATTTTTTTGCTGACATTTTTCCCAAGAGCTGAAACCAACACAGCAGAAGAGAGTAAGGAGCAAGATTGTTTTAGATCCAGCATCGTGTTCTCAAACTTTTTGGGTTTGGCAAAAACCCTACAATACGGGGGGAGCAGACAGGGGGAAGCCAGCGAATGAAAAAATCTACGTTTGGCGCTCCCTTATAAACCCTTTTTTGTATTTCAGAAAAAAGACAGACAACGACAGTGACAAAACCCTAAACGGGGGGGTGTGAAGGGGGGACAGATGAAAAGGAAAGTTACCAGCAAACCCGGGTGGGGCCCCTTCCCATGTCAACAACACCAACAGCATGCTCACAATCAGCCATCTCAACGTTTCCCCCAACATCCACATTTTCCCCTGCCCCAATTCTCTGCTGAAACAGGGGAAATTTCCCCATCATTTTCCTACAACAACAAAAAATAGGCCTTTTTTTAAAGAAAAAGAAAGTAAAAGAAAATGCGCCCATTTAAAGCCCCTTCGAGGTCCACCATGACATTAAAAAGAATGCAGATGACAAGAAACAAGAAAAGGGAAAACCCAGAAACAAAAAAGTTTCCCCCAGCTAAATCCTCAGGACCCAAAAAACCCCACAAAACAGCACATGCCCAAACCCTTTTTAAAAAAGGGCCATATTGCAGTCCCTGGAAACAACGTGGGAAAATCAGAATCTTATAAAAATTAATCAAAAGGGACGCTCACAACTCCCAGCTGTTTAAATTCTGAAATAAATTCGTAAATGAACCAGTTTGACAGTAAAAGGTTTGGGGAAAATTCATATTGTTTTCATGCTACCACTAGAAAGCATTCAAAAAACTGAGATTGTATAAAAGTTTTGGGAAAGTTTTATAATGCAGAGCCCCATTTTGAAGCAGAAAGTTTCCCTTTCGGGGTTCAAAACCAAAAGAAAAAAGATAAAAATGCTTTTGTGAATCTCGGGTTTCCCCCCTGAAAAAACCGTACACCCCAAAGGTGCCCCAAAAACATCGTGGTTGTAAGGGGCCCAAAACATCAGTGGTTGTAAGCAAGTGGCACCTCTAAATGCCCCCCAGTGAAAGCAAAAAGAAAACTGTTTAATGCTTACACAAAACTCGCAGATCTGTGCCCATGACAACACTTCTTTCTTGAGTCACGAAAACAAAAAAAGCCACTTCTAGAAAGTTTATGTTTATTCATCCTTAAAACAAAGGAAAACCAAAGTCCTTGCTGGAAAATTTTTTGCAACCCCCAAATTTTTCCTTTGGAAGAACCCACCCGAAAGACCAACGTTCGTTTTGAATGGTTCTGGGGAAAAAAAACTTATTCACACAGTCTGGCTATGCCGCACTTTTAAAAGAATCTGGGTTTTTTGAAAAAAAACATATTTAGAAAGAGGCCCAAATATGCTGGCTCTAGGAAGGGCACCACTCTAATTTTCCCCAGAAGGTTTTTACAGGGCAATTTTTTGGGGTAAAAACAACGCTTGTCACCCAATTTTTGGGCACCCCTGAGAGCAGGCCTTAAATTTTCCCTGGTGACTTTTTTTTCTTTTTTTGAAAACAATTTGCCAGACGTTTTAATCCGACGTTAATCTCTTTGGGAGTGTTGTGTGCTTAAAAATTTTTTAAATGTCTGCTTAATATTGGTCATGACTCCCTTAAAAATGCAAAATATTAGTGAAACATAAGTGCCCCCCCTCCCCTCCCTTTTCCCCCCCCATTGGGCTAATATCACTTTGAGGGAACAGGGGTACAATCGAAGCAACACCAACACCCCCCACATAACAAAAACTGTTTCTGAAATTTAGGTGAGGGAAATCTCCCGGGGTTTTTTGCGGGGGCCCAAAATCAGAGGTGGGGCCGGGGGGTGCCAAACTCCTCTCCTAATCTGCTGACCCTTCCCTTTTTCCCCCCTTTCCCCCCTCCCTCTTGTCCCGAAGAGGGCGAGAAACCATTTAAGCTAAGTGAACTCGGGGACTGAAACCCCAAAGGAAGGGTGCACGAAAGGTTCCCCAACCTTTCCGGGAGCAAATGACGACCCTGCTATTTATCTACAGGGGGGCGTGCACTGTCAATGTTGTTTCAGTCTTTTAAGTGTTTTTTATTGGGCAACCCTCGTAAGTACACCACACACACACACACACACACACCCCACACAACCCCACACACTCACACCCCTCGGTTTCCTTTTTTGATTCCCCCGCTCTTAAATAATTAATTTTAAACTCGGAAATTTTTCAGGGGTAATTTATTGAGAAAAAAGTAAAATTTAATAATAATTTAAAAATAATAATAATATATGGAATTTATTAGCGCTTCCATTTTTATCCCCGAGGCCCTTTAACCCCGGGGAAATTCCCCCAAAAACATAACCCCAAAAAAACAACAGCAACCAAATTTCCATAATAACTTCAGAAAGTTGATTTGTACTTACAAAAATCATAGCAAACTGAGGGGCATGAAATAGCTGTAAAAATATTCAAAGCATCTTCTCCCCCCCCCCCCCCCCCCCCCCCCCTACCACCCCCACCCCCCCCCCCCCCCCCCCCCCCCCCCCCCCCCCTTCCCCCTCCCCCCTCACCCCAAAATGGCAAATTTCTGTCAAAGATCTCAGGAAGCAATTTCCTGAAAAATCCTGCACCCCTCCATTATTTTAGGCGGGGCCACTCTGGTTTCCAAAGGGAAAAAAAATGGTTTGGCAAGAGGCTCCGATCGCCCTCCATACCACTTTGGGAAACTCATGCATAAGTGCTTGTGGGCTGTGGCGTCTCTGGCTGCTTGCACATTATTTTTCTTTGGGCTATTCTTCGTTCCCCTTTTCCCCCCGGGGTCCAACCCTTTAAAAGGGAAGGTCCTTCCCCCCCGTGGGGGCAGGGGGGTCAGCAGGCGGCTAGCTAGGGCCCCGCTTTTGCCGGGCAGGACGTTTTCAGGGTTTTTTATTTCAAAACATTTTCGCTGTGGTCATTTTTGGAAGTAGGGTGCAGAAGCTTTCGCTAGTTGTTTTGTGTTCTTGATTTTTTAAAAACAGGGGTTTTTGTGTGGGGTGTGTGTGTGGTTTGTGTGGTGGGTGTGGTGTGTGTGTGTGTGTGTGTGTTTTTTTTTTGTTTTGTGTTTTGTGTTTTGTGTTTGTGAAAGTGCGTTTTTGTGTTTTTTGGGGGTGTGGGGTTGGGGTGTGTGTGTGTGTTGGCTGTGTGCGTGTGTGTTGTTGAGAAATGTGTTTGTGTGGACTGGGGGCACGTTAAAAATTTTATATTTTAAACTTTTGGGGTTTTTTGCTGCTCTTTAAGGTGTGTGTGAGTTTTGTTGTGTGATTCTGTTGGGGTTTTTTCCGAAAAAAAAAATAGTTTAAAAATAAAGGTTCCCCCGTTCCCCCCGGATAGAAACTCCGAGGGTTTACCGATAGGGGGAATTTTTTTCGTGTGCAACCGGTTTTTTTACCAAACCCCTCTCTCCCCCCCTCAACCCCCCCCCCCCCCCCCCGCCCCCCCCCCCCCCCCCCCCCACCACACGCCATTTAGGGAGCCCCATTCCGACTTTTGGTGATCAAAATAAAGGGATAAAATGCTTTAAACCGGGTTGTTTCTTTTTTTGGTTTTTTTCTTTTTTTCTTGAAGGTTTACGCCGAAATATAGGCCCCAGGGGGTCTTTCCGT
>CM054139.1:37678320-37680820 GCA_028751875.1 Rapana venosa
CACCAGTATAAAAGAGAGACACAGTTAAAATGAGGCTCTCGTGGGCAAAACTGGGACATCATGCATCGAATTTCTAGAGAAATCCACCCCAACATTTATTTTCAATTTGTTTTGCAAGGCGATTGGGTGTAATAACAATTCTGACATTTTAGGGAGTTCGACAACAACAAAAAGCAACATTTAGTTGATTTGAATTTCGTACTCAGGTATTAAAGTGTGAAACTCCATAGCTTTTAGGAAATGCACACGGAGCACAGAGAGTAAATGCATGCTGGCACGCACGCGCCCACGCACGCACGGACGCAGGGCACACACATGGGATGTAAGATAACGTTGATGGTTGCCTACTGTTTGCCTTGTGGGGCTGGAACCACAGACATGTGGATGACCCCATGGGGAAAAGTTTGTCCTGTTATATCCTGTTCCACTCTCGCTGAATTTGCAGTGTTTGTGTTTGTCTGTCTGTTTGTTTGCCTGTATGGTTTTATTTGTCTCTGCGTATTTGCATTTGTCTGGCTGTTTGGCTGTCTGTCTATCTGGCGGTCTGTTTCGATCAGTCTGTCTGTCTGTCTGTCTGTCTGTCTCTCCCCTCTCTCTCTTTCTCTTTACAAAACTGCATACACACGGGGACTGGGTGTAAAAAAGCACATGAGTGCTTATTCTATTATCCTCAACATAAATAAAACCTCTCTCTCTCAGCATGTGTGTGTGTTGTGTTTGTGTGTGTGTGTGTGCGCGCAAGCGCGCAAGCGTGTGTGTGTGTGTGTGTCCACAGGCTAGCCCGTTAATTTTGTTTTGTATTCTGCTACTTACATCAAGCCTTCAAATCTTTCATCTCACTAAACGTCGACTTGAGCCATGTAGATTGAGTACCTTGACAAACACGGCAGGTGTCTCTATCTCCCAGAACTGGCTGCGCCTAGACTCATTAAACAAGATAATTTTAAAGTATAATCAGGTTATGCAGCTTCAAAACGATTCTTCCACAGTTTTTCATCATGTCATGGTTTTCATTATCATTTCTTTCAAAGATCCATCTTGTGTTTCCCTCATCAAAGACAAATTGAGAATATTAAGGTGAAAAGTGTAAATGAGGTTCTGCTCAGAAATGTTACGTTCCAAAATTATATTCATGACTTGAAAGTACGCCAGAAAACAGCACGAACGCACGCACGCACACACACACGCACGCACGTACACACACGCACACTCACATCCAATTCATTCTGGCCTCACAATGATTCAACGCATGCACAAACACACACACATACACACACACACACACACACACACACACACACACACACATACACACATCTCATTCTGGCCTCACAATGATTCCAACGTTTAATAAGTGAGTCGGAGTACATAGTTTTTCTTGGTGACCACCATGATGTTAAGCTGAGGAACGCACAACAGTAACAAAAACAAATGAGAGAAACTCTTGTTGGCGAAATTGAGACATGATGCATTACATGTCGGCAAAACTACCTCACATTTTTTGTTGTTGCTTGTTTGCTTCTTGTTGTTTGTTGTTGTTGTTGTTGTTGTTTGTGTGTGGGGGTTCTTTTTTTGGTAGGAGCAGGTGTGGGCGTGTAGGTATAAAAATAATGTTTACATTTCTTATTTTCATAGAAAAAAAAAGTCATTGGATTCCATTTCCCACCTGCTCGATACGTATGAAGCGCTAATAAGATACTGTTAGTTGATGCATGCAAACACGCACGCACACACGCACGTATGCACGCGCGCGCGCACACACACACACACACACACACACACACTCACACTCACACGTGGAATATTAAAGATAACATCGATCAGCCGTCTGCTTATCTATTACCTTTCAAGGACTGTGGGCTTGAATATTCGGAAAATTCCATCAGAGAGAGAGAGAGAGAGAGAGAGAGAGAGAGAGAGAGAGAGAGGAGAGAGAGAGAGAGAGAGAGAGAGAGAGAGAGAGAGAGAGGAGAGAGAGAAAGAGAGAGAGAGAGAGTGTGTGTGCCCCTCTCCTCTGCTACTCCTCATTCCGTGTGTGCAATACCATATATATATAATATATATATATATATATATATATATATATATATATATATATATATATATATATAATATATATATATATATATATATATGAATTCATCTATCTATCTGTTCGTCTTTGTGTGTGTGTGTGTGTGTGTGTGTGTGTGTGTGTGTGTGTGTGTGTGTGTGTGTGTGTGTTTTTATTTATTTATTTATTTTATTCTTTTATATTGAGGATAACGGAATAAACACTTATGTGCTTTTTTACATCCAGTCCCCATGTGTATGCGGTTTTGTAAATTGTCATCTGTTCCCACCGGCACACAATGGCCTACTCTTACGAAAAGCTGAACAGGATTTTAATGTGTGCGCAAGATGTTCTGCGTGCGTTCGCACACGGGCGTGTGTGTGTGTGTTTGCGGCGCGCGCAGCGCGTTTGTGTGTGTGTGGTGTGGCGCGCGCCGCATGTGTGTAC
>CM054139.1:37685820-37688320 GCA_028751875.1 Rapana venosa
TGGTATAGTGAATTGGGAAACAAATCAGGCTCATATAAGATTAAATCCACGACCTGTCACCTTCAAGGCAGGTGTTACCGCTAGACCACCTATCCGACCTGAATCCTCTGATCCAACCTTCATTCCTACTAGATACACACACACAAAATAAACTCAGAAAAATGTCCAGGGTGGGCAAAATCTTACATGGGGGGTATCACTTAAACATGCTGACGCTGCAATCAAGTTCCTGCCACAGGAACGTAAAAGGCTTCTTTTTCGAAACGCCGGAAAAATGACAGAATCCGTCCCTCCTCTGTAACCCCCTGCCCCTCCACTTCAATCCTGTCCACACTCCATCAATTCCCACCCCCATCCTTACCTAGGAGAGCCAAAGATAACTTTTACCCTTGATTTTTTGGATAAAATTATAGATATTTTCAATGTATGATGATCGTCTTTTTATGTAAAGTAATAGGTAAAGGTGTCCAATAACCTTAGTGGTCGTAGGGGAGCGAGGCATCAGAGACCTCAGCTTCTCTAGAAGCCAGCACATTGAGGGCGGCGCCCATCTCCTCTCCCTCGCTGCTTTACCTTCCCTGACCCTAAAGAAGCAGGAACCCATTGACAGCTGGGTGAACTGGTGAACTGTACTGAAACCAAGATGCGTAAACGGTCACCATTCCAAGTGGTAACCACGCTCGACGCTGTTAACCTTAGCTGGGGAAAGCTACTGCTCTGACCACTGAGCTATCCCGTCCTTTGTAATATCTGTTAAAAAGCGAAAGGATTTTTAGTCGGATAAAAAGATGGACGTCTCAGATTTAATGTCTTAGAGACAAACTTTCTGGAACCACAGCTTAGTATTTAAGTCTTACTTCCAGATCTTCTGCCTGCCTTGGGCTTGCTATGGACATGGTCCGCAATAGAAGCGAAAAGGTCCGCTGTGACCAGACTGGCTCTTGATGATGAAGGCGCTCTTCTCACTGTAAGTGCAAGTGACAGGTGCTTCTGACTTCACCTTCTCCTGTTAACAAATTCCTTTTAGTCTTCAGACAGTCCTCCTCTGTTATTCAGGCCATGCCCTTTTAGAATCACCCATATGACAGTGGTGTCAAAAGATAATGATGATGAATAACAATAACAATAAAAGCAAAAGTGGTGATATCAGGATGGTGGTGGTGGTGGGGATGGTGATGATGATGATGGTGATGATGATGATGATGATATCGATGATGATGATGATGATGATGATGATTATGATTATATCGATGATGATGATGATGATGATGATGATGATGATGATGATGATGATGATGATGATAGGGAGATAGTAATGGTAATGATAGTAATGATAATAATTGTAATGGTAATGATAAGGATAACAGTAGTAACGATGATGACAAACATGATGATAATGACAATAGTAATAATAATGAAAATAATAACGAAAGTCGACAACAGCTGATCTCTTCAAACGAAAACCTTAGGCGTATACAGCAGCAGACTTGTAGAAAGGAAAATGTGAATATCATTATGTTGAACACTCCTCTCTCTCTCTCTCTCTCTCTCTCTCTCTCTCTCTCTCTCTCTCTCTCTCTCTCTCTCTCTCTCTCTCTCTCTCTCTCTTGCTCGCTCCCTACTCCCCCTCTCTCTCTCTCTCCTCCCCCCTCTCTCTCTCTCCCTCCCCCCTCTCCCCTCCCCTCACTCCCTCCTCCTACTCCCCCCTCTCTCCCTCCCTCTCTCTCCCTCTCCCTCCTCCACCTCTCCTCCTTTCAACCCCACCCTCTTCTCCATCCTCCCACCTCCCCTTACCCCCCATCTCTCTCTATTTCTGAGAAAGAGGTGACACACACACACACAGAGGATGTTCCATCATCTCCTAAGCTTCCAGAGAGAAACCTCTCCTCTCTTGTTGCCATGACCTGATTGCTTCAGCATGAGAGATTTAAGCTCCTCTCCGACCCCCTGACCCCCTCTGTCTATACTGACCCCCCGGCCTATTTTCCTTGTCTAGCCTCTTCAGATAGGCTAGGAGGTGTAATATCTATCTTACTGACCAAACGTGAGGGAAGGCTGTGTTTGCTTACGAAGAGTGAGTCGAAGAGAAAGCAGACGTGAATAACAGTGAGAAGTGAAAGAGAAGAAAAAGTAAGAAGAAGAAGAAGAGACCGAGGAGGAGAGGGAGGAGAAAGAGGAAAAGAAAAAGATGATGATGAGATATGATGATGATATGATGATGAGAGATGATGATGATGATGACGACCAAGAGGATATGGAGAGACAAAGAAGTGATGAGAAGACGCAATGAATAAAAGACAAAGGAGAGAAGAAAGACATGGAGGAAGAAGAAGAATGAGAAGAAAAGACATGGAGGAGAAGAATGAGAAGAAGAGAGAAGAAGAAGAAGAGAAGAAGAGAAGAAGAAGAAGAAGGAAGAAGAGAGAAGAAATAGACCCCAAAAAGAGAAGAAAAACTGAAGATTGCAAAGAAAGAAGGAGAAGAAGAAGAGGAGGAGGCA
>CM054139.1:37693320-37703320 GCA_028751875.1 Rapana venosa
GCCGCCGTTGGGCCACCAGCCAGAGGAGCCCTGCATTACCGCTGGGTCTCTTTGGTGGTGTTCAGTGGTGACTGTTCTGAGCTAACATACGCAGGACACCACCTCATAAGCCCCCTACTAACGACAGTATTAGCTCAGTCGCAGAGCCAGACTGAGTGAGTTGCCCACCCGAGGTGGCAACCACCACAACGTCCCTCCAACGACCGTCCCCCCCTGACCCTCCAACCCCAAGGGCTTTGATACAAGCTCACCACAGGCACAGAAGTGGATGGGGAAATGGAATCTCAGGTCACCATGAGACCAGAGCAATTGAGACCACCGAATCAGAGGTAAGTTTTTATTGCATGATGATCAATAACAATGAGGATGACGTAATGATCCTGCTGTGGAGGTGCATGTGCTTTGAGACTACTTGACAGGGTTGCATTCTACGCTTACTATCATAATATATCCCAGCGTCAACCGGGCCCGAGAGATACAGACACCTGTAATGTTGGTTAGGTAATTTGAACAACACCCTCAAACTCGCATTCGACCGTAAAGTGGATGAAGCTCGACTGTGTGGTCCCAGTTTTCCCACTGAGCCCACAGCACACTCACTCTGGGTAGGAGCCGGCCGGACTCCGAAAAATCCCCATAACTATTATGGGAATCGAACCCGCGACCTTCCAGTCCGAAATCCAAGGCGCTAACCACTGCGTTATGGCGGCTGTTCGTGCCTGTGTGTTTTTGTATGTCTTTGTGTGTGTATGTACCTTTGTGTGTCTGTGTGGCTGTGGCTGTAGGCAGAGACAGCAAGATGATGGGGGTCTAATCTCACAAATTATGAAGGAAGAAACCAATGACTCTAGTGAAGACTTTTGTACATAATTCATGAAGTTTAAATCCCACACTTAAACGAAGATGCTTGTTGAATTGTTTGTATATATTTTTTCTGTCTCCTCTGTGTCTGTGTCTGTCTACCTACTTTTCCCCCTATGTCTGTCTGTCTGTCTGTATATATAGTGTCCACTTTCCTTCTGTTTGACTTCTGGTAGGGATCTTTGGGGACGGGGTAGCTCAGTGATCAGAGCCCTCGCTTTCCCCCAGCTAAGGTTAAGCAGCATCGAGCGTGGTTACCACTTAGATGGGTGACCGTTTGCGCGCTATGGCTTCATTACAGTCCCCCAGTTCCCTCAGCCGTAAATGGGTACGTGTCTCATTTCAGGGAAGGTAAAGCAGCGAGGGAGAGGAGATGGGCGCTGCCCTCGATATGCTGGCCCCTAGAAAAGCTGAGGTCTCTGATGCCTCGCTCCCCTACGACCACTTAGGTTATGTGACACTTTTACCTTTTACGTAAGCTGAATGCTAACATGACTAATGGACTCTTTAGCCTGCGCAGTACTTTATCCTCTTGAAATGATGAAGAAAAATGAGGTTTTGCAGGTCAACTGATGTGTGGACCTTTTAGACTGTGTACAGCCCAGGACACAAGCTTTGTCGGATATCAGTGTAATCATACCGCCAAGGCTTTCATTACTTTGAAATGCTAGGATGAAATTGTCTTCATCAATGCTATGCTCTTACCACAGTAGCGTGTGCTGTCCACTGAACGAGAAACTATCCTCTGAAGTTAGAGTATGGCTGCACACACACACATAATATACACCAATACTTCATCCCTTACACTTACCATACTCTACAATCTTCACTGACCCTCTCTGTCCAGTTGTACAATAGCAGGGGAGAGAGTGAGAGAGAGAGAGAGAGAGAGGGGAGAGAGAGAGAGGAGAGAGAGAGAGAGAGAGAGAGAGAGAGAGAGAGAGAGAGAGAGAGAGAGAGAGAGATTGCAAACCATGAATACCAATTTATTTTTGGGGTAGCCTCTGTCCTGTGAATCTGAAACACCTCCCCCCCCATTTATCTCCTTTTTATTTTTTTTTAATTTATTCTTGGTCTTCTTCCTCGTCCATAAACCGTTCCCCTCTCTACTTTTTGCCTGTTTTTTTCTTTACTTCTCTTACATTTTTTTTCTTTGCTTTCTCCTTCGTCATGTTGTTCCCATTTTTTCTTCATCATTTTCAAAAGATCGCTGTATAAAGAATGCATAGAAATGCAGATAATATTGAATTTGAATTCAGATGTTTAAAAAAGGATGTAGCACAGAACTTTTTTCTGTTCTCGTTCCTTGGCTAGAGCTCCGAAGTTCACCACTAGAGAGATTTTTGCATAATTATGCAACCGTTTTTGCCTTGCATTAATGAAGCCGCATCGCAATTTCAGGGGTAATGTCTTAATACGACACCCGTGTGCATGCGTTTTAGTTTTTGTGTATTTTTTGTCAGCAGTAGTTCTTACCGGGCACGAATGGCCTACTTTTCCGAAAGGCAGAACGGGTTTTTACATTTGTTCGGGATGTTTTCCGTGCGTTTTGCTTGCACACGGAGCCTTAGTTTAGAGTGTCATACGAAGAACTTTCAGGGGAGCAAAGTCAATACTTAGTGTTATCCCCTAAATAATAAAATAATGATAAAATCGCCTTAACGGTCGTCTTGACGCTGGCTCAAACCCGGGCTCGATCCCAGGCCGTAAAATCGCGAGTGCATCGCTCTAACCACTGGGCTACCCCGTCCCCTAGGTCAACGCCCTGAGCCAGGCTATTATCCCGTTTCCTGCACATCTCCCACACTGAATCAATGAAATCGTCGTAGCCTATCCTTAATTTGTAGTCTGTCACTTCTTTCAGAAAGAAACCATTCGTACAGACACATCCTCAGCCAGCAATATGCCACTCACAAACCTGGGCTGTTCAATATTATTTTTCTTCTGGCGTCGTGACATATTATCCTATGTCAAAAGAGGTGACAGGGGATGATGACAGACAGGGTCGTTATCAGAAATACCACACCACCACCACCACCACCACCGGCGTACATATTACAAACGTGGCAATGAGGGGTAATGGAGACCACTGCTGTTTGAGTTGTTTTGTGTTCGGGGAGAGAGGCGGGATGGGATGTCTGGGAAGGTCTTTTTATTTGAGAGTCATTTCGGATGGAAGGTGGATGGTTTTGTGTGTGCGGTTCTGTTTCGTTTGTTTTTGTGTGTTTTAATTGGGGTTGTTGTTGTTTGGGTGTTGTTGTTTGATTGGGTTTGGTTGGTTTTTGTTGTTGTTGTTGTTTGTTTGTTTGTTTTTTGGGGGGAGAGAACTCGAACTTGAATGTTTACTAAAAGAACATGGATAAGCTCATGGCTTCTTTACACCATGCTCTCAAAAACAAAATAAAAAATCACACGCAAACGGTAATAATCAACATGTATATTTGGGGGGAGAGGGGTGGAGAAATGGTGTCGGGTCAAATTATGGTGAAATTTGTATTGCCAATAATTCATGCACATTTGACGAATAATGCAAGAAGTATAATCAACAAATAATCAAAGATGCAACGAAAAATGAAATTGGTAATAAAAGTTGAAGGACAACGTTTGATGTACTCTCTTTTAAGTGTTTCCCATAAATGTGTTTACATTTCTTTTATTTTCTCATGAGACAACTTAGGCTTACACAGAAACTTGTTAGAGTCAGAAAAAATCAGATGGCATTACAGGCCTACCATATCTTGGTTAAAATAGGGTTTTTTTAAAATTCAGAAATGAGTATAAGCATTGAAAACAAACAGCATTTTGGAATCATAGCAACAACAAGCTTGTAGCTTATGGTGTGCTCAAATAAACAATGAAGATTAACATGAACATAACGGCTGCTGAGCTGCAAAATGTAAACCACCAACAACAAACATTTTCATCAATTGCAATCTTTGCTAATGTAAGAAAAAAGGAAAACAACACTACCATATTTTGATGTGAACTTTGTCACAGCATTTCAGGATTTCTTTTTCCTTCAGATCTAGTGTCATCTAGATCGATACCAAGTTTAGAGATCTCAGACGTTGCACTTTTCATCCCGTGACGTCACATTCAAGACACCTTTGCTAGTGGTGGGTGGTTGAGTTGGGTCTTATTTCAACTAGAAGGAAGGCAAAGAGATAAAGGCCTAAGCCTAAAACACAGGCAGTATTTTCGTGTTTGAGTTTTTGTTTGTTTGTTTGTTTTTGTTTTCTGTTGCCATGTGGCCTCATATCCCTTGCTCTTCTTCTTCTTCTTTCATCGAACGCTCAGACAGCCGCTCTTGTTGTCTGTCATATAAACGAAAACGCGTTGCGCTGCCGTTAAGCGCCTGACAAGTCAGACCCAGCGCATCTGACTTCGCCGTGTGAGAGAATTGTTATCTTTAATGTTTTGCTATAAAATATAAAATAAAAAGGAAGGAGAATGGACACAGAAGGCAAGAAATAGTTAAGATGGAGGTTGCAGGAAGAAAAGGAACGAGGCAGAAACAAAAAGAGAGGTAGAAAAGAGGGAATTTCTAGCACAGAATTTCCAGAAGGTGGGGGGTGTTATTCATACTGACAGGCCCCTGGCATTCCCATGGGGGAGGTCATATTCAAAACATTTGGGTTTTATTGTGGAAATAGTTACTGTTATCTCAACTAAATAAAGAAAACAGAAGAAATAGCATAGAATGAACCATTCCTAGGTCCGAATGGGTAAAAAAAAAAAAAAGGACAACACGAAAACAAGGGAAGAAATTATCTCCATTTTATTTGCCACCTTCTGTGTTGTCGCCCTTCATTCCGAAAGGTGGCGCGACGGTTTCAGGTCCTCATTTGCATAATCAGGTTCCGGTGAAAGACAGAGACATCCCCGACGAGGAAATAAACGGATGAATATATCTGCATGCGTGGAACTAGCGTGCACGCTCACCAACGCACTAGCCCACACAGATTTCGATCATGTATGCATGAGCTGGTCGCGTGCATGATATTATGCGCGCAGTGGCAGACTGACATGGCTGTCAACGCCTGCAGAGAGGGCATGCTTTGGTCTTGACCCAGGCCAAAGCTTTTGTCAGTACTTCTTCTTCATCCAACACTTAGACAACAGCTAATGTTGTCTGTCATATGAGCGAAAATGCGTTGCGCGGAAGGCCGTTGTTAAACGCCTGACAAGTCAGGCCCAGCGCGTTCGACTTTCGCGTGGGAGAGAGTTGGGTGGGTGGTTTTTTTTTTTTCCAAGTCTTTCTTTCTGGAGAAAAGGCAGGAGAATAGATAAACATTTTTAGAAAATATATATATTTTTAAAGGAGGTGAAAGGAAGAAAAGAAAGAAGGCAAAGCCAACGAGAGGGATAGAAAAGAGGGATTTTCTAGCACAGAATTTCCAAGATGGGGATGCTATCTATACAATCAAGCCCCTGACATCCTCACCGGGGGGGGGGGGGGGGGGGGGGGGGGGGGGGGGGGGGAGTTTATCAGTTAAAGGTGCAAGCTAGCTGTAAAGCCCTGCATTCAATTATTGTTGTGGTTTAAACTGTCATGTCGAGATTGTCCTTATTGTCTTCATCCATGACAAGTTCGTACCATAACAACCTGTACTATTCCTTTAAAAGAGATTTTTTAAAAACAAAAACAACTCTGAAGTCAAAGTATGGCTGCTTATGTGGTAAGGTACTTGAAAACAATCATGCAAGCACACTTCTCACCTTGTGTGTACTTATTATTTTTTAAATTATTTTTTATTCTTTTATACCGAGGATTATGGAATAAGCACTTATGTGCTTTTTTTACATCTAGTCCCCGTGTGTATGCGGTTTTGTGAATTCTGTCATCTGATCCCACCGGCACACAATGGCCTACTCTTACGAAAAGCGGAACAGGATTTAACATGTGTGCAAGATTTTCTGCGTGCGTTCGCACACGGGTCTCGGTTTATAGTCTCATCCGAAGAACTTATAGTCTCACAGTGATTCCCAGGAGGGAGACAAAGTGCATGTAAATTCTGGGTGACCCCCCAGGGTGTGTTAAGCTATGGAAGGCACAACAACAACTTCTTCGGTCTGTTTTCCTGCGGATGTGCTTCTAAGTAAATGGGATGTTCCACATGCGTTACACCGCATCTCCCTAGAGACTTGCATCGTGGAGGTCTCATAAACCTTAAAATCAGAAAGACAAACCAAGCCTAGTATACGTATGCATGCTAGGTATATTTGTGTTTCTGCACTGAATCCACAAAAACTGGCTCAGAGGACTATTATGAAAGCATCTACAAGATGTGTGGACAGACAGACAGACACATTATTGGGCCTACTTGGTCTGCATCTAAGTTATGATCTAAATTACAATGATGCGCAAGAAGACATTCATAACTCTGTACTAGGAAGTGGGTACTTTCGGTGGTACTTTAGAGTCTGTAGGAAAAGCAATATTTAAGGGATAAGCTCTCTCTCTCTCTCTCTCTCTCTCTCTCTCTCTCTCTCTCTCTCTCTCTCTCTCTCTCTTGATTATGACATGAGTCTGTTAAAGTGTATGTGAGGAGATGTACATGTGTATTGATTTGTATCCATAATAATTTGTCTGTGTATGTGTGTGTGCACGCACACACGCACGTCTGTGCGTATGTACGTGCATGTGTGTGTTGGGTGTGTGTGCATGTGTATGTGCGTGCGTACGTGTGTGTGTATGGGTGTGTGTGTATCTTGATTTTGGGGGAGGGTTGTTTGTTTAGGGGAAGGGGTGTCAAGGGCGGGGAGAGGGATGAGAGTTTGTCCATGTTTAATTGGTCTTGTTTATTCATTCCGTTGGTTAACTTTGTGGTCTTTCGTTGATTTCTTAATTTTTTCAATAATTGAATGACAGTTTGAGTATATTTCATTGCTATTTGACATTATCTTATTTATTAATTCATTGATTTATTCATGTTTGTTTCACTTTTTTCCCCATGAGGGCCTGGTGTAAAGAAGCCTCTGGTTTACCCAATTACCCTCATTAAAATATTCGAGTTCGAGTTCGAGTTCTCTCTCTCCTCTCTCTCTCTCTCTCTCTCTCTCTCTCTCTCTCTCTCTCTCTCTCTCTCTCTCTCTCTCTCTCTCTCAGTGCCTTATGGTCTCTGAGAACGAAACGGACATGTAAAAAAAAAAGGAACAAACGGTCCACACGAATAAAAACTACTCCCTCCTACCCCCTCTCCCCTCACCCCCCCCCCCCCCCCCCCCCCCCCACCTCTCCAACAGCCACGACTTCAACGCATGTGTCACATATTTAGATATAATGGATGGAGGGAAAAGTTCGGGTTCAAAAGGGAACCAAACGCACGACTTCTCGTTTTCTGGCGCCGCTTCCAGACCACCGACCTGTGGACGAGCATGTGCACGTGCACGTGTACGCGCGCGTGTGTGAATATCTGTGTGTGTGTATGTGTGAGTGAGTGAGTGAGTGTGGTGTGTGTGTGTGTGTGTGTGTGTGTGTGTGTGTGTGTGTGTGTGTGTGTGTGTGTGTGTGTATGTGTGAGTGAGTGAGTGAGTGTGTGTGTGTGTGTGTGTGTGCGCGTGCGGGCGCACGCGCGAGCATGCCTGTGTGTGTTTATGTATTTTATTTTTATTTATTTATTTTTTTATTCTTTTATATCGAGGATAATGGAATAAGCACTTATGTGCTTTTTTACATCTAGTCCCCGTGTGTATGCGGATTCCCACGGGCACATAATGGCCTACTCTTACGAAAAGCGGAACAGGGTTTAACGTGTGTGCAAGATTTTCTGCGTGCGTTCGCACACGGAACCTCGGTTTATAGTCTCATCGGAAGGACTTATAGTCTCACAGTGATTCCCAGGAGGGAAACAGAAAGGATGTAAATTCTGGGTGACCCCCCAGGGTGTGTTAAGCTATGGAAGGCAAAACAACAACTTCTTCGGTCTGTTTTCCTGCAGATGTGCTTCTAAGTAAATGAGATATTCCACATGCGTTACACCACTTCTCTCTAGAGACTTGCATCGTGGAGGTCTCATAAACCTTAAAATCAAAAAGACAAACGAAGCCTAGTATACGCATGCATGCTAGGTATATTTGTGTTTCTGCACTGAATCCACAAAAATGGCTGTGAGGACTATTATGACAGCATCTACAAGATGTGTGGACAGACGGACAGACACATTATTAGGCCTACTTGGTCTGCATCTAAGTTATAATATACATTGTAACAATGCACTAGAAGACATTCATAACTTTGCACTAGGAAGGGGGTACTCTTGGTGGTACTTTAGTATCTGTAGGAAAAGCAACATTTAAGGGATAATCTCTCTCTCTCTCTCTCTCTCTCTCTCTCTCTCTCTCTCTCTCTCTCTCTCTCTGATTATGACATGAGTCTGTTAAAGTGTATGTGAGGAGATGTACATGTGTATTGATTTGTATCCATAATAATTGTCTGTGTATGTGTGTGTGCACGCACACACGCACGTCTGTGCGTATGTACGTGCATGTGTGTGTTGGGTGTGTGTGCATGTGTATGTGCGTGCGTACGTGTGTGTGTATGGGTGTGTGTGTATCTTGATTTTGGGGGAGGGTGTGTTTGTTTAGGGGAAGGGGTGTCAAGGGCGGGGAGAGGGATGAGAGTTTGTCCATGTTTAATTGGTCTTGTTTATTCATTCCGTTGGTTAACTTTGTGGTCTTTCGTTGATTTCTTGATTTTTTTTTTCAATAATTGAATGACAGTTTGAGTATATTTCATTGCTATTTGACATTATCTTGTTTATTAATTCATTGATTTATTCATGTTTGTTTCACTTTTTTCCCCATGAGGGCCTGGTGTAAAGAAGCCTCTGGCTTACCCAATTACCCTCATTAAAATATTCGAGTTCGAGTTCTCTCTCTCTTTCTCTCTCTCTCTCTCTCTCTCTCTCTCTCTCTCTCTCTCTCTCTCTCTCTCTCTCTCTCTCTCTCTCTCAGAAAAGGTCGGAGTGATCTCCCTTGGATATAGGCAGGGCGAAATTTTGCTGCGTACATTTTGTGTTTAAATAACCAAATAAACCAGCACCATGCCAGTTGTCGGGTTGCCAACAACGCTGGAAGTGACGCTAGGTGCCCTGCTGCAACAACACTGCATCACCTCATGGAAGGTCTGTGGAGAAGGCGAGCAAACGACTGTTGTGCTGCGACTGAAGGCCGGCTCAAGTGATGGGAACATGGCGGGTCAACAAACCCCTGTGTACTTCCGCAGAAAGCCGCCCAGTCAGACCAACAGGGACAGAAGAAGGACAGAGGAGAGGAGACAGGCAGAGGAGAGGAGACTGGCAGAGGAGAGGAGACAGACAGAGGAGACGAGACAGACAGAAGAAAAGCAAGAAGACAAGGCAAGTGCATTGTTGGCATCGGAAAATTTGCCAAGTTTGTTTATGCCAACACCCCCCATCACCCAGTCTGTCTCTCACACCAACACCCCAGCCTCTCCAAACCACACTCCTTCGCAATTGCTGCTTCCCGCACGTGATTATCGCCGTGCGTCACGTGCTGTCACCGTGTTGGAAGCTGACACAGTGGCTGAACAACAAGGTGGCATTGACCTGGTTGAGGTGCCTGTACCTGACATTACAATGGAGGGGGAGGACTGTGACGAATATTTAGATCAGATTCGGGATGCAGGCTACAGTGGAGATACGATAAAGAACTATGTGGGTGGGCTGAGAAACAGATCCCTGCAGAGAAATCTCAGGGATGTTTCTAGAAACAAGGACTTTCTTAATGTGTATACCTCTGGTGACGTACCTGACACTATCATTTGTGAAAGTCAAGATATGATTTTTCAGTTTATCTGGACAGATGACACTTACAACCCTGCAGATTACTTTTGGTTTGCAAAAAAGAACATCAGGCAACTGACTCAGGAGGAAAAAGACATTTATTCCAAGCTGCAGCTGTGGACACCTGCCGATCGTGAAAGAATCAAAGACAGAATTAATGCTGGACTGGATGTTTTACATGTTATGATGGATGTGATCAGATTTTTTCTGGGTTAGATGTGACTCTAGTTGCCTGTTTATGTGCATGTATGTGTGTGTGTGCGTGCACGCGCACCCTTTGTGCGCGCGTGTGTGGATGTGTGTGTGCGTGCGTGTGTTTGTGCGTGTGTGTG
>CM054139.1:37708320-37718320 GCA_028751875.1 Rapana venosa
AGCAACAATTCACTTTCTTAAACACGTGACAGTTTCTTTCAGCCAGCTCTACAGTTGTGAGTGGCAGTATGATAGTAAGGCGCTTAACTTACGCCACACGGCCCCAAGCTACTAATCCTTCACCATGATCTTGTCTATCCACACCTCCACAAATCCTTCTTTCTCTCTCTGCCCTTGGTTAGGTACAGAACTCCTAGTCACATTCTCACCTAGCTTAATGTGGTGTTCATCTGATGAAGGGATAATTATGGAATAGTATAGGTGGCACAGTCTGAAGCTGTGCTAACGCGACATTGCGGGACGCCTGGGCGATAACAACACCACTCTCACATCCTCCACTAGCTACCGAATGTGGATTCCTGGTCATGACTGCACTGAAGTCAGAAACGTGTCGGCTGAGGCTAGCGGGGGACAGACATGACAGACAGACAACAACCCTCCTGCAGAAATCACCACCAGAGGAAGACCAGGATCATATTATGCACCCTGAGTCCAGATTTGGTGAAGCAGAGAGACAGAAGAAGAAAGAAGAAGATAGACAAGAAACAACAACACAGAAGAACAAGACTAAGAAAGCAATAACACACACAACAAGATTTCACACTACAAAGAAGAAAAGACAAGACAAAAGAAACAAAAAAAATACACACAACAACAAGATTTCACACTACAAAGAGAAAAGACAAGACAAAAGAAACCAAAATATAAACGGAAGATTTTTTTTAAATACAGAAAGGAAGAAAAGTTAAGAGAAAATACAGAACCATACTCTGCT
Organism: Rapana venosa; assembly: GCA_028751875.1. Lineage (NCBI taxonomy): Eukaryota > Metazoa > Mollusca > Gastropoda > Neogastropoda > Muricidae > Rapana > Rapana venosa. The sequence goes on from CM054139.1 coordinate 37,709,096, forward strand.
CCTTTAAAAAAAAACACCAGCTTTTAAAAAAAAACCTACCCTATACTACAACGAGAAAAGAAAAGAAACAAGAAACAAAAATATAAACGGAAGATTTTTTTTTTAAACCCAGAAAGGATTAAAAGTTAAGAGAAAATACAGAACGATACTCTGCTCCTTAAAAAAGAAAAAAAAAACAGCTTAAAAAATACCCCTACCCTATAAGTTTTCACGTTCACAGACTAAAATCCCTTCGGGAATTTAAGGAAAGACAGGAGCTTTCACTGACAAACCCCTGGAGTGCTAGCTCCTATCTCCTTGCCTATGCCCTCTTCCCTCTCTGTCTCTGTCTACTGTACTGTCTCTGTCTCTGAAGTCATTTACCTCTTTGACAATGCTTCTAGGGCTGACTGGGTTCATCTTACCTTGGGTTCTATGGGGGGAGGAGTGGGGGGGAGGGCATTGTCTGGAACCTAGCTGCTGCTGACAAGTGTTAAAATCTCACAGCTATATATGATCACAAAGCATGGATTTGCTTGTTTTGAGAAACCGCTTGCATGTGAAATAATTTAACCACAACACGTTTTAAGAAAGTGAAAAGTAAATCAATATTTTTACCTTCTTTCTCTGTTTTTTTTTCTGTCTGTTTTACACACACACACACACACACACACACACACACACACACACACACACACACACACACACAATTTGATTTAATTTAATTTGATTTAATGTCACATTATTTTTTACTCTCTCTCTCTCTCTCTCTCTCTCTCTCTCTCTCTCTCTCTCCTCTCTCTCTCTCTCTCTCTCTCTCTCTCTCTCTGTTTAAGCACGCATATGCGAGTGTGTGGCACTTAAGTGTGTGTGTGTGTGTGTGTGTGTGTGCGCGCGCGCACACGCGCGTGCGTGTGTGTGTGTGAGTGTGTGTGCATGCGTATGCTCTCTTCCAAGAGAGAAAGAGAGAGAGAGTGTGTGTGTGTTGTTGTTGTTGTTGTTGTTGTTATTGTTGTTGTTTTGTCTTCTTGCTTGGTTTTGGTTTTGTTCCCTTTTCTGTCTCTTTCTTCATATAATCTTACACAGCCAAAGAAGTTACCTACGACACACGCCCACACCTTTCCTGTTGGAATTAAGAGACGTCAATACCCTTGAAGGGGTAATCCAGCACCAAGGTCTATGGAAAGTTCTGTTCATCTGTCTGTCTGTGTGCCCGTCTGTCTGTCTGTCTGTCTGCCCGTCTGTCTGTCTGTCTGTCTATTAGCTTGCCTTTTGTCTGTCTCTCTGTCTGTCTTCTCTGTGTGTCTGTCTATTAGTTAGCCTTACTCTTGTCTGTCTTATCTGTCTCCTTCTTTCTCTGTCTCTCTCTTCTCTCACTCTCTCTTTCTCTCTCTCTCGCTGTGTGTGTGTGTGTGTGTGTGTGTGTGTGTGTGTGTGTGTGGTGTGTGTGTGTGTGATGTGTGTGTGAGTGTGCTGTGTGTGAGTGGTGTGTATGTGTGTGTGTGTGTGTGTGTGTGTGTGTTGTGTGTGTAAGTGAGTGTGTTTGTGTGTTGTGTGTGTGTGTGTGTTGGGTGTGTGTGTGTGTGTGTGTGCTGTGTGTAAGTGAGTGTGTTGTGTGTGTGTGTGTGTTGTGTGTGTGTGTGTGTGTGTTTGTGTGTGTTGGGTGAGTGTGTGTGTGTATGTGCACGTGCGTGCGTGCATGCGTATGCCTGCGCGTTGCATGCCCGCGGGGGGGGGGGGGGTGCGGTGGCCTTTTGGCTAACTGGGTTGGCTGGCTACTTGTTTGCCCTTTTACCCCCTTAGTTTGTTTGTTAGTGTCATTTCGCACACAGCACAAACACGCTGCTAACCCGCGCCCACACGTGCTACTTGACGTGAAAGCACAGACACTTAGCAGCCTTAAATAAAAATTAAAAAAAAGGTAAAGGAGTCCCATAACCTATAAGGTCGTGGGGGGAGCGAGGCGTCAGAGACCTCACTTCTCTAGGGCCAGCATATTGAGGGCGGCGCCATCTCCTCTCCCTCGCTGCTTTACCTTCCCTGAACCTAAAGAGGGCAGGTACCCATCTACAGCTGGGTGAACTGGGGGACTGTACTGAAGCCAAGGCGCGCAAACGGTCACCCATTCACCTGGTAACCACGCTCGACGCTGCTTAACTTGGCTGGGGGAAAGCGAGTGCTCCGACCACTGAGCTATCCCGTCCCTTAAATAAAGGACTGCTCAAAACACCAAGACCTCTGGCTAAGCTCTGTTTGTCTGTCTGCCTTGTAGGGCTGTCTGTGTCTCTCTTTGTCTTTGTCTGTCTTTCTCTCTCCCTTTCTTTTGTCTACCTGCCTGTCCGTCTATCTGTCTGTTTCTGTCTCTCTGCATCTTTGTTTCTATATTTGCTCTGTTTCTGTCTCCTCCGCATCTTTGTTTCCATATTTGTCTATCTGTTTCTGTCTCTCCGCATCTTTGTTTCTATATCTGTCTCTCTGCATCTTTGTTTCTATATCTGTCTATCTGTTTCTGTCTCTCTGCATCTTGTTTCTATATCTGTCTGTCTATCTGTTTCTGTCTCTCTGCATCTTTGTTTCTATATCTGTCTATCTGTTTCTGTCTCTCTGCATCTTTGTTTCTATATCTGTCTATCTGTTTCTGTCTCTCTGCATCTTTGTTTCTATATCTGTCTGTCTATCTGTTTCTGTCTCTCTGCATCTTTGTTTCTATATCTGTCTATCTGTTTCTGTCTCTTGCATCTTTGTTTCTATGTCTGCCTATCTGTTTCTGTCTCTCTGCATCTTTGTTTCTTTATCTGTCTATCTGTTTCTGTCTCTCTGCATCTTTGTTTTCTATATCTGTCTGTCTATTTCTGTCTCTCTGCATCTTTGTTTCTAAATCTGTCTATCTGTTTTCTTCTCTCTGCATCTTTGTTTCTATATCTGTCTCTCTGCATCTTTGTTTCTATATCTGTCTATCTGTTTCTTTCTCTCTGCATCTTGTTTCTAAATCTGTCCTATCTGTTTCTGTCTCTCTTCATCTTTGTTTCTATATCTGTCTATCTGTTTCTGTCTGCATCTACTTGTTCTATATCTGTCTATCTGCTGTTTCTGTCTCTCTCATCTTTGTTTCAAATCTGTCTATCTGTTTCTGTTTTCTGCATCTTTGTTTACTATATCTGTTAACTGTTTCTGTCCTCTCTGCATCTTTGTTTCTATATCTGTCTATCTGTCTGTTTCTGTCCTCTTCATCTTTGTTTCTAATGTGTCTATCTGTTTCTGTCTCCTTCATCTTTGTTCTAATCTGTCGATCTGTTTCTTCTCTCTGCATCTTTGTTTCTATAATTGTCGATCGTTTCTGCTCCCTGCATCTTGTTTCTAGAATCTGTCTTTCTCTTTTGTCATTTTCTCCTCTCATCTCCTCCTCCCTCATCTACTCTAACTGCTCACTCTCTCTCCGTCTTCTCTCTCTCTCTCTTTCTACTCTGCACGCGCGCGCACACACACACATGCACGCACGCACATGCACAGAGAGAGATGTTTGAAATAAAACTGGCTTTAAACATGTATAGGAAAATCTACGAACACGATGTACATCAATTGTGATAAGCAGTACAAACGAAACTTGACGGTTTATATAAAACGTTCTTGATTTATATAAAAAAAATGAAACGAGATTACACAAAACTTAACTTTCATAATTTCGCGTCCAAAGAATACAGATGAGCATTAACCATATCTGTTTAACTACGAAAAACAAAAACAAAAAACATCAAAAAACAAATGGTAAATTTCGTTCAAGTTGCCGTCATTTAATGAGAGAGAAAGAAAGATGTGAGAATAATTATACCAAGGAAGGACAGAAGTTGCCAATAGCGCTACACAATAGAAGAAAAGCTTCCTTTACTGGATGAGTGCAGTTTACTTACTGTACCCACACATCTACCAACGCACGCCCACACGAGTCAACTGACATGAAAACTGAGAGACCAACACGCCTCCCGGGGTAATCAATTTGCTCACAATATGACAGAAAACAGCAGTTGTCATCTGAGCGTTCGAAGAAGAAGAAGAAGAAGAAGAAACACCGAGGACGGTGGTTAGCTCTATCTGTCTTCCTGCCTGCCTGCCTGCCTGTCTATCTGTCTGTTTATCTGGCCATTTGTCTCTTTCTCTCTGTCTCATTTAGTTTCTTTTGCGACTGTCTCTGATGATGATGATGATGATGATGATGATGATAACAATGCCTCGATGAAGAAGATGATGATGATGCTGGTGATAAAAATAAACAAGCAACAACAAGAATAGAAACAACGTCAACCACTGCTGACCAGGCAGTAAATTCATGTTTGAGATGTAGGCTACTATTGACCAAAAAACCCCCAACTCTGTAAACATGTTCAAACAAACAAACAAACACGCAAACAAACAACAGACAAACAAGCAAATAGAACAAACAAGCAAACAGAACAAACAAAAAAACAAACTAACAGAAAAACTGACAAACAAAAAAGATACGTCCACGAAAAGCCTCTCGCAACTGAATCAACTGAAACTATAACCAACAAAGCACACGCGTTCTTACCCTGTAAGAAGACTTCTCCTCCATCTCTTATCCGCTCTCTTTCCACCTCTCTAACTGGCTTTGTCTCAAGGGCTATTTGTTCCAGAGAGCAGCGCAAGACAAGGCAAAGGCGAGGCGAGGCTAGGCGAGAGGAGGCAAGACAACGCGAGGCAAGGCAGGGCAGGGCAGGTAAACGACTCAAGCCAAGGCAATACAAAGCAAGGCAACGCAAGACAAACGCAAGGCAAAGCAAGGCAACGCAAGGAAAATCAAGGAAAGCAAGGTAAAGGCAATACAAGGCAAGGCAGGGCAAGGCAAGGCAAAGCAAGGCGAAGACAAGGCGAGGCGAGGCGAGGTGAGGTAAGGTAAGGCAAGAAAAGGCAAAACAAGCGATGCAAAGCAAGGCAAAGCGAGGCAAGGCTAGGCAAGGCAAAGCAAAGGCAAGGCAAAGCAAGAGCAGGGTAGTGCAGCGCAAAGGCAGGGCAAAGCAAAGCAAGAGCAGGGCAGGGCAGGAAAGAGCAGAGCAAAGGCAAGGCAAGGCCAGGCAAGGCAAGCTGGGCAAGAGCAGGGCAGGGCAAAGGCAAGGCAAAGGCAGGCAAGGCAAAAGCTAAGACAAGGCAATGCAAGGCAAGAGCAGGGCTGATGCAAGGCAATGCAAGCATGGCAAGACAAGGCAAAGACTAGACAAGAAAAAAAGCCTATCTCAAAACTGCATTAGAGAGGTACAGAAAAGAATTGTATATCGCATGAGTTGTGTCAAACTCGCAACATGCATGATAATACGGTCTGACCCAATTTGGGATGACAGGAAATATCCTAGCAACACCGCGGGGGCTCAGGTTTGGATCTAGAGATGCGAACTGTCAACCATGATTGAGAACAACTTGTATCTAACTGAATACAAAATAATGAATTTGGTGGAGTTCTTGAGCGCTTTTTGGGGAAAGAAAAAACCCCACTTGTCAGTGCTGCTGTCTGTCTACCTTTATGTCTGACCGTGTCTGTGCCTCTATCTCTGTCTTTGTCTGTCTGTTTGTCTGTCTCTGTCTGTCTCTATCTGTCTTTGTCTCTGTCTGTCTGTCTATCTGTCTTTGTTTCTGTCTTTGTTTCTGTCTGTCTGTCTCTCTTTCTCTATCTCTCTCCTTCCCTCTTTCTGTCTCTATCTCTGTCTCTGTCACACACAAACACACACACACACACACACAGAGCGGAAGAAAGGGAGTGCACAAAGAGGAAAGAGCAAGGGGGGGGGGGGTAGGTGGTGGGGGGGGGGGGACAACGAATAAGAAAGACAGAAGACAGACAGACAGGCAGGCAGGCACAAAGACAGACACATTAAATCAGACACAGACAGACAGACAGGCAGGCAGGCAGGTACAAAGACAGACACACTAAATCATGCACAGACAGACAGGCAGGCAGGCACAAAGACAGACACACTAAATCAGACACAGACAGACAGACAGGCAGCAGGCAGGCAGGCACAAAGACAGACACACTAAATCAGACACAGACAGACAGGCAGTCACACAAATTGTTTTGTCTTTTTCTTTTCTTCCTGGTTTCCTATTTTAGATGGTGATCATTCTGTGGCTGATTGTTCAGAGATGACCGCAAGCTCAATTGCTTTAATATGATGATTTGGGTGGTTTTGTGCATGCATTTCCATGTTCTCAAAATAGTTTTGTTTTCTCTGGAATAAAGAATGTTGACTTGAATTGACTTGACTTGGGTTTTTTTCTTTTCGTAGTTGATGTTGCTATTCTTTATCCCCTTTACCCCGTGCATACAGATCGTTTCCATCAAACACCCGCCTAGCATGTATTGTCTGACATTGAAATAGAGACACCCCAACTGAACGTTAATGTGGAAATTGAACCTCAAGGTCTCTCTCTCTCTCTCTCTCTCTCTCTCTCTCTCTCTCTCTCCTCTCTCTCTCTCTCTCTCTCTCTCTCTCTCTGTGTCTGTCTGTCTGTCTCTCTCTGCGTCTGTCTGTCTCTCTGTCTGTCTCTCTCTTCAGCCATTATTAGCGTTTTTACCAACAGTATTGCTATTATCATTATTGTTATTATGATCCTCTTGTTGACATACAGCAGCAGCAGCTACAATGACAGCAGCAGCAGTAGTAGCTGCAGTAGTAGTAGTAGTAGCAGCAGCAGCAGCAGCAGCAGCAGCAGAGCAGCACAGCAGCAGCAGCAGCAGCAGCAGCAGCAGCAGCAGTAGTAGTAGTAGTAGTAGTAGTAGTAATATATGGAATTTATATAGCGCTGAATCTTGTAAAAAAACAACAACCCAAATCAAAGCGCTTAGCAGTAGTAGTAGTAGTAGTAGTAGTAGTAGTAGTAGTAGTAGTAGTAGTAGTAGTAGTAGTAGTAGTAGTAGTAGAAGAAGAAGAAGAAGAAGAAGAAGTAGTTTTAGTAGTAGTAGTAGTAGTAGTAGTGGTGGTAGTAGTAGTAATTGCAGCAGCAGCCGTAGTAGTAGTAGTAGTAGTAGTAGTAGTAGTAGTAGTAGTAGTAGTAGTAGTAGTAGTAGTAGAAGTAATAGCTGCAGCAGGAGCCGTAGTAAAAGCAATGGTGGCAGTGGACAAATATTGGCAGCATTATTGAAATAATGATGATTCATAGCGTTCTTCTTCTTACCATCACAGTCATCCCTATTTTAGTCGTTAAGTATTGCTATTCATGAATCCTGACCTTAGGTACTCTTTGCTCTTCTTTTTGTTTTTTGTTGTTGTTGTTGTTGTTTGGGGTTTTTTTTTGGGGGGGCAGCTCTGGGTATGTTGTTGTCTTCCTGCACCTAAACCACAGGTCATTCTCCTGCTGATCCTGCCTTCCCTGTTTGTCCGACCTCTGTCTCCTCCACCCCCACCTCCTCTCCCATCCTTTGCCAGACATCCTCTCTCCCCCATCTCCTCCTCTCCTCTCTCCCTCTGCTGTATTTCGGCATTGCTCGCTAAGTGCACTCCGGCACGTCAACTCTTGTTTGCACTTGCACCGTTAAGTGTAGTTGCCACAAGCTATGGCAAGGTCCAGACTCCTTGCATGCATGAAGGACACACTACTTAAAATTTTTTTATATATATATATATGTGTGTGTGTATATATATGTGTGTGTGTGTATATATGTATATATATATACACATATATTGATATAGATAGATAGATATAGATATATCTGTGGTGTGTGTGTGTGTGTGTGTGTGTGTGTGTGTGTGTGTGTGTGTGTGTGTGTGTGTGTGAAGAACTATCACTTTTAGTCGCATCGTCAGAATATTGACATTAATGTTAGCACATTATGATTATAAATGAATGGACGAGAAAGGGACTAACTGACTGAGTGAGCTACGGACAGGTGGACAGACATACAGACAAACGAACACACAAGCTATTAACAAAGCTAACAAACTAAAGAACTAACTAACCAACCAACCAACTAACTAACTAACTAGTAAGTAAGTAAGTACGTACTAATTAACCGACTGTCTGTCTGCTGACTGACTGACTAACTAGCTAACTAACTTACCAACTATCTGTCTGTCTATCTATCTGTCTGACTGACTGATTGACTGACTAGCTAGCTAACTAACCAACTAACTAACCAACCAACCAGCTAACTAACTAAGTAAGCAAGTAGCTAGCTAACTGACTGACTGAATGAATGACTTTTCTTACTTTTAAAACAAAAAATCAACAAGCCTACCAACTAAATAACCGAAGACGTCAATCAGTCAGTAAGTAAACACATAAATGAATAATAAATAAACAACTACAGAAATCAAAATGGACAAATAAACAAAACGTATATTTCTGAAGGCCTTGGTTGTTCTTGTTCTGCTTCTATTCAGTCCATCAAATTGTCCTGAACTGTAGTGCCTCTGATTATACCACATGGGTGACTGATTGACCTCTTTTTTCAGTGCCTATATATCTGCATTTAAATATGGATATAGCTACAAATTCAAAAGACACTATAAAAAAACTTGAAATAAAAGTATTGTTTCTTAACAGAATTGTTGTCCTTTTGAAAGACAAAACATAATAATTATGTGATGTAGTTTGTCCCCTTTTGTGTGCACCTGTATCCTCGTATGCTTAAATATAGATATGTATTCAAATACAGAATTTAACGTAAAATATCTTATTTGTTTGCACATCTTTGTTTGTATTTTTAACAAACAAAAATTAATACCACCAGAACTGCCGGGAAACAGTACTAGTCCATTTTACGATCTATGAACAGCTTGGCTATCTCAAATGATGACTCAAAACACAAACTCTCTCTCTCTCTCTCTCTCTCTCTCTCTCTCTCTCTCTCTCTCTCTCTCTCTCTCTCTCTCTCCTCTCTCTCAGGGAAGGGATAGCCTAGTGGTTAGAACATTGCGCTCGCAATCTGACAATCCGGGTTTGATTCCCGTTAAAGGGGATATTTTCCCCTGGAGTTAATATCAGTGCAGACTCCACTCTCCCCAAAAGTCCTTCGGATGAGACTACAAATCGAGGCCCCGTGTGCGAACGCACGCAGAACATCTTGCGCACATGTTAAACCCTGTTCCGCCTTTTGTAAGAGTAGGCCATTGTGTGCCGGTGGGAACATGTGACATAATTTACAAAACCGCATACATACAGGGACTGGATGTAGAAAAGCACATAAGTGCTTATTCCATTATCCTCGATAACAAAAATAATCAACTAAAATTAAATTAA
>CM054139.1:37720820-37756076 GCA_028751875.1 Rapana venosa
ATCCATCCCCCCCCCCCCACCCACACACACGCACACATCCATCCATCCACCCACCCACTTCACACACACACGCGCGCGCGCGCGCGCACAACACACACACACACACACACACACAAACACACACAAACACACACACACACAACACACACACACACAACACACACAACACACACACAACACCAACACACACACACACACAACACACACAACTACACACACAACACACACACACACACACACACACACAACACACACAACCACACACACACACCACACACACACACACACACACACACACACACACACACACACACACACACACACACATTCGTACCCACGCAGCGAGGTCAAACGAAGCAGGCAAAACATCGATTCGCGATTAGACTCTTCGATGTTTCTCCAATGTCTGCTTCTGTTTCTCTCTCTACTCCTACCTCCACCACTAGCCTCGGTTCCACCCTCATCCATCCACCAATCTTATACCCCCCCCCCTTCCCCCTGCCCCTCGCACCTTCCCCTCCCTCCAACCTTTTATTTTCCTTTCTGCCTCTATTGTGCTTCTCTCTCTCTCTCTCTCTCTCTCTCTCTCTCTCTCTCTCTCTCTCTCTCTCTCTCTCTCTCTCTCTCTCTCTCTCTCCGTTAAACCTGTGCAAGAGGAATGGACCTTTGGTACTCTTTCAGAGATACATAGTGTGTGTTTGTGTGAGTGTGTGTGTGTGTGTGTGCGTCGTGCGTGCCTGTGTGTGAGACAAAGAACAGAGACAGAGAAGAAGACATCCCATCAGACAGAAAGTCTATTTTCAAGTGTAGTACGAGCATAAGCAGTCCCTGCATGCTTTTATCCAATCTTTGCTTCACAAGAGAGACAGACCCCCCCCCCCACCCCCACCCCCTCCCTATCCTCACACACAAACACATACAACATACTGTCTCTGTCTTTGTCTGTTTATCTCTCTCCTTCACACACACACACACACACACACACACACACACTCACACACACACAAACACACCACTTTCCACCAACGTGGAACAAAACACCAAAATGCATTGATACGCGATTTGAAACTGTGATGTTTCACCCGTGTCCCCGATTTTTCTTCCCCTCCTCTCCCCCCCTGCCCCCCCCCCCCCCCCCTTCACCCCATCCGCCCTTCCTCCCCCAACACCCATTGATCTTCTATCCCCATCCCTACTCACCTCATAGCACCCTTACCCTCCTTCGATTTCTTTCTCTTTTTTTTTTCTATGTCTTTTCTATTTCCGTCTTTCCATCTGTCTGTCTTTGGCAGGCACCTGCGATGAAAGAATGGAAAGGGACATGCAAGGCGCTCTCTTGGTGCTTCCTTTGGAGATACATGGCACTTGCCTAGCTTCTTGGAAGAGAGAGTAAGAGAGAGAGAGAGAGAGAGAGAGAGAGAGAGAGAGAGAGAGAGAGAGAGAGAGAGGGGAGAGGGGAGGGGGTATACGAACACTGACTATCCATCCCATTGTCCACGCAGTCCCCTCGACGCAACAGCTAAGAAGACATACACATACATGTATGAGCATGGGAATGATTGTGATGGGTCGATGGCTAGCACAGAATTTGAACTGCGTGCAGCTACTGCGACCTTCTATAATTTATTGAACAATGGATACACCATAAACTCAAGTGTATGATAACTGAAGAACTGAATCATTGATGAAAAAACGAAAGAATGAGGTAAAGAGCAGTTTAAAAAAACAACACCACACCACTACGTCTATCGACATCCTTACATCTCAAAGACCTGGTAGTAAGATTTCGTGTTTTCTTCAATAGATGAAGCAGTCACTGAAATTGATGATGCTTTAGAACTCTAGTAAGATTTGAGACTATATCAAAAGAGCTGAACTCATTTCTAACATACACAAAAATCAAACTAGTATCACTCGTTTACAGAATATTATTCTTGTCAAGTCAAAAGTACTTGCATCATCCCATGAATGGCAATTGCAGTGTCAACCAAGCCCGAGGATGGCAAACGCCTGCAGCGTAAATCGAGTGGATTAGTAACAGTCTGAAATGTGCATCCATATAGTGGGAGATACTCGACTGTGTGTGAATACTCAGACCACATATTAAATGCCCCTAGCGTGTCACCCGAGCCCTTATAATTTTTCCCCAAAATAAAAGAATCGAAATCCCATGATATGGGGAACTAAACCCTTTACCCCTAGCATACAGTCTTGTGGTACAATCCGCTATACCAAGGCAAATGGAGAGACACATTCTGTGATTAAATGGCTAGGAAGACAGCGAAGCCAGATAAAAAATAGATTGATATGCACTCTAACACTGATTTTCTTGAACCTTGCTCCAGTATCTCTCTCTCTCTCTCTCTCTCTCTCTCTCTCTCTCTCTCTCTCTCTCTCTCTCTCTCTCTCTCTCTCTCTCTCTCGCTTGTTGCTGTCTTCCCTCTATTTTACTTTCCATATTACTTAATTATAATAAGTGTATCAGTTTTCATGTTAATGTATAATTCATTTGATAATTATATGTTTATTAACGCATATCTGTTTTGTAAAAAAATATATATAATCTATGATTCTCTTGAAATTAATGTTCATGTCAGTTAGGGATTATGTATTGTTAAATATATACTTATCTTTTTTAAATCATGTTGTCGTTGTTGTAGTATAGTTTATCCCTTGTTTTGTTGATAGTACCTAATCAGGGCAAGGGCCGGATTAAAAAAAAGTATGCGCATGCTTATTATGTTACCCTTGAAAAAAATAAAGATTAATTAATTAATTAATTCTCTCTCTCTCTCTCTCTCTCTCTTCTCTCTCTCTCTCTCTCCACACACACACACACACACACACACACACACAACACACCTCTCTCTCTCTCTCTCTCTCTCTCTCTCTCTCTCTCTCTCTCTCCTGTATAAATAAATGTAGTAAAGCTCCCAATTTGCATTCTAGAAAATGAACGAAACTTGACTGTGTGGTCCCACTAATGCTATCAGAACACACTCTCACTTGCAATACAAGTTCGTCAAACCCCGTTAGTAAAAATCCAGCAACAACAACAACAGCAACAAATCCAGCAACAACAACAAATCCAGCAACAACAACAAATACGTAACAGAAAAAAGGAACATCACAGGTATCGAACCCTATACTCCTCCGTCCTTCAGCCCCTAGCACTATCCATTACCCCCTGAAGACATACAAATTTCTGATTTAGGGTGCCAAGCAGGCAACGAAGCCAAAAAACCGAAAACTGATGTGCAATCTCTGATTTTCTCACCCCACACTCTCGTGTCTCCCTTTCCCCCACCCCCCTCGCCCCACTATCCACCTCTCTATCTCCCTTCGCTTTGCCACACTTTCTGTAGTACCTTCTCTGCATCCAGCGCTCCTCAAGTATCCCTGTTTGTTCTTTCTCAATACTTTTGTCAAGGCAAAAGGGACAACGATTTGGGGGCATGCTTTTATGAAGTCATCCCCGAGGGCAGGGAAAACACATCACCTTAAAGTCTTTAAGGATAGAGGGTGGCGGTGATGGTGGCATTATATTTTCTGAACGGTATGTTCAAGAGTATCAAGCAGACATGGCTACACATTGTTGTTTTCGTTCCTCAGCTCGAACTCCGAGGTTCACCAAAGGCGAGATTTTGCGTATGCGACCTTTGTTTTTTTGCCCGTATAATGAAGGCAGACGCATTTCAACTTTAGGTGTGTATTCTAGGTATGTTCCTGTTTTTGTAACCCACAGAACGCCAACATGAATTACGGGACTATAAACTCGCATATTTTGATCTTTTGCGTGTACACATAAACGAAGGGAGTTAAGGCACTGGCAGGTCTTCTCTTGAAGTTGACCTTGATGATTATTAAAAATAAATCCCCACCTTTAAATTACCAGACGCCGCCGGGATTTGAACCCACGACTTCGTGGACCAATGGGATTGAAGTCGAACGGTCTTAACCACTCGGCTATGGCGTTAGTCTGGATATACGTTTTGATATGAAAAGGATAGAGGAGGGTGGAGGGAAAGTGAAAGTAAAGAGAGACAGAGAGAATCAGGGAGGGATAGAAATAGACAGACACGGACAGATGGACACACACACACACACACACACACACACAAACACACAGATTATTGCTGGTGTTAGAATTGCGGGGCGGGTTTATGTTGCCTGAATTTATTCTTTGATGGAAGGATTAATGTAGTTCTGCCTTAAATTTTAAAAAAAAAAAGCACATGTATATACGTGTATATGACCAGGAGAGAAGGAGGGAATGGATGTCTTTGTTTTACTTTTTTGCTCCGAATCCGATGTCTGGTTATTTCTTGTTTTCCTTATATATATATGTTGTGTGTTGTGTGTGTGTGTGTGTGTGTGTGTGTGTGTGTGTGTGTGGTGAAGGGGATATGGGTGAGGGTGTGTACGTGTGTGCAAGTGTTTAAATGATTTAAAAGGAAAGTTTACATCAGTTTCCTCTGTTTATATCAATTTGGTTGTTGTTGTTGTTATTGTTGGTGGTATGGGGGTGGAAGTTCTGGTTCATTTTTACTTTTTGTTTGTTTGGATTTTCCTTTGTTTTGGGTGGTTTTCTTGGGGAGGGGGAGGGGTATTTTGGACTCTTGTTTTCCTCTGTTGCTAGTTCTATATTGTCTTTATTTCTTTTGGCTGTTATTTTTGTTTTCTGTTTGTTATTGTCGCTGTTGTTGTTGTGTACGTATGTTCGTGTTATTTGCTTGTTATGGTTGTTCTTGTTGTTTTATCTTTTTTTGTTTGTTTTGTTTAGTTGTTTATATGGTTGAAGGTTTTTGTATGTATGTGTGTGTGGTGGGGGGGGGGGGGGGGGGGGGGGGTCAGTTGGTGGTGTCTTTTTTTAAATTTTGTTTTGTCTTCTTTGTTTTGGTTTGATATTTCTTTGTTGCTTTTTTGTATTATGGTGGATATATTTTCAGATTAAAAAATTATTTGAATTGTATGGTTTAATATTGTTCAGGAGGTTTTGTTTTGTTTTTAATTCCATATATGCATATATTATTGTCTTCTCTTGTTTGATTTGTATGGTTTATCATTGATTAGGTTTTTATTCTATGTCTGCATATAATTATGTTCTCTTTTTTCTCTCTTTTTTTTTCTTTAGATAGATGGCTTGATGAACAAAAAAAACCCAAATGCACTGCTTATTCAATGTACCATCTGAAAATAAAAGTTTGACTTTGACTAAAAGTTTGAATTTGACAGACACAGACACAGATGTACACACACGTACACACACACATACACACCATTGCACAAATAAAATCCCGGAACACAAAAGAGAGAGGCCAGTGCGACAGACTTTGGCCAGTTTGCAATGGAAATGCACAATTATGCAAATCCACTTCCTGCGATCAAATTGCACACACTGGGAGCAAAACTCTTGCCAAACTTTGGGGCAGATCCCAAAGTGAACAATGTTTCTTAACGGAGACAAATCTAACGCACTTTGACACAGCTAGTTGTAACCACACTTCCCTGTTTGCTGGATTGAACTACTGGCCAATCCACTGTAACGGGCGGACAGTAAGGAAAACTGTCTTATCAACAACAGCCAAAAGATACCCCCCCCCCCCCCCCCGCCCCCTATAGGTATGGGCATGACGAATAATATTAAGTAACATATGATCTGATTCCTGTCACTAAACGCGTTGCTTTGTTGCATTATATGATGATATTGTATACCCAAGGAATGCTTTTCAGGATAAAGTATGCAGTTTTTATTGCTGGTACATAACGACCTAGGAGACGGGATGGCTCAGTGGTCGGAGCACTCGCTTTGAGAGGCCAAGTTAAGCAGCGTCGAGCGTGGTTACCACTTGGATGGGTGACCGTTTGCGCGCCTTGGCTTCAGTACAGTCCCCCAGTTCACCCAGCGTAAATGGGTACCTGCCCTCGGTAAAGCAGCGAGGGAGAGGAGATGGGCGCCGCCCTCAATATGCTGGCCCTAGAGAAGTGAGGTCTCTGACGCCTCGCTCCCCTACGACCTTATAGGTTATGAGAACACCTTTATCTTTACATAACGACCTGAATAAACTAAGACAAGATGCTGCTGTTGCTCTTGTCGTTGTTATTTTTGGCGATATAGATTCATATTCATGTAAGAGATCGTTTAAAAGATAGTGCCGTATGCATGTATATTTGCTGGAATATGTGGGGGGTTTTGTGTATGAAAATTCAAATGTTTATACGTACGTGCGTGTCGCGCTCGCACACACGCGCGCGCGCGCGCGCGCGTGTGTGTGTGTGTGTGCGTGCGCGCGCGTGTGCGCTAAGAATATGTTCTCAAGCATGCACGCAAGAACACACAACCCAGCAGTAACATTTATGCGTAAATTCCTGATGTTATTATGTGCACACGTCATACTTGTTCAAAACGAAGTTTGGCAAAGAGACATTGACACGCCATAACATGAATTCTAAAAGCAAACAGCAATAAAATCGCTGTTTTCAAACTTCATTCCCGACAGAGACACAAAGCTACGTCATTCGAAACTAGCAGAGCCGTAAAGCTCAAAGGTCATTAAACAAAAGCTTAACAAAATGCCTGAAAAAATGGGTCCAGTGTTTACAGCATCCTATTGTGAAGTGCTTTGGGTAAAAATAACAACAGAAAAACAAAATGCTTTCAGTGTTTATGGCATTACGTAATTAAGTGCT
Organism: Rapana venosa; assembly: GCA_028751875.1. Taxonomy (NCBI): domain Eukaryota; kingdom Metazoa; phylum Mollusca; class Gastropoda; order Neogastropoda; family Muricidae; genus Rapana; species Rapana venosa. The sequence goes on from CM054139.1 coordinate 37,727,511, forward strand.
GAGGGGAAGGGGGGGGGGGGGGGGGGGGAGTAAGTAGTAGAAACCAGATGCAGAAACCTGTGTTGAGAGGCCTGTAAAAATCTGTAATGACATTATCCATACCTATGGTTTTATATCATGATTTGAATGTGTTGCATGAACTAAACTAAAACTCCAAGAAGCGAGGATGAAGAAAATTGGTGTTGGTCTTTGTCGGTTAATTTCGATGTGTGTGTGTGTGTGTGTGTGTGTGTGTGTGTGTGTGTGTGTGTGCGTGCGTGCGTGCGTGCGTGTGTGTGTGTGTGTGTTTTCCGAGAGAGAGACAAACAGACAGACAGACAGAGATACAGACAGGCGGACAGACAGGCAAAGAGATGGACGAGCGGACGGACGGAGGAACGGAGAGAGAGAGAGCAAGAGTTGATACTCTGTGCAAGGTTCAAGCAACAAGCAGGCTTCTCTCCCACACGCTTGCCTATTCTCTGCTCTTCTGTTCCCCCCCCCCCACCCCCCCCCCCCCCCCCCCCCCCCCCCCCCCCCCCCCCCCCCCCCCCTCCCCCCCCCTCCCTGTCTCCCTTGCTCCCCCCCTGCCTTGCTTCTTCCTCCTACCTCCCCGGCCCTCTCCCTCAGGACCTCACACCCCTTCCCCCCTCCTCAGTTCCAGACAAGCCATTCCTGCTTGAACAGCAATTTCAGTGTTACTCCCTTGTCAAAAGGCTTTTTACCTCTCAAACACATTGAACGAATCACGTTTCGCCAAATTCGAATGTTTTTGTTTGTTTTCACACTATCAGCTTTCACGATCAACCATTTCGGTTAATTCCTGATGTTTGGCAGGAAAACGGGGAAAACCCCCCAGCTTAATAGAGTGGGAACTATGCAATGCCCTTGCTAAGCTTATCCCTGTGTGATTTGATCATCTTTGAGAACAGAAATCCAGGCTTTTCCTCTCCTTCCTCGTCAAGGGCTCAGACAGCAACTCAGGAGGGCCTGACAAATGCTGTGGTACGCTGAAGGCACTCTAAAGGTTCAAAGAGCTGTCCCTAACTGGCAGGTCAGCAGGTCAGGTATCGGCCCTCAGGTTTTGGTGTGTTGGACAGGCTAGGCCTAAAGGAAGTGTCCACTGTCATGGGAAAAGTTCTGCAAGGGCACACAGCAGACTCACCAATGTAGAACTTGGTAAATGTGTGATGTCAGAGTCTGCAGTGTCCAGTCCTCACGTCTCGCAATGATCACTTGGGTCTTCTCTGGGGAGGAGGTCGTAGTCATCCTTACTGTTGAAATAGGGTGCTGCTGAAGCCATCTTCTCTTTCGATTTTCCTTCACTATTGTCTTTGCCTCTTCATAGTCACTTCGTGCTCCTTTTGGGGTATCTGATGTCTCTGGCCTTTGCGATCCGGAATTTTGAAACCGTAAAAATGTGAGTGCTGGAAAAGACAGTTTTGTAAAACAACAAACAACAGCAGCAACACTAATAACAACAAGAAGGTTGAATTGGATTGGACGGGGCTGTAAACAGTTATTAGAGTGGATGCGTTTGATTTTGGTTTATTTGAGGGTTGGGTTATTTTATTTATTCTTAAGACATGCATTAGTTTTATACATTAAATCATGTGTCAAATTGGCTTCTTTCTTTTTTGTGTTTTATGACGTTTATTTTAACAATGTACGAAGGTCAATCTGAAAGTTCTTCGCCACAAAGAAATTACACTTACTTGCATTCCGTTCATGCCACCTTTTCAAAGTACCCTCCCTGAGCTTTGATGCAGCGGGCCATGCACTGAAACCAGCTTCTCCACACTTCGACCACATGACTTTACTTACTTCAATACTGAGACATCAGCTGGACACCCTCGTGGCTAGGAATCCGGGTTTGCTGCACAGTGTGGGGGCACTGTCTTGAAAGGGGATGCCGGATTTGGACGTCGGGTACGTACAGCCGCAGACTTTTTTGGAGGCGTTGATGCCATACCAATCTGCGGACAGTGTGCCTTCCCAGAGGAATAGCTGTGATGTGCCCGGTTTGAAATGTAGAGGCAGCCATCTGTTTATTGGTTCATCAATCCTTTAAATTTTAGAGGGGGGTGTCTTAGAAAACCAGCCAACGACTGGGCCTTCTTTCTGGATCAAATGGTACACCAGGGTTCTCACCACGTTGATTTTGCGGGGCCCACAGCATATTTCTAAGCTTAGTAAAACACCTTTGCACTTTTGCCCCTGTGCCTTCAGCACTGAGTTGGTATCCCTTAGACATCGCTTGGGACAACTAGTTGGGTAAGATCTCTTCAAGGCAAACAGGCATTCCAAGTATGTCTTGAAGATCTTTGAAGTGATTCGTGCGTTCCTCTGATCAGTTCTTTGACAGGGGTGGCATTCTCTTGGGTGGCAGCAGCAAGGCGGCCAACGGTTTCACATTAAATGACTTCTACAAATCAAACTCCCGGAACCCATGTACATCGGTTTTCCTGGGGTAAGGACCAAAAAGCTTCACACAAGTTTTTTGTGAGTTTTCTTTGATATTTTAAACCCTTTTCAGATCGTAATGATCATGGCTCGAAAACTCCATTTTCAGCTCCTTTGGTGAATCAGAAACAGCCAGGGGTACCCTTTTTTTGGGTCAGTTATTGTATTGCTCAGACAGCTAGAACTCTTTTTGGTGTCTAGCTTAAATGGAGTATTACTTATGAACGTATAAAAGAACAACACTGCACTTTGCACAGCAGCTTGGCTAAGAATTTAGAGGGTCCTCTTACTTGCTTGACTTAATTAAATTTAAATTCTTAAAACCTGTGCGTTTTGTTTTGTTTGAAAGGATATAATTATTCAGAATGGATGGGGGGGGGGGGGGTGCCCCTTAAAAAAAAACCCAGTGTATATTTAAAGGGATTTTTTGCATCCTTTTGTGTATTCAAATGACTGATTAATGATTTCCCCTGAATGGTTTTTGCTGTAGGCGGTTTTCCTTATTATTTTATTAATTTTTTTAAATAGAAAAAATGTTTGTTTGGGGTAAGGGCGCTTTTTGTTTTGATCCTTAGCATGTAGACTATGTGAAAAATTTGTTTTGATGATTTAAAAAGTTTGCTTTAAGTTAATTGTTGGATGGGTTGTCTGCTTTTAATTTTCTTTTTCTCTTGTTTTATCCTATAATTAAATTATAGAGACCCAAAACAGTTCCCCAGGGGTTGTTCATGCATCCAATTAATGTTCCCCAACATTTGTTCAGTTCCCTCTTTTTTCCCTGTTGATGGAGGGTTTGGGTGGGAAATGGTGGTGTATTAGGAGTGATGTCTGATCCCCCCCCCTCCCCCCCCCCTTCTGTAAGGGGTTTAGGTATGTTCGGGCAAAGAAATGCTTGCAAATGGGGATCTAGCATGTTTATTGGATTTTTTTTTTAGTTTTAAACTCTTTAATAAGATAAAAATTTAAAAATCTCCATGCTGAAAACAATGGGTAACAAAATAAGTACCCCATGTGTCATTGTAGTCAAACCTGTCGATACAAAAGCATCTCTCCAGTCGCGAGCATCAAAAGCTTATCCGAGGATCAACTTTAGAAAAAGAAGGGGGTTAGATTACTTATTTATACTTTGTTGGATGTTGTGGGAAACCCTGGATTTGGATCGAATGATACCTACCCCTGTCCCCGGACTGAGCAGACGATTTTTTTGTACTTCCGTTTTGAGTCAACTTCGTTGCAGACAATCGAAAACGTGTCGATACAATGAACATGTAGTCCGTTCAACTAAAGTTTTTTAGTTTAACCGCTACAAATCACTGCACTTCTAGTATTTAACATTGTGTTAATTTACCTGAATCTGTCAGGCAAAAATTGGCAGCTGACATCGTTGTTGGGTTTTCTCTTCGTAATTTTCAGTAATAACCCAAAACAAACAGTCGGAAAATTTAACTTCCCGAACCAAGTAACTGGGAGTTTTAGTATTGAACACAATCTATACCATTTACTTAAACGGGTAGAAGTGCAAGATCATCCTGAAGTGTATGCACAACAACTAATTTTGCTGGGTATTTTTTAATCATGCGCATGTCCATAGCTGAACGACGGTCCTATGCATCTCTCTCTCTCTCCTCTCTCTCTCCTCTCTTTTTCAAAAGGGAGTTCGCAATCGAAACTAAATAAACAATTAGCGTGCGCCAAAATCAATAATAGGAAGTGAACTGTGCTCTGCACAGCGCGCGCGCGCAAAAAACACACACAAAACAAACAAAAGGGGACACACACACACACAACACACAGTCCCACACACACACTGACATACACACCGACACAACAGACATACACACCCACACATGGACTTACAGTTACCACTCTTTCACACACACACACAACACACACCAACACACACAACACACACACACACACCCCACAGGGACTTACAGTTACACACACACTCTCTTTTCTCACACACACACCACACCACCCAACCCCCCGCGTGGGCTTTGCTCTTACGTATATTCACACAAAATGCACACACATGTATTATATGCACACACTTTTTACACACACAAACACACATGTGTGCATACACTGTCCAATGCAAACACACACACACACCTTGTAAATTATAATTATATCTAATATCATCAACATTTTTGTAATCAGGAAAAAAAAATCAATCATAAAATGCACTCTCTAGTTATTCCTACCACCTATGAGGATATGTTAATATTTAATAATAATCCTTGAGGAAATGAATATTCTCAAAGTATAATTTATTTACACAGTAAGCTGCATACTGATTCAGTGATAGTACTGGTACAGGGAAAGGTAAATAGTCCTGCCATTCTGACATCTTTCATTGGGGTGCCAGGGGCTGTCAGTATAACTATAATTAGTATAAATAACATCCCCACCTCCTGGAAATTCTGTGTTAGGACAGAAAGAATAACAATTCTCTTCCACACTGAAGTTGGATGCACTGAGCCTGACTTGTCAGTCACTTAGCGGCAGTGCAACATTTTTTTGCTCATGAATATGACAGACAACTGTAGATCTTGCTATTTGATCGTTTGATGAAGAAGAATATTCTGACACTGACAGATGATTGAAAGTGTCAGCTTGAAATACAAGATGTTTTACTGACTAAGTGAGACTTATAGTAGGAATGACAACATTAGTGCTCATTGAAAATGAAATCCTGCTCTTGAGGAAAATTTCAAAAACGGAAAAAGACATACTATTCAGTTGTTGTTGTTGTTTTATATCAGCGATATTGTATTCCTGTTAATGTTATCAGCACAGGTTTTGGTTTTTTTTTAGTACTGTTTACTGTTAAATTAAACAAAATGTATCCTGATATTTAATGTTTTTCTGTTGGTTTTTTTCTTGTCCAGAATTACAGATCATGCTGAACCATACCACAGAGTATTACAACCAGAAGAACTATGGCTGTATAGGTACCCGCATTCAGTTGATTACTACTCTGGGCACCTTATGTGGGTACGGACTTCAAAACAAGAATATAATAATAGTAAACTCTGCTTTTTTAAGTAGGAAGAAAAATCAAAACATGTTTTTCCGTTGAAAAATGTTTTTGTAGCCTGTTGTTCATGAATATGACAGACAACTGTTTTGTAACCTGCAGATCAGCACTTGGCATTTTTCTTTCCTTTAATCATAAAGATCTGAAACTGTAAGGTAGTTTTATACTTCTTTTAATATTTTTATATTGAAAATATTTTTAGTGTAGTTGGAGACAAAAATTGTTGTAGTGATACTTAGGATTGTATGTGTACAGGGGAAGGGGGGGGGGGCTTTTGTGCTTGAGTTTGAAATCAACAGCACAACTATAAGTAATTGAAGTATATTATTTATTAATTTTTATATATCCTGAAATATTTTGTAAATAGGTTTTCACAGGTTCAGTACACACACAAAAAACTTTTTTCCTAGAAAATTATGGCAGTGCTAAATTGTTCTATTATAATTTATTTGACATACTGTGATAAAATAGTAGATGACACAGGGGATATATGTTTCTAAATTAAAATGTTATGATATAAAAATAATACCAGGTCCAAATGCAATTTGTGTGCAAGTGGGTTTTGTTGCTTCGATTTAGGGATGTTATAAGTGATAATTGCATGGGGGGGGGGTGGGAATTAAATTTTGATGTTGTTTGTATGTGGAAATGGGGTTTTGTTGTAATTTGGAGTATTACAAAAAGGTTTGATTTATCAAAATAAATACTAGATGTATGGACTATAATTAACAATGTTATTGGATTTTTTAAGATTTTGTTTACGAATCCAATAAAATTTTTAATTTTCTACCAAGGACTTCGAAAAGAAGGTATTGTTTTAAATTTAATTAAAAATTTATGATTGTAGAATTTTCCAAAAAAACATTTATATTTTACTATATTTTTATAAATTCGTTTATTAAATAGGGTAACCTTTTTGTTGAAAATTTTGTTTAGTGTGCAAATTTTTCAGGGTAGTGATTAAAGTTGTAAAATGCTATTTTGTTGATAAGCTTTCTTTGCCCGCTCAATGTCTTTTTTAATGATAGCCTTTAAAAATTGGCTGTTTTACAAATTATGACTTGTCCTGTGTCGCCATATTTGAAAAAATGGAGGTAAAGAGGTGACAAAAACCTTAAGCTAAAATTTCTTTTAAATTTTTAGTACATAGTCATTTTTAGAACTGTGATTTATGCATGAGTACATTTGATAAGCATAGTAATTGAATAAATTCCGGAAGACAGTTGATTTAAAGCCTTAAATCATAGCAATTGATTGTTTACAGATTAAATTTTCTTTTTAGCTGGATTCAAAGGACCTGCTTATATGAGATTAACCCTTATACTTTGATGATATTATAAATATGGATCAAGGGATCCTTTTATTTTCCTCCTTTTCATATTAATGTTCCATTCAATTGTTTTATTCCTGAGGTAGTGACTTTTTTTATCTGAGGTTGTAATTTCAAAAAGGCTAAAACGTACTTTGGCTTTAAGAAATATTGTTGCCTTTTTAAAAAAATTCGTTTTTTTTCTTGAAAAAATTTTGGGGTTTTCTTTGGCATTTTGCACATGCAAGCGGTATCATCTGGGAACTAAATTTAGTATTCCCCGGCAGAAAGGTACCAGCAAGCCGAGCCTACGTCCACGTAATTTTTGGGGGTACTGGTTCAGAAAAACCTTCCCTAGCAGTTTAACTAAGGGGGTTTAACATTTCGTTTAATCTTTGTAAACTGTTTTTTTTGAATTCAATTTCTTTTAGTTAATATATTTTTGTATTAAGCTATGGTAAAAGGCACCAAGTTAAATTTTTTTTTTGGTGATTACCCTCCCCTGGTAATCCTTGATTATTTTTTAAAAAAATGTGTGCTTTTCTGTAGAAAAAAGTCATTTAAAAATTAACATTATTTAAGTGTTGAAATTTTGGAATTTATCCTTTGATGTTTGCTTATTTCTTTCCTAATATTTCTCAATTCACTAAAACGATCATTTAAACTTCTTGGAGTCGGAATTAAATATTAAAAGGGGAAATTTGAATGAAACCATTTAAGAGACCTCTAAATGATTTTTATGCATCTTCGTTAACAGAAGTTTAATGGAAGTTATATAAATAACCGAGATTTAGTTTTAACAGGTGAAAGGGTTTTTACTTTTATGTCAAAAATGTCGCTAAACGTTTTTTCCGGAAATGGCTTTTTAAATTTTGAAAGTTTACAAATTGTCTAACATGGCTTTGAAACGTTTTGACTGGATATGAAGGGGCGTATATATCAATTTTAAGAATAATGCTTCTTTCTTATTAAAATCGAATAGGCTGTATTTTTAATCTGTTTGGCTCCGCATTCAGGAACAATTAGTGTTAAGGGCAACACCATAATCCAAAATATTTACAATTTGGCGCATAATGTTTTCGGTATTTTTTTCTTCATTAGTAGGTCCCGTAAGAAATTTTTTAAAGGAATAATGTTTATTGTAAATGTTGGGGGTTGTTTATATTAAAATTGGGTTTAGAGAATTGATTTTTTTCTGTTCTTTTTAGTAACGTAATTCAAATTGATTGATTGAAAAATTTCTCAAGGCTTCGCTTCTCATTGAGGAATTTTTTTCCCTTTAAGGCAACTGTAGTTGAACTTTTTATTCAATAAATTTTGAATTACTTTTTGACTTATCCTGCAAAACGACCTTTTGCCTTTACTACAATTATTTGCGTGATTTTTCGTTTTGTTAATTTTTATGGGATCTTTAGAAGTTAAAATCGTTTTTTAAAAGCTTGATGGTTCCAAACATTCCTGTGTTTTTTATTTCCTATTTATTTTAGGGTATTAGCACTTGAAGAATTTCATAAAATAAATGGAGTCATGCATGTTTAAAACCTTTAGTATTTGGGGTCAGAAAATTTAAATTTTCTCACTTTATAGTTAAATTTAATTTTGTCGAAGGTTTAAAAAGGGAAAGATTTAAAAGGAAGGGTGCACCAAGGTTCTTTTGGTTTTAAAAAATTTTAGCAATCAATTAATGTTATTTTAAATGAAGTTATGAGGGATTATTCTTTCCTGCTATTAAAAAGAATTAACAACTTCCTAAAAACTTTTATTTCTCCATTTACCAAAAGGGTGGATAGTACTATTAGCTTTTTTTATCTTTAAACTTTTATCTTCAGTGTTAAAAAGGCCCAGATCCAGAAAATTTGGTTAATTGCAAGGAAACCCGCCATAATTACATAATGCAATGTTTGCGCGGCATTTTAGGTATGATTACATGATTAATTGGTATGAAATGTATGTCGGAATGGTTAATGTATGTTTTTTTATGTGTATCATGCTTGATGGGGCTCTGGTTTGTTCTAAATATTGTATATGTGTTTTAAAATTTGATTTATTATTAGTGATATGAAATAAACTTTTTAATTTCAATTTAAATTTTCGCTTTTAGTTTTGATTTAAATTTTGGGGGGACTGACCAGGTTTGGGTAAAATTTGTATGATCATTTTTTCATGTTTACAGTTAGCTATTTAATTATGATAAACCCTTTAAAATGTAAATTTATGTTTTTGCTTAGAATTTTAAAGGAAAAGCGTGTTTTGAGTTTTTTTTTCACCAAACAATTGTTTTGTCGAAAGGGGATTAACCGGTCATGAAGTTATCAACATCTGTAGTGAAGGTCGGGCAAAGATCTTCCTGTTTTTCGCTCGTTTGGAGCAAATGACCTTTGCAGCGTTTACCTCAAAATTTTTAAAAAAGATTTCTTTGAAAAGTTTTTGCTCCTTTTTTTTTTTTAAATTTAGTGTATAAAAGTTTGATGTTTGTATGTTGTGTGTGTGGTGGTGTATATTGTATTAATTTGTGATTTTCATCATTTGTGATTAATTGCCTTAAGTTACGATTTATTTTTATTTAACTTTAAAATGAGCTTTGGGAAACAGTTTTTACCCTTGATGGAGGTACTATTCCACCTAATGGTTAACCTCACATGTAGCAGGTCTTCAAGGGCTTAATTAAAGTTTATCAGGTGCTTCTACGTGTTGTGTAGCCCGATTGAAAATTACTATGTCGCTGCTGTATTTCGTTCAGGGGAAAACATGCTTTTTCAATTTTTACACCTTTATGTTGCGTTGGGGAGTTTTTGGGGGCCTTTTATTTAGAAAGACTTGCTTCAAAACTTCAAAGTAATATGAATAAGATTTTGTGATTTCAAGATTACTAAATAAGGGTCTGTGAAGACCCTAAGTTTCGCAAAAAAATATACTCTGTACAGTGATCCTATTCTTATGGATTAAAAAATGTTGTGGGATTTTAAATTTAAACAGCAGGTTAAGAACCTAATTAAAAGAAAATAATATCTTTCACTGGTTAAACAAAAAACAAACAGGGAAAAACACAAATAACAGTCTAAATTTTTCTGTCAGCCAAAACTGTATCCTGTTCATGAAACAATATAGAAAGATGTTTTAAGTCTTTTCAAAAGGGTTTTAAAGGCAGTTTTACGGGTTTCATTAATTTGTTTGCTTTATTGTTTTGATATTTCACATTGTATTATCATTTTTGCTCAGCATATATTATTATATATAAAATGTATAATATGTGAAGCAAGAATGCAGAGACAAAGGACAGGGCCCAAATGTCAAAAAAAGGGGTGCAAGTTGTTATGATGAACAGGTGTTGCATGTATCATTTACAATATCTTGTATTTTGTAAGTTAAAGGTAGCTTCAGCAGCTGTTATCTGTTCATAAATATACCATGTTTAAAATTTGGGTTTTATAAGATTAACTCTTAACTGCCAAGTGCAAATGCACCTATATGCCCGGGGAATAAATTCTCATGACCCCTTGCTAGGGTATGTCCCTCTTCCTCAGAAATTACTAAATTTTTAAGATAATCCTGTTAGTCTGCCCATTACAGTATGTAGTTGCTTTGGGGCAAATCAAAAATGTTAGCATGATTTCAGTAGGAAATTATTTTAATGTAATTAATATCAAAAAAAAATACACTTTTTCATACACACTGCCATTTGGTACTCATCTCAATATCGTCAAACATATTGTCCAGGCAAAAACTCAGTCATTTAAAAAAAAATGTATGTTCCTTTAATCATACCGATCATTTTCATCACTGTCAGGTTTCTAAAGTTTTATTTGCCACTTTTCAGCTGTGTAAAATTATTGATATTTCACGAGAAATGTCAGCCATTTTGAATAAGAATTGCCAAGCAGTCATGCATAATAACAAAAGTTCGAGCTAAAAAAACAATTGTTTTTGCAGGTTTTTGCAGCTTTGGGTGTTGGGGCCAAGGCACAGGAGAGTGATCTGTAATTTTGGAGTTCTATCCCTTTAACTGTAGTCAAGGAAGCTGGCTTGTTTACTTCGGTTCAAAATCCCGGAAATTTTCCAGGCTGTAGGCGTATAGAGTGCACATTTAGCCTCAGAACATTTCAGGGATGGAGCAGTCTAGTGGTTAAGGAAAGTGGCACAACCGTTTTCTTTTTATCAGTATCCAAGTTTATATTTTATGCCTGCACTTCTTTGTTTGTTTCTTTTTTTTCTTCCTTTCATGTAGAAATATTTTGTCTAGCCTGAAGTGAAAGAAAAATGTTGTAAAAGGGATTTTAAAGGTTTGCAGTGTAAGTTGTGCATGATGTGTAGGCTTAAGAAGATTAAAATTATTTTGTCATTAGTCAAGTAAATGATAATAATGATAATAGTAAATGGAATTTATATAGCACTATTGCAAGGTAACAGCTAATAGTTATTGTATTAGGATTGATTGTCAGTTTCTCACCTGTCATTCACTCACAGACATAATTGAAAGGAAAGCAGTTATCATCTCCAGTGTTGTGCTCCTTTTCACCTGCACACCTTTAGCCAGAAAAAGATATTGTAATTCAAAACTGAACCACTAAGGAATGACAAAAAGGTATGCACCAACTGTGGTGGGGTGACCCCCGGCAAATTTGGGGTTTTACTCCCCAGACCCAGACTGATTTCCGTCACGCGCTATCCTGACGGCATTCCCGAGCATGTTGTGTTTTAAAGGGCGCGCAGTCTCAGTACTGGGAGTAAGAATCTGTTCGACAAAGGGTTGAAGGCTTTCCAGTGGCCCTTTTTGTCGTGTGATGTTCATTTTTCCCCCCAGGTGACGTCATGCTATGTCTTGCTATTGTTTTAAAACAATTTCCTTTTAATAATTCATTGGGAGATCATGCGCAAGTTTAAATAAAATTTAAACTATTACAGAACCCTTTGGGGGAGTCCCTGTGAGAGACTTAAAATTTAAATCGTTAAATACTCTAAATTGTATTCTTCTTTTTGTCAAAAAGCATTTAATATATTAAAAAATGACCGAAAACCCCGTTTTTTGTTTCCCCAAAACTTGATGCCAACTTGTCCCCTTTTTTATTATTTTAAAAAAGTTTTTTCTTGCAAAACTGCATTTTTTTTTGTTGTAGTTTAACAAGTTATCATGGCGATCTTTTTTTTTTTAAACCCCTTGATTTTTGGGTATATTTTATTTTTTTTAAAAGAAATAATTTTTCCTTTTAAGAATAATTTTTTCCATTAGCTTGCCATGTGAAGGTCAAAACAAGTGGTCAGTAGCTGCTTGATGTTTTTTGGGTTTCCCTTTTGAATTGGAACGACAAGGGGCTGCTTCCAGTTTATGGGAAATTGGGCCCCCTCAATCAAAAATTTTTTGAAAAGGTTTTGTCGGCGGAAAATAAAGTTGCCAGTAAATGTTTTAACATATCATTAGAAAATGCATCTAATCGAAAAGTTTTTTTTAGTTTAAGATCTCTAACGTCTTTTTTGAAATTTGGGATTTATGCACCACGTTGTCAGGAACTGGATAGTATAATTACTTTACTTTCCCCTTTCCTTCTGTAGTTCCTGCGTTAAGTGACAAGCCTTTAAGACGCATTGATTTTGAAAAAAAGTCGCAAATGCCTTGCCTTTTCCACATTTATGGGCATTTTTTATTTCAATTTACTGGGGCAAGCTGGGAAACTAAACACCTATTTTTGCAAGATTTGTTTCCCAACTTTTTTTAAAAAAATCTTTTGATTTGAAAAGTGTGTGTGGTTGTGTTTCTTTTGTTGGTGTTCTGTGTGACATATTGTCTGCAAAGTTGCATGTTTTGCTGTGCATTTATGTATATTGTGCTCAGCTGATTTATTTTTTTTTTGGGAAACCCCAAAAAACCAGAATTTTTTTTTTTTCTGTCTTTATCACTTTTAAAGTTCACCGTCTTCCTGTTTTTTTGTTGTTTTCTTTTAAAATTTTTTTTGTTTTGCTTGGATTGTTCAGAAACCTGAAATCTCTTTTTTTTTCTTTGGCAGGCGTTCTTGTCTGGGCTTCATAGCGTTATACTTTTCGGGCAAACCCAGGTGTTTCACCGAGGGGCGAGGAGAAGGAGGCGTTTTTCCCTTTCCTTCCCGTGCCTCTGGGTGGGCCCTGATGATCGCCGGCGCGCACCTCCCCACTACCTCACCATGGCAAGGTACTCAGAGTCCTAGTTTTGTTTTTTTTTTTTGCTTACCTTTTTTTTTTTCTTTTTCTTTTAAATTAGTACATTTTGTGTAAAACTGTCCCGTCAAGTCGTTGGTGTTGTCATGAAAGGGTGTGTGTGTGTTGTGTGTGTGTGTGTTAGGTTGTGAAACCCCTCAGGTAGCCAATCCAAAATAAACTGTTGTTTATTGCCCCCCCCGACCCAGAGGCCATATCAGGGCTGTGACCCGTCAAACTTTTAAAATTTAGATTAAAAGTGCGCTTTATACAGATTAAAAAGGGTATAAAAAACTTATGTCATTTCTTAAGCAACAAAACCCGGCAGCATTAAAGGTCAACCCGAGAAGCATTGTTGTATTTTAACAAGTGTGTCTGTTTTAAAGGATTTAAAATTTTTTTTCATGGTGTTCTATTTCTGTTTTTAAAAAACAACAAAAAAAAAACCCCCCAAAAAATGGCCGCTGAAAGTGGTTGGCATGTAGAGATAAAAGCTTTCCCGTCAATGCATCTTTCTGTTATTATCATCATCGAAACTCTGCTTCTAATCCACTATGTGTTGTTATGTTGTCTATCCCACTTTTTCCCCCAAACCCCCATTACTATGTAATCCACAACGCTACTATACTTATACTATACTTACAAATCCGCTGTTTTTGTCCACGATGTAAAGTAGGGTCCCCCCTGGGTTGGAAATGTACACGTGTTACCCCCGGTGTACCCCGCTTCGGGGAAAGCCAATCTACCTGTGCTACAGCAGATTCCACTGCCCCGCGATTTCCCTAATGCACAAGTCAGAGCCACAACCCCCAGGCTTCCGTTCCCTACGAGATCCAGAATTTAAATTTGATGCCAAGATTATTGACTTGTTATACAGTGGTTTTTTTTTTTTTGGTATTCTCAGTCAGGTGTGGGATATTGTGTGTTTACTATTGTGATGGAAGCTCTATATGAAGGCATTTAACGAATTGCTTGTGCCCCAGTGAAAAAATCTAACATGGGATAGAAGGTAATCGTATTATTCAGTTCTATTCTTTTGCTTCAGTGAAAAAATCAACTGGGTAGAAGGTAATCAGCATTATTTTTGTAATTTATGGTGTGTGCCAGTGAAGAAATCTAAATGGTGAAGGTAACAGTTTTCAGTAATTATATGGGTGTGTTTCAGTGAAAAAATCTAAAATGGGATAGAAGGGAATCGCTTATTCAGTAATTTTATGGGTGTGTGCTTCAGTGAAAAATCAACATGGGATAGAAAGGTAATCAGCATTTTCAGTAATTTTTTATGGCTGTGTGGCCCCAATGAAAAAATCTAACTGGGGTAGAAGGTAAAACAGATTATTCAGTAAATTTTATGGTGTGTGGCAAGTGGGATATCTAACGGGATTAAAAAGGGAATCAGCATTATTCGTAATTATACTGGTTGGCTCAGTGAAGAAATTGCTGGGATAGAAGGAAAAAGCTTATCGTAAATTTTACTGGGTGTGGCACAGTGAAGAAATCTAGCATTTGGGTGAAGGTAACGCTTTTTTTCGTAATTATACTGGCTGTGGGCACGTGGAGAAATCTAAATGGGGTAGAAGGTAATCGCTTTTTTCAGTAAATTTACTATGTGTACAGTGAAAAATTATTGGGATTGAAAGTGATCAGCAAGTCAGCAAAAAAACGTTTGGCATGTGAAGAAAACTAACATGGGGTAGAGGTAATAAATTTCTTACATCTATACGGAAAGGGAACCTTTACTTCCAGTTCTAAAGAAGACCCCGTGCTTTTAGCAAATTGAGGTAACAAGAAAAGTGGTCACCCTTTGTTCGTTATGATTTGGAACATGGTTATTGAATTATTGGAAAGATAGATTTTGGTATGTATGTGAGGGGTTAGCTTCAAAATCTGTGGATGTATGTGATTAAAACGTTGACGAAATGGTTTCAAATTTCTTTTAAAAAGTTACGGGATGTTTTTTAAAATTTCGATGCATGGGTAAGTTCTTGGCCAATTTTTTTTTTGAAACATTATTAAAAGTACAAGAAAAGTTTTTTTTGTGGTAAACATGTTGACTTTGTGGTGTTACCGTTGGTGTCAGGAGTTTTTCCAGAGGTTAAATTTTATGTCAAGGTATATTCCTTTTGGATATTTTTTTTTTTTTTGGCTTTTTTTTTTTTAAAAATAAAGAAATGATCTCCTTCTCCAGTCTCGTCAGCCAGCCTACATGAGGTTGTTTTAAATGTATTGTCTTTTAAAATGGTAGAAGTGGTTTGTTCAGTCATTCTTAGGGTTTTTTACCCTATTGGGATTTTTAAATATGCCCGCCTGTGTGACAAGGTACTTGAAAGCAACCTTGCGCACAAACTTCTGTTTTCACAATCTCACAGTGATTCCTAAGTGGGATGAGCAAGTCAGAGTACAGACTTAAGGTGACTCCCAGGGTGTTTAGCTGGAGAACCCCAAACTTCGACAAGATTAATTCCTTACACACACTGATTTAGAGAAGTGAGAGGAGTTTATAGCTGGTAGGTATTATCCCAGGTATATATATATATATTATATATATATACCTGGGGTATATGGTTGCGTTTTTATTGCCATGTTACAATTTTACCTCAACTGTGTGCTTGAAGGGAGTGGTGCCCAGCAGAATTGTGGGTTTTTATCAAGACAATGTTATATATATATAAATATATATATATATGTATGTATTGCTTGCACTGGTTCTGTCTGTCTTCCTTTATGTATTCAAGTCTACTTTTACAGCAGACATTGAGAGAAGAAATCAAACCACTGAAATGTGATGTGGCAGATCTCTGGGGATCTCCTGCCTGCACCATGTTATATATGAGGAAATGCAAGTGTGTGACACCATCACACAAACCATTGACCAACTCATCAATATGACGACAATCAAAAAGAGAAAACTCAAGTGTCGCAAAATCCGAGAGCCTTCCAAAGACCATTGTGTAAGGAACAGTACAGGTAGGTAGAACGTGAGGCAGACAAATGGGTGTACATCATCACCAGATGAACCTTAAATAGTTATGCCAAGACCCAGGCATTAGCACAGCACCACCATACATGGAGAAAGCTATCGGTATCATCATGCAGCATCTCACACCACCAGTTGTGGTGAAAGAATTCATGTAGTGTTACGTATTGTAAGGTATGATCAGAGTCAACTCTTCTAGAAACTTGTGTGTTTACAGAAAATGGTTTTCCAATACATTTCCGCATGCTTAAAATGTTACTGGTATCTATGTTGACTGTTGAGTAGGTCATAAGTTTTCAACTTGTCTCAGACCTAGTCAAAATGAAAATGGTGGAAGCAGCCTCCCATGTGGGGAGGTCACCTTTGAGACAGCTCAGGTATGACCCACTTTTACCAGTCACCCTACTCGATTAAACAAATGTCCAAGAGCAGAAGCATATAGGCAAGTTTTGTATTCATTCTTTGGTTATGCAGCCTGGTACTTTCCACTTCATTTGGAGACTTGTTACCTATCAAAATAAGAGCGTTTGTTGTTGTGCTATGTCCATTTTCTACCTCATGAGATGTCTAGTTTCATGAGCATATTTTTATTATTATTGTACATTGATGATAAAAGTTTTGGGCATTAGACTGGTTCACAGAGCTGTGAATTTGAGAGGGACGGAGATTTGTTTACTGTAGAGTAGTGCCTGGCGTCTGTGATGACAATCTTCTGGGCAATGGGTGAAGATTTTACTTTCTGATGACACATTTTTCAGCAAGTGTAAGAACTCCAATTTTCAGCAATTCAGAGGAAAAAAATCCCATTTTAGCCCAGTCCAATCAATAACTACCTATGTCAGAATTGGGATCGATTTAATAATAATAATAATGTATGGAATTTATATAGCGCTGAATCTTGTAAAGCAACAAATCAAAGCGCTCAGATTTTATTTCATACCACTTTAAGTCACGGCAGATTTCTCTCTGTGAAATTCGGGCTGCTCTCCCCGGGGAGAGCGGGAGAACGCGTCGCCACTTAGTGCTGCGCCACCCTTTCACCCTTTTACAAGGCAAATGCTCATTTGGGATAGTTATGCAAAGTTGTGAGCGACCCACCATATCAACATCAACATGGTCCAGACAACTGATTATGTTAATGGCATGTCCATGTTTCTGGAGATGGAGGCAAAGCAGCAGTATGTTTATAAGAAAATGAGGGACACGGACAAGTGTAGAATCATTGTCATTTGATTTTTCAGTATCACAAATTGTACTTCAATTGGTGCCAGACCTAAGCACACAGAGCATACGTTTACATTGTTATTGTGTGACTGTGTCTTATGTAAAAGTTGAGGGCATTAAGATAAAAACGAAAAAATCTCCAATTGTGTTTGTGTGCAAGTTGTAAAACAGTTTTATTTCCCCTGTGGGGATGCCGAGAACATTGTCAGTACAGACATCTTATCCTGGAAATTCTATTCCACATTTTGTGCTCTTTTTCTGTTGGTCTTTTTCCTTGGTTTTCATCTTTTTGTTGCTTTCCTGGTTTATTCTCCCATCTTTCAAGTAACTCTTACAGTTTTTCAGTTAACACAGTTTATGTATGGCATTTTACTTCTACCATTTTGTTCTGGTAACTAGGTAGCAAGATTGTAAACTCTTGGCATGGGCACAGGACATTTGTTCTGCTGTGTTGTTCAATATGGCTTTTCTTATGCATTTTTCATTTCTTACACTCGGTTGTCTCCATGGACATAGTCATCTGCCACCAGGGTTAACCAGTTTTCTTACTCTGTCAAGGTCTACAATCTCCTGTAGCCCACGGATATCAGTAATGTTGGCACTGAAGGATTGTGGTCTGCCCTTTTTCCTTCTGCCATCAATCTTTCCTCAGAAAACCGTCATAAGATTTGCCTGTATTTCTTCATACCTCAGTCTGTGCTGTTCAATTTCAATCAACATATCTTTTTACCGAGGACATCTCACCAAGAACGCTTTCATTTATTCTTCCATTTGACTCTTAGAAGTCGTCAGTAGAACCACATTTCGGCGGCGTTTATTTTCTCTTTCCAATTCTTGTTGTGTACCGGCTTCTGACCCATACAGCAATACAGGCCAGATTAGCATTTTGACAATTCTGCTTTAAAATTATTTAGGTGTGCCTCTGTCTTTCCAAATGTTTATCTGAATCATCTTTTGCTTGGCGATACCGATTCTAGCATTGACGTCTTGTAGACAGAGCCAGTTTTCTCTTTTACAAAACCCAAGTATTTTAAATCTTTAATGTATTCCAGATCTGTTCCATTGATTTTGGTATTGTGACGGGTGACTGTACCATGTACCGTCTTTCAGCATTTGCAATCATTACTTTTGAGCATTATATTTGCGACTATGAACTTTCATCTCTTCTGATCTTTTTTCTTTGTAGTCATCTTTTCCATTTTCTTCTCTGGCTAATACGAGATCATCATAATGAAGGATTTTAGTCATTTCTTTTCCTTCTTTCCCCAAGTTATTTTGGGAAGCCTCTATATACACTGTCATTCCAGATCTCTTCTGGTAGAGGCTCATTGTCATTATATAGTTAGAAGTACTTCAAGACAATAACATTTCATATGCACTTTCAGCTTCAGTCTTACGCAACTTATCCACATTTACAGGGTGGAGATGTACATTTCTGTTTGACCGCCTTTAATCTCACCTTCAAGAACACCAGCAAATAATACGAGTCGCCTTCTTCCCCAGGTCTTGTTCTGTCAAAGTTTGTCAGAAAGTATGAAGTGAATTTGATGGCGACTTTCATCCAGTGGCGAGATCCATGTATGATCTCCCTCTGCTAGGGTGCTTAAAGCGTTTGTTAAATCCTTTTACCTAGCAGAAGGTAGCAAGCATTATCACCTCTGTCGTTTCTAGAAAACCAATGCCACACTTGACGGCTTTTCATTCACATACTTTTGTACTGAAATCTCCCACGATTATGCCGACTTCCCTGCCAGGTCGTCTTTGGCTGACTAGGTCATTATAAAATAATTCTCCGTTTTCGTGGAGCTGTTTGATAATTATTGGAGCATATGCATAATGAATGTTGACGAGACTAGTTTTGGACGTTTGATTATAAGCATTCCGTCACTAATGTAGCATTTTTAAGCAAGCTGAATGGTGTTTATTATGATAGCTACACTGTGTGACCTTTTTCATTTCCACTGGAAATAATGGTTAATAAAAAAACAAATTTCAATACGTTCAGAAAATGTAGCAGAGCAGCTTGTGCATTTGGTATGTCCCACCTACGTCTTGTATAGAAAGACAGAATTTGAAGTTTGTGTACTGTTCATGGTTGGTTATTAAATTTGGTGAGCATTCGAAAGTGGACATCAATGTTTTGCGTTTCAGAGGGTGGAGCGTGAATGTTTGGTGCGTTATGAGGTATTGTGTGTCCAGTAGTTCCAATACTTTTGGTAAATTAAAACGGTGGTTTTTATGAAAAGCTCGGTTTGGATGCATGTGTGGGTATCCGCAAGTAGTTGTAAAATGTGTTATCTGTCTGTGTGTGTGTGCTCGTCAATACCTCATACATACAATTTTTTGCCTTTTCACATTTGTTCTGCCCAGTTGCTTCTATTTAGGGTTTATTTTAGTGCTGCCTCCATTTTTAACTACCATTTCAGGGTTGCCCCCATTTTATTCACAATTCATTTCAGGGTTGCCACAGTTTTACTCATGGTTTATATCGGGCTTGCTTCCATTGTGCTCCTTCATTTCTGGGTTGCCTTATTTCTTTTTATGAATTCAGGGTACTGTACTCACGATTTATTTCAGTGTTGCCTCATTTTTATTTACCATTTCAGGGTAGCCTCTGTTTTCATTTGACTCAACTCATTTCAGCATTGCCTCATTTTTATTTAAGATTTCATGGTTTCTTTTGTTTTAATCATTTATGTCAGGGTTGCCTCCCTTCTTTTTTTTTTTGGTTCATTTTAGGGGTTACCTTTTTTTATTGTTTTTTAGTGGTTTATTTTAAGGTTGCCTTTTTTTATGGTTATTTCAGGGTTTACTCATTATCTGTCCGATCCAATCCTTTTTTTCTACAGCCCTGCTGACCACATATGCGATATTAGGGCTGTCACTTGGTAAAATTTTAAATCTCAGATTAAATCTGTGCAACTATATAACGATTAAAATGGGGTTTAAAGCTAACTCTACCATAGTTCTTTGTATCAACACCCTTGCCAACCATAAGTGCCAACCCAGGATTGTCCTTACATTATGGCAGAAACCATATCAGCACATAAATTGAAATATAACCAGATAACTTAGACTATGACATCTTACTCATATCAGATGGAAAATGCCAGATTCTCTCGGAACATCGTGTAAAAGGATCTGTAGGGAGTCTGCAGTAACATGCTAGTACCTAGTATCCTGGACATTTCAGCAATCCAGATGCATTAAATATAGTTATTTGCGCATCAAAAGTTGCACACCATGGGGTTCCCTCACCTTTGAGTGATTGAACGAGTAACGATTTTATCATGAGAATGGCCTACGTTTATCATGGCGAGTACTGTTTCTTCCCTTTTGTTTTTGGCACAGAAAGGAAGGACTTCCTTCAAGTTACGGTGAATCTGGAAAAGTGTGACAGTCTTGACATTCCATTTTTCTTCCCAGAGGAACTGTGCACAACATTTGCTATCATGTTTCAGGTCTGTGTGTAGCACAGTAGACCAAGATTTTCTTCTTTGTGGTTTCTTTGGCAAGTCGGTCAACACTTTTGCTGCCCCCCAAATGCCCTTGTTCCCTGGATCCACACCAAAACAATATCACACCCGTCCCATCTCAAGAAAGTATACAAATCATAGAACTCAACTTGGAATGGTTTATGTTCCTGCCAGCAATGGCCTCCAGTGCGAGAGTGAATCTGCACAGCCCAAGAAACTTCTCTCTCAAGATTGCTGAATCAGTTTTACAAGGGGCAAATCGAGTTTAGCAGTGTACACCGAGCTGTGAAGGCATGTGCATGGGAAGTGCAGATTCCTCAATAGTAGGCAACACAATTCCTTCCCTCCTCAGATTTCAATCTGTCATTTGAAATGCTTTAATATGATAGATAAGACTGACAGAGTTCCTGGTAAAAGACCTTGTAAACCATCAAACAGGTAACATCCCTCTCACTAGTGGCAAGTTCAAACCAAACAACCAGGCTTTCTATCATCCACATTGATTTCTCATGGAATTTCAGGAATTGCGGACAACACCCAAATCAACACTTTGCCCAGAATTGGGGTTGAGAACAGTCATAAGCAGGGCTGTGGTACTCCAAATACAGTTCCATGTAGCAGTGCCGAGTCAGTTTTGGATTTAAGTATTTAGAGAGGGTTCTCTGCTTCCACATAATATAGACTATAAACAGGTGTAGTTCAAAATGCTCATACCCAGATTCGGTGTCCCTGATGATAAATGGGTCCAGAGATTCCAGGTACAAAGGCCTCCCCTATCCAAAGACCTGGCAGTCATAGTTCACCCTGTAGAGATGCAGCGTTCTATTTTTTATAGTTTCACCTTTCTCAGTTTTTTTATTTAGGATTGGCCTCCATTTTATATATGGTTTATGTTAGGGTTACCTCTATTTTATTTCTTTCAAGATTACCTCAGTTTTGTTCACTTGTCTCATAGTAAGGTTTCAGGGTTGTCTCCACTATTTTTTTTATGGTTTCACGGTTGCCCCTTTTTTTTTTCTATGGTTTATTCCAGGGGGTGCCACATACAGCACATTTTTGGTGAATTGGCTGTAGTTTTTTATGGTTTTATTTCAGGAGTTGGCTGTAGTGTTGTTTTTGATGGTTGTGTTTTAGGAGTTGGCTCAAGTTTTTGATACTTTTTCATTTCCAGGGGTTTGTATGGTCTTTAGAATATATTTTATTTTCATTTCCAGAGGTTTTATTTCAGGAGTTGGCTCAAGTTGAGTTTTTTTTTCATTCAAGGTGGTCATTTTGGTATTGTCTTTCAGATAGTCGACTTTTGATTACAGGGGTTGGGAATGCTGGTTTTTTTTAATGCCATTTTTGTGGTGTGTGAGTAGTCTTAAGATGGTTTTATTTTGGGGGAGGGGGGTGGCAATCAAGTATGGATGGCTTCATTTTAAAAGTATGAGAAGAAGTGCAATGTGTTGCTGTATTATGTGTAGTTTTATTTTGTCAGGTTTAGTGAAAGCAGAACCAAAAAACTGCAGCTGAGAATGAATGAACGTATGGATGGAGCACACTCATTCACACGCACATCTCGCAAACAAAGAGGCAACTAGACATGCATATACAAAGCCCCTGCTAAAATGCTGGCATAACTACTATGTAAATGTGGGGTGGGAGGGGATGATGGTAGTGATAAAAGGATATCTTGGAAGTCTTTATTTCAGTAGCGAAGGGACGGGGTGGGGGACACTAATGTCATACACATGGGAATGCATTAGGATGGCTACTGGTAGAGGTTCGAGGTGTGACAGAATCGTATTCTGAAGGGCTTGAAATTTTAACATAGGTATGGCACTCATAACATAGTCAACAGAGCAGGGTGGTATGGAAGCTATAACAATGTACAACAGTGTTGAACTGTTGGCATAGCGAAATTATGTTGATAATATAACTGTACTGTGATTAATCACTCATGGTTCGTGACTAAGTAGAAACATCTGAGCGCTTTGATTTGTTGTTACAAGATTCAGGTATATTAATTCCACTTATTATTATTATTGTTATCGCGATGATGCTCTTTTCCCAATACTACATTATCGACCAACGACATAATAACTCAAAATAACAAGACAATGAACGATAAAACATAGACAAACGCTACCAATTATATGGGTATGCAGCCGATGCACTTCAAAATGAACAATGTTGTGAATGAGGAAAATTTTTAGCAGAACTGGTCTCTTGATTTGTAGATGAGTAATGAGTAACAGTACAAAGAGACAGCTACATAAGTGTTTGCTAAAGATTGCCTCCCTTGTTTTTTCTAACACAGCGAAAGCATGTCTACCTTGCGAAAAACAAGTTCTTTGAAGTTACTGATGGCGTAAGACTGACCTAAAAACTGCATAGACAATTATGCTTGCTGACTAATATCGATGGTGGTCACACATCAAACATGAATTACAGCCGTATGGTAGGATACAGTTTTCGGTCAACACAACAGTCAAGTTTTCACCGACAGTAAAGCAACCATGCTTTCATCAAACCAGCCCCTGATCTTATGGACTATCAAAACTGATATTACTCAGAATGGAGGGATGTTTACAAATTATACAGCTCATGATTAAAACTCATTGATTTCTCTCATCAACAGCCTTAACTTTAAAGAGTCACACCTAAGTGGATGCGGTATACTGAAATAAAGCAATACCAGTGTCTGAGAAGTAAGTGTCGTTTGGTCTACCAGACCATAGCACAGTAACAGAATCAGAAAAAAAGTGCCTGCTCTCAGGGAAGTCACATTCAATGAAACATTCTTGAACTTTGAATCCACCCCGCCCCCAATACCCTCCATCCCCAGTGCTGAACCATAAGCCATCCAACATACTCTTATACTTGCAATCAAAATGTCACATTCCTAAGAGTAATGTTTATCTAGTCACTAGAAAAGGTTTTCTGCATTGTCCCCCAATGTTTCTGATGTCTTGTCGAATGGTCTTTTGTGCAGCCTCCTGTCTGTCTGGTCTGATGCAGTGTTGTGTGTGCTGTTGCCTCTTCCATCACTGACACCACCACCTGCACACAGTCCATCAGAGACACATCAATCAATACAGAACACATGACACTAGTGATGCCACCACATTACAAGTCGGTGGTATAAACAAGATTGCTGATGTGACACTGAACAGTGTTACTGAATTACCTCAACACTGCTATCACCCTAAACTATAACACTGCTGTCACTTTTTTTTTTATTCATTTCTTTATAAAATATTAATAAGCATGTATGTGCTTTTTTACATCCCATTCCGTTTTTCATGAGGTTTGGTAAATTCTGTCATCTGTTCCCATCGGCACATAGTGGCCTATTCTTTCGAAAGACAGGTTTTAACATGTGCTTAAGATGTTTTGTGTCCATTCACACACGTGACTTTGGTTTATAGTCTCATCCAAAGACTTTTAAATGTTGAATATTGAACTATGATAACACTGGTATAACACTTAAGTGACCATGATGGTGATAGAAACGATAATCATTCTTACATTAGCAACTGAATGTGCTGTTATTTTAACTTGTAAATCCAAGGCCATTTCAAAGAGAAAATCAGGTACTTGATTTCATAATGAAAGGCTTTGTGCACCTGGTAATAATATTGTCTGGGTTGCACACCTTAAATGGGTCAGCAGTTATTAAAAGACAGTGTCAATAGAAAAGCAAACAGAACAAGGAATACAAGACCATGAACTACAAAGACACATCAAGCTGTTCTTTTCAGAGGTAAGAAGACTTCATTGATCATTACTTTTGAAATGATGGTATGATTAATTTTGTTTCAACATACTTTTTCATGTTGCAAACAAAGAAAACTAGAAATAGAACACGGTAAATTCTTTTTCACAACACAAAACCAGCATCAATTAATTTTATTTTTTGTTGTTTTTGTAACAGATATTTTAACCTTTCCAATTTTCTGGCTTTTAGGGCGAGACTCCACAATCTACTGACTGGTTTTAAAATGTGGGTATATATGCTAGCCTGGTAAAAGGTTAGGTCATGTCAGTGCCTCCACATGGATGTGTTGCTTATTAATAGGGCACCAGCGAGTGCATATACTTGCAGCCAGCCAGACAGGTAGCCATTCAAATGTGACGATGTAGCCGACTATATCATGATTGTAGCGTGTGGGCATGTGTGTGTGTGTGTGTGTGTGTGTGTGTGTGAATGCGTGTGTGCCGGCTAATCATTTTGATTTTGTGAACTACATTACTGGCTGTGTTTTGTGGAAGTAGTTACTGATTATCAATCCAGTACTGCTTCTTGTGATTTTTGAGCTATAAAAGCAATTGCATTTTTAGCTCAATTCCAGGGAATGCAGTTTTTGAAATGTCTCTACAAATCTGCACCTTCTTACCTATCTATGTAACTGTCTCCACCTGCACATGCCATCCTTTTCTCCTAATCCAGTTGCAGGTACTCTGTGCTTTCGAACATTGAAATTCAAGCAAACCACTGTCGGCCATTTCTCTTTCTCTGTTTTGTGGTCCATCCATCTAAAATTACCTCCCTCTATCCCTTTGCCAAATACCTACATTTCACACTTTTGAATCCAGCCTCAAAACACACATTTTCTACCTAAGGTCTACCCCCTCATAATCTGTCCTTACTCTTCAACAGCCACCCCCATCTCCATCACCCTGCCTCTGTGTTGTTTTGTGTGTGTGTGTGTGTGTTTATGTGTAAATTTGATCTCCATTAATCCTATTTTGTGGACAGTTCCATGCATGTAAATCATTTGAATCTAAGCGCTTTGATTTGTTGCTTTACAAGATTTAGCACCACAATAAAAAGAATGCCATAAAATATTATTTTTACGATTAAAACAACACAAAGGTAACTGCAGAGTCTAGCAGCTGTTGCCAGTTTAGTTGAAGCACAAGGGAAGAGGACTGTCAGGCAGTTAGTAGGCACACAGTGGTGAGTTGGCTCCCTTGTCATAGGATTTGTTCATTAATCGTAGCAGTTTCAAAGAACAGTGATTTTTTTGACAGGAATTATCTTGTGTACAGTATGGTATTTAATTACCTCATGTACAGCTTGGTATTTAATTACCTCATGTACGGCATGGTATTTAATTACCTCATGTACATCATGGTATTTAATTACCTCACGTACAGCTTGGTATTTAATTACCTCACGTACAGCTTGGTATTTAATTACCTCATGTACAGCATGGTATTTAATTACCTGATGTACAGCATGGTATTTAATTACCTTATGTACAGCATGGTATTTAATTACCTCATGTACAGCATGGTATTTAATTACCTCATGTACAGCATGGTATTTAATTACCTCGTGTACACCATGGTATTTAATTACCTGATGTACACCATGGTATTTAATTACCTTGTGTACAGCATGGTATTTGATTACCTGATGTACAGCACAGTATTTGATTACCTGATGTACAGCACGGTATTTAATTACCTCGTGTACAGCACAGTATTTAATTACCTCGTGTACAGCATGGTATTTGATTACCTGATGTACAGCACGGTATTTAATTGCCTCGTGTACAGCACGGTATTTAATTACCTGATGTACAGCACGGTATTTAATTACCTCGTGTACAGCATGGTATTTGATTACCTCGTGTACAGCATGGTATTTGATTACCTGATGTACATCATGGTATTTGATTACCTGATGTACAGCATGGTATTTGATTACCTGATGTACAGCATGGTATTTGATTACCTGATGTACAGCACGGTATTTAATTACCTCGTGTACAGCATGGTATTTAGCAAGTATTAAAAATTAAATATACTTTTCTTTTCTTTCTGTGTGATAGTGGAGTGTGAACAACAACTAGAGTGTGTGTGTGAGAGAGCGAGAGAGAGAGCTAGAGAGAGAGAGCTAGAGAGAGAGCTAGAGAGACAGAAAGCTAGAGAGAGAGAGAGAGCTAGAGAGAGAGAGAGAGAGAGAGAGATCACTAAACTGTTGGACTGAGCAGCTTCCTGAAATCTCCAGTGTTTTCAGACCAGCTCTTTGAATACACATTAAACATATCAATAAAAGTGTAAACCATTGCCAATGTAGTTAAACCAAATAATAAAGCAACATGACACTGGCAAGCATGTGCATGTGAAAACTCACACACACACACTCTCTCTCTTTTTCTTTCTCAAGGTCTTACCTAAAAGGATAAGCCTGCACCTCGACCATAGTTTTCAATCTTTGGCGGTCTCAGTATGCCAGCCCTGTAAACACAAAAATCCATGCTGACTAGATAAAACATCCACGATGTGTGCAAGCCTCCCACCCACACGTACCTATCCACCCCTCACCTTACAGAGAGAGAGAGAGAGAGAGAAAGGGGGGGGGGGGGGGGCAGCAGAGAACTTAATCACAAGACATGGCAGCCTCCTGAACTTTTCACTGTCTGGGTACAGAAACACATTAAGCACAAAAACATAAATGACAGTGAATTTTACCCCCCCCCCCCCCCCTTGTGTGAGTGAGTGTGTGTGTAGGTAAGTGACATATGCACACAAAAGGTAGGGTAAGGTAAAGGAGTCCCATAACCTATAAGGTCGTAGGGGAGCGAGGCGTCAGAGACCACACTTCTCTAGGGCCAGCATATTGAGGGCGGCGCCCATCTCCTCTCCCTCGCTGCTTTACCTTACCTGACCCTAAAGAGGGCAGGTACCCATTTACAGCTGGGGGAACTGTACTGAAGCCAAGGCGGGCAAACGGTCACCCATCCAACTGGTAACCACGCTCGACGCTGCTTAACTTGGCTGGGGGAAAGCGAGTGCTCCGACCACTAAGCTATCCCGTCCCCTTGTCCCGCACACAAAACACTTGTATATAAACAATTAATACACACACACACACACAAGAGAGAGACAGACAGACAGACAGACACTGAATACTTACCTATTCCACAGTCCAGAATGTATACCTCCAATTCATGTCCTCCCATGTCTCAATACACCAACCCTGGATTTCACAGAAATAAACGTGCATACAAAAAGGCCTTCAGCAGTGTCAACATCAGTCATCCCCCCTCTCCTACCTTCCAGCTCTATTCCCCTACCCTATAACCCATGACCCATAACCGCACCTTTATCATTTGGACGTGTTGCTGTGTGCTGTCCAGCATACAAAGCACACACACTAAAACACAATTCTGTGGACGAAACGGTTAGGTGAAACCCTATTGTCAACGACAATTTCAGGTGAAAGTCAAATATCCATGGGACAGACTAGCTTCCCTGAAGCATAAGCCATCAACAGTCTGCACAGGGTCTTAAAAACCAAACAGAAAAAGGTTTAATGCCCTTACTGCTCCCTAACTGTGTACACAAGGTGGTTCTCTGACCCATTCTCTTCTGTAACAATAGGAGCCTGTCTGCTGAGCATCCTCTGCTTATCTCCTCGAGCTGTGGAACCCAATGACAGTACAGTTCACATTAGCTCTGCCATTATCCAACCTGACCCGGCACTTTCACCAACAGCAGATGGTGGTTTACAAGGTGGTCTGCACTGCCTGTCCTGTCTGATACAGTGTTCTGATGCTCCCAGTGGTAATTCCTGGCAGCAGGAAGGTCTGAGGTCAGTTCTGTAGCTTTATGAAGGCTTTGTGTGCATAGAGTCAGTCATCCTTTAGCATAGCTGAAGGCTGTTCCTCTTCTCCTAGTCCATGTGGCAAACCTGGAGATGATACCTCTGCAATAGTTTTCCTCTTCCCCCAGGTCAATGAGGCAAACCTTGTGCTGACAGGTGTACAATTTTCGTTGATTTAACGAGAAGCAATCTTCTGAATCCCAGTGACAAGTAGCCCAGCCCAAAGAAAAAGGAGTCCCCACGAAGTCAGGTATTTTCCCTTCACCCTGTCCAGCATGGCTGACGCTGACACTCCCAGGCTTTTAAACACACTTCACAAACACACACA
Organism: Rapana venosa; assembly: GCA_028751875.1. NCBI lineage: Eukaryota > Metazoa > Mollusca > Gastropoda > Neogastropoda > Muricidae > Rapana > Rapana venosa. The sequence continues at coordinate 37,756,075 of CM054139.1, forward strand.
CA
>CM054139.1:37756576-37761576 GCA_028751875.1 Rapana venosa
CATTTTGAGATAAAGCCATGGATTATCTTCCCTGAAAACTTGCTTTTCTGAGGTAAGTGAGCAATTTGAAAAAGACAAAACCAAAAACATTTGTATCTTCTCATCTTAGAGATTACATTAAGGTATCCTGAACAAAAAAAATAGGTGAAACACACACACATACACACACACACACACATGTCCCACTTCTTATTCTAAAGCTGCACTAAATGTAAAAACAACAACAAACAAACAAACAAAAAACACCCTGACATAACAAAAAACCAGTTTCACACAATAATCTTCTCCACAAAGAAAGCCATTTTTTCACGTGACAACCTTGTTTACTCCATAATCATCAACATATGAATGCCGAAAAAAATCACCAACACACACTTACACGCACACACTCACTCATACACAACAAAACAAAACAAAACAAAACAATCACATTAATAAAACAACACGAACAAACAACTGCCCGTGAACACACTGCTACTACAGCCAGATGAAAACAAGGCCACTAGGGCAATCCCTCACACTTCATGTTGATGGCCAGACACTCAGCACTGCACGTGAGGTACGGCAGCTGACAAACGAAGGTAATTGACGTCTCCACCACACCAGCATCCACTTCCTCCAGTCCTTCTGATGCAGAGGCGTCATAAGAAGGCAGGGATAAACAGAAGGTGGGGGTAAACTATGGAAGAGGGGAGAGAAAGTGAGAGAGAGAAAAGAAACAGAATGGAGAAAAGGTAGCTGAGTAAAGTGAGGTGTGTGTGTGTGTGTGTGTGTGTGTGAGAGAGGGGGTGCGGTGGTGAGAAAGACACAGAGAGACAGACAGACAGAGACACAAGAAGAGTGAGAGAGAGAGAGAGAGACAATGACAAATTCTTTTATTTCGAGGATAATGAATAAGCACTCATGTGCTGTTTTTCACATCCAGTACCCAGTGGGGACAGAGAGACAGACAGACAGACAGACAGACAGAGAGAGGCAGAGGCAGAAAGAGAGAGACAGAGAAAGAGAATGAAAGAATGATCAGTAAGTATTCATACACTTTTTTCATCAGGCCCTTGACCTGATTAGGGACTTTCAACAAAATACACGCAATAGACCATAGCAAAACTCCTAACTACAACAACGACAACAACAGTTCCACCTATGATTTTAAGAAAAAAGATATATGAATGTGTGTATTCAAGAAACACATAATCCTCAATAATATTGACCTGAACATTCATGTTAAAGAGACGCGTCGATTATAATCATTTTGAGAAAATAAATAGCTATGTGCTCAACAGAGAGAGACAGGGACAGAGAGACAGACAGAGGGACAGACAGAGAGACAGTGGGTAAAGAGATAAGTAAAGCAACACACCAGCAGAAACAAAACAAAACCCTGACAGGCTGGCAAAAAACCAAGTGTTCCTATTGTTCTTCTTCAACCAGTCATTATCAGCCACTCTTGAAGTGTGTAGGTTGACAGACACACCAGCACACACACACACACACACAGAAACGTGCGAGCACGCGTGCGCGCACACACTCACACGGATGAATATCGCGAATTGATGCTGGCAAAGTACATTGTAAGAAGCTCAACTACCGAAAACAATATCGAACATGAAATCTATGTGAGATCGGATGAGCATTTTCTAAAAGAGCCAAAAATATTTGTTCTCTTACAACAACTGGCACTTTTACGGCAGATCTTTTTGAAAAGTCAACAGTTAATCCCAGAGAAACGAAATTGTCCACACCTTATCCTAGTCCTCCATGGGAACTTCAAAGAGCTTCTTTTGATATTCATCATTCTACCTGTAAAAAAGGAAAAAAGGAGAAACATTCTCAGTATTCATGTGAAGGAGCACATAATAAATAATACCCTTCACATCTTAAAATCTATACCGATGGATCTCTTCTAAATAGCACTGATGGAGGTGCAGCTTTCATCATTCCCTCCTTAAAGGTTGAAAAATTGTACCATATTGGAAAGAATCATTCTATTTTTACAGCAGAGTTAACTGCCATTCTGATGGCTTTATATTACTTAATTGACTTTCCTCGGACTATTTTACAGGTATTGTTATGTGTTGATTCAAAATCTGTGTTACAATCTCTTTAAAACTCTGGGTCTAATATTAAACATGATCTTATAACTGAAATAAACCATATTATACACTTTCTCATATTAAGAGGCACTACTGTCAACTTTTGCTGGGTGCCATCGCATTGCAATATCTTTTATAATGAAAAGGTTGATAGAGCAGCTAAAAATGCGGCAGCACATTCAAACTCTGCTGCTGTCTTGAATATACCAATGTCAATTCATGAGAATTATAACTTGATAGAAAGCGCTTGATGGAAGCATGTTAGGAAAAAACAAGAAGATGCGGGGTTTTCCCATGGTACTACTTCAATTTTTGACCTAAATTTCTTTCTCTCTTCTCGTTTTGGGTTAGATAAATCACACCAGAACAAGGAATCAAATAGATTACATCCTGATTCAAGAACGCTTCCGTAACTCTATAACGTCTTGTAAGTCCATGCCAGGTGCAGACTGTGGAAGTGATCATGTCCCAGTTATCGGGACAATGCGACTAAAATTGAAAAAGTTGTCAAAAGCAAAAAGAACACCAAAACTGCAAATGAACATGCTACAAACTGACGAAGAAATAAAGAAAAATACAGATCAAAGTTGGAAACAAATTCGAGGGGCCCCTAGATCAACTCACATAAGAGGAAAAATGGCCCAGATGATGAAGAAAAGAAATCAGCGAGGCAGCAAAAGAATATTCCCAAAGTCCATAAATAGAAAGAACATAAGAAGGGGATAGCTCCGAGATTTAAACCTAATGAAAACAGAGAAAGGCAAAATTAGATGAAAAAAGTAAAAAGAACTCGACAAACGGGTTTAAGAAAAAATTTAAATAAAGCCAAGGAAAATGGATCAATATGCAGTGCAAGAAATTGGAAATAATGCAAAATTTTGATAGCAAATTTTGCATGAAAAAAATAAAAGATGTGACAGGAAAAAATCATCTGCAAAAACAGGTTGTATAAATCGAGATTGGAGTATACTCATGGAAAAAGAAGATATTCTTAACAGGTGGTCAGAATACATCGCAAGTTAATACCACGGACAGAGGTCCACCTCTCATTTTAGCAATGAAGATGCCACATTAATCATGGAAGACGAAGTGAGACATGCACTCAGCAAGTTTAAAAAGTGGTAAGCGCCAGGACCTGATGAATCCCATCTAAATTTAAATAACACCCTGTGAAGTGGAATTAAGGCATTTCACAAAACTACTAAACAATATATATGACACAGAAGATTCCGATAGATATGAAGAATTCCATCTACTTTCCCACCCTAAGAAACTGGGTACAGCTGAATGTGACCAACATCGTACAATCAGCCTGATGAGTCACCTCACCAAATTCTTTACAAATACTCATGAGAGAATGAGAAATAAAATACTCCCCAAAATTTATCAGAAACAATTTTGGATCATGGCAGACAAAGGCACCAAAATCAATCTTCGCATTGAAAACTCTCATGAAAGATCCATTGAGGTCCAGAAAGACCTGTACCTCTGCTTCATTGACTACTCAAAAGCGTTTCGACAAAGTACGACACTCCGACTTGTTTGATATTCTGGCAGGGCTATACATCGACGGAAAGATCTTCGAGTCCTCAGAAACATATATTGGGAACAGGAGGCAGCCATTAGAGTCGACAATGACATCAGTCAATATAGACCAATCTGCAGGGTGTGAGGGAGGGGTGCGTGTTCTCACCTGATTTTATTTTAAAGTATATAGTGAATAATTCTACGAAATATTGAGAATCATGAGGGAATTAGTGTAGGGGCCACAACAATCAACAACCGAGATATGCAGATGCACAGTCCTTACCCCCGACTCTGAAGAAAAACTGCAAAAGATTTTAACAACATTTAAAAACGAAAGCCAAAAGAAAAGGATTACAGCTCAATGCAAAGAAGACAGAAGCATGGTGATATCGAAAAAGCTGTTATACCACAATGCAACATAGCCTGTAAAGGAAAAGAGAATCAGACAAGTAAAAAACCTTTAAATACCTTGGTTGTACTATCACCCCGGACGGGAAGTGTGGCACAGAAATCAAGAAGAGAATCGGTCAATCTAAGGAACTTTTAAACAACATGAAATGCATTTTTACCAACATTAAATAACCTCAAGACAAAGATCCATGTTTTTTAGAGCCTACGTATGTCCATTTTTCGACGGGTGTGAGGCTGGACCCCAGCCCGGACACAGAAAAGCGACTAGAAGCATGGAAAAGTGGGTTTACCGGAGAATCATAAAAAATTCATAGACAAAAAGAAAAAAAAAAATGCGAAGTAATGGGAAAAGGGTGGTACAAGAGATCCCTTCTCAACACCACAGAGAAAACAGCGAAATTTTTTGGGCCTAAATCGGGCGAGGACTAAGAAAATGTTATGGAGTGGCAAAAGGGAAACAAAAGCAAGGAAAACAAAGCACAAAATTCACGACAGCTTAAACAATTCGCAACGAATAAAGAGGGCACCAACAATGAGCTCATGAGAGGGACCGAGAACAGGGAAGAATGGAGAGCCATGATCGTCGATGTCTGCAGGACCAGACCGGACACTTGAAGAGGAAATCACGCCAAAGGCCAGTCATAAGTTTTATTAATAGACTGAAGTGCTTTCCATACAAAATTTTCTAGAATTAAATGTGCATTGTGTGTGTGGTGGGGCAATCTCAAACATTCATATTCTTTTCGAATGCCAAATGTTAAAAAAGCAGCTGCCCACCATTCGTGAGAGATCTTTGCAAAAGGTTTTGAATAACTCTACATTGCTCTGTGAAATTGCTTTGCTGTTGAAAGAGAGTTGTGTTAGTAATTTGCTATAGCACAAGTAAGTATGCCCATTTTGATTTGAAGCATAGGCATTCTACCCACCATGGTATAGTTTTCGAAATTGTTACCTTTTTTTCCCAGTGTT
>CM054139.1:37764076-37778862 GCA_028751875.1 Rapana venosa
GTGTGTGTGTGTGTGTGTGGTTTGTGTTGTGTGTGTGTATGTGCGTGCGTGCGCTGTGTGTGTGTGTGTTGTGTTTGTGTGTGTGTCGTGCATGCGTGTGTGTGTGTGTGTGTGGTGTGTGTGTGTGTGTGTGTGTGTGTTTAAAATCAACGTTTAAAGCAAATGGAAAAGAAATACGCCTCGAAGTTTCTGTACAAGGTAGAACAAAGCTTGTGATTTCAGATTCAGTCCTTACAAGGCTCCAGCAGCACCCTCATTTCAACAGTAAGGATGACCACTACTACCTCCTGCCCAGAGAAGACCAAGTAACCATTGTGAGGCTGAGGACTGGACACTGCAGACTCAGACATCACACGTTTACCAAGTTCCTCATCGGTGATTCTGAGGCATGCCCCTGTGACACTTCTCCCATGACAGTGGAAGAACACTTCCTCCAGACCTGTCTGTCCAACACACCAAAACCTGAGGACTGGCCGATATCTGGCCTACTGACCTGCCGATGAGGGACAAACTCTTCGGACCCCTGGAGGGCCTTCAGCACATGGCAGCATTCGTCGTTATCCTCGATATAAAAGAATGAATAACATGAAAAGGCCTTAGGAGTTGCTGTCTGAGCGTTTGTCGACGACGAAGAATAGTTAATCAAAATCTCAAACTTGACAAACTGACGTGACCCCCACCTGTCTAAAATGGCTCCGCGCGGTAAAAGTGGATCCAGTGCAGGGCCATTCATTTTGCTGTGGATGGTCAGTAGTGATAGGTCATCAATAACAGCCATTCCCTTCTGATGGTCATCATCCTGGTTTGTGTTCCCTGCAAGGTGTTTTGTCCTATTCTCTGTCTGTCTGTGTGTGTGTCTGATTTTTATGTTGGTTGCGTACGTGGGTGCGTGCGTACGTGCAGGCGTAGGTGTGTGTGTAGAGGGTGTGCTTTTGTTTGTGTGTGTAGAGGGTGTGCTTTTGTGTGTGTGTAGAGGGTGTGCTTGTGTGTGTGTGTGAGTGTAGAGGGTGTGCTTGTGTGTGTGTGTGTGTGTGAGTGTAGAGGGTATGCTTGTGTGTGTGTGTGTGTGTGTAGAGGGTGTGCTTGTGTGTGTGTGTTTGTGTGGAGGGTGTGCTTGTGTGTGTGTGTGTGTAGAGGGTGTGCTTGTGTGTGTGTGTAGAGATGTGCTTGTGTGTGTGTGTGTGTTTGGAGGGGGAGGGTGTGCTCGTTTGTTTATTTATTATGGAAGGGGAAGGATGGCTCCGGCTCACAAACAGGTGCCTAACCTTACTCATGCAGGCGCTTGAATATCAATCCTCTTCATCCCCCAAATCGGAGTGCGGCTACCTTCTTGACCTGCAAAACCGGTCGCATACGCAAAATTTCACCTTTAGCAAACCTCGGAGCTCTAGCTGAGGAACTGCAAAAAAATGACAGAAAGAAAAGGGAAAAGGATCTGTTCAAAAGTAAAAGCCGAACCACCCAGTACGGCTTGACCGAACTGATTCTTCTCGCTGTCAGTCCTTCTTTATGCTCTCCCAACCTTCACCCAGTCACCCCCTCCCCCTCCCTTCTTTGTTTTCTCTTATATTTTCTATTATTTCTCTCTCCCTCCCTCCCTCCCTCTCTCTCTCTCCTTCTCCCTGATGCTCTGCTTGTTACCAGATGTCATTTTTACAGGCGAACGACGCATCTCTGACAGGGGTAAGAAACATGACTGCAGTGTCTTTTCTTTCTTGTAGCTGTGCACCCTCTTCCCACGACATCCTGTATCGTTTTTGTTGTGCCCTGTCGTAACATAAAAAACAACTTATGCTGGCCTAGGCCAGAAGCTGTGTCAGTTATTGATGCAAGCTTAATGCCAATGCCTACATCACAATATCAAAAAACCAGAAAGTGACTGGTGGCCCCATGGCGGCCTGACATTGATGACCCCCCCCACCCCCTCCACCCCGCTCTGAAGACTTCTGACCCTGGGGATGTGGCATGGGAATGTTCGGCAAGGCTGGGGTCTTCCTTCACCTATCCGCTAGTCCTGCAGACCGTGGAAGTACCACTGAAGAGTTTTCAACCAGCTTCCTCCACTTCCTGCGGTCCTCTACTTTCCGTAGCAAATCGTTCCGTTCAAGGCCAGTCCACTCTCTGACGTTGCCTTCCCATCGTGTTCTCTGTCTGGGAGGGAGGAATTACAAGGAGCGGCGTGGGAAGGATAGGACAGGAACGTCACAGAGGATGAGGCAGCAACAAAAAATAAAGAAAGTGACAAAAAGATGAAACATGAGGGATCAGACCAAGACGATAGCCCTGAATAGAAGGGGAAGAGAAGAACTGGTAACAGAGCAGCGGTACATCTAGACGTGAAGCATTAGGAACAAGTCCAGAATTTGAAGTATTCTGACGACTGGTCACATAAATAAAGAAGACAGAAGTGATCAGGACATGATAAAGAGGAGTATGCAGCCAAGCTACATCCCCTTTTATGAAGATGAAGCACATCATGACAGTAAGACAACATAAATAGTCAAAACAGGAATAAGATGAGTGAAATACCGTAATTGTATATCTTGACAGTAAGACAAATTGTCAATCTACGAACTAAGGTAAAAGTAAAGGTATCCCTTAACCTGTAAGGTCGTAGGGGAGCGAGGCGTCAGAGACCTCACTTCTCTAGGGGGGCCAGCATATTGAGGGCGGCGCCCATCTCCTCTCCCTCGCTGCTTTACCTTCCCTGACCCTAAAGAGGACAGGTACCCATTGACAGCTGGGTGAACTTGGGGAACAATACTGAAGCCAAGGCGCACAAACGGTCACCCATCCAACTGGTAACCACTCTCGACACTGCTTAATTAACTTGGCTGGCGGAATGCGAGTGCTGCGACCACTGAGCTATCCCGTCCTCTAATCTACGAACTAGATTATTGAAACAGTAAGGTATTCCCTCAGGATTTAACATCAATGCAGACTCCACTATCCCCAAAAGTCCTTCGGATGAGCCTATAAACCAAGGCCCTGTGTGCGAACGTACGCAGAACATCTTGCGCAAACGTTAAAACCCGTTCCACTTTTCGGAAGAGTAGGCTATTGTGTGCCGGTGGGAACGGATGACAGAATTTACAAAACTGCATACACAAGGGGACTGGATGAGGAAAGTACATGAGTGCTTATTCCATTATCCTCGAAATAAAAGAATAAAATAAAAAATAAAAAATAAATGAAACATAAAACCCACACAGACACATAAAACTCAGCCAAAACAAAAGAAAAGAAGCAAGCACACCCCCGCCACCCCCAACTCCCTCAATTGCTAAAACGAACACCAGCAACAAAACAACCCCCCCCCCCCCCACCCCACACACACACATACATTCTAATCTCCATCTTACCTCTTCATAAACACAGACTTGAGCTACTACAGCCAAAGGAGTGGGGAGAGGGGTTAAAGGGGGGGAGGGTGATATTTAAAAAAAAAATTCTTTCATATCGAGGATAATGGAATAAGCATTTATGTGTTTTTACATCCAGTCCCCGTGTGTATGCGGATTTGGGAATTCTGTCATGTTCCCACCGGCACACAATGGCCTACTCTTACGAAAAGCGGAACAGGATTTAACGTGTGCGCAAGATGTGCTGCGTGCGTTCGCACACGGGGCCTCGGTTTATAGTCTCATCGGGATATAGGGGGTCTATCCATTGTCTCTGCAACGGTGCTGTCTGCAAGGTCGTTCCGTTTACACGGCTTGGTATAGTGACCGAGGTGAGGCTGATTCATGTCCTGACATCCCGAAGACGAAGCGTGGCTACCTCCGTGGTGGGTAAAAATGGTGGCGTGTGCAAACTGACACCGTTGGAGGTGCAGCCGAGGAATGAGAACGAGTCCTATCCAGTGAGGCCTGTGATCCTGCTGTTGAACTAACAGGGGGATGAACAATTAAACACAACAACAGAAGGGTGGGAAGAGAACAGCGGAGCCAAAACAGATACAACAATCCGGGAACGTATGAACAGATAGACAGATAAAGAGACAGACAGACAGATGTCCAGACGGACAGGCAGACAGACGGACGGACAAACGGACGGACGGACAGACAGAACAGATGGCCAGACGGAGAGATGGCCAGACAGACAGACAGACAGACAAACGGACGCACAGACAGACAGACAAATGACCAGACGAACAGACAGACAGGCAGGCAGACAGATGGCCAGATGGCCAGACAGACAGACTAACAGACAGAGAGACAGACAGACAGACGGCCAGATGGACAGACAGACAGACTAACAGACAGAGAGACAGACAGACAGATGGCCAGACGGACAGACAGACAGACTAACAGACAGAGAGACCGACAGCAGACAGATGGCTAGACAGACGGACAGACAGATAGACAGACAGATGGCTAGACAGACAGACAGATGGCCAGACGGCCGGAGAGACAGACAGACAGACAGGCAAACCATCACTGGATACATCATTAATGTCTGATGGGGTAAACATTTTTTTCCTCTGTTTCTGTCTCTCTGTCAGTCTGTCTCTCCCTGTCTATGCCTCTTTGTCTGCTTTTCTCTGTCTCTCTGTCTGTTAGTTAGTCTGTCTCTCTATGTCTCTGTCTGTCTCTTTCTCCCCCCCCCCTCTCTCTCTCTTTCGCCCTCTCCCTTCCTCTCTCTCTCCCCTCTTCCACTATCTCCTCCCCTCTCTATCTCTCTCTCCCCCACACTCTCTCTCCCCCCTCCCTCTCTTCATCTCTCTCTCCCTTTCTCTATCTCTCTCACCCCCTCTCTCTTCTGTCTAACTCTCTCTCCCTTCCCCTCTCTCTTTCTTTCCCTGTTTCTCCCTTTCTTTTCTCTCTCTTTCTCCCCTCCCTCCCAACTTTCCTCTCTTTAGTCTGTGTTTCTGTCTTTATATCTGTCTGTCTGTCTGTCTGTCACTCTGTCTGTCTGTCTGTTTGACTGACTGTCTAGTTCTCCTCATCAGACGGTAATGACGTACCCAGGGACTGATACTACATCCTCACAGCCCCCCCCCCCCCCCCCCACTGTACTGCACCTCACCTTCACACCTTCACCTGTCCCGTAATCTAGTGGACCCCTGGGGAACCACTGAAGATTTTGCAACCAGCTTCCTCTACTGTTTACAGTGTTCTTTGTTCTGTGCGCTGCTTACAACATGTTACCAAGAAAACGTGGTTGAAAAAGACACAAAAACAAAGAAACAAATACAAACAAATGAAAATCCAACCAACCAACCAGTCAACCAACCAACCAACCAACCAAGCAAAGAAACAAATAAAAACAAAAGGCAAACCGAACAGCTGTGCTACTCTCTGCTCATCATCTCTTTGTTTACCATGTCTTCTAGATGTTTCGTTTGATTTCTTTAGTGTTTGTTGTTGTTGTTGCTTTCGTGCTCGCGCGCGCGTGTGTATGGATGTGTGTATGTGTATGTGTGTGTGTGTGTGTGTGTGTGTGTGTGTGTGTGCGTGTGTGTGTGTGTGTGTGTGTGTGTTGTGTGTGTTGTGCTGTGTTGTGGTGTGGTGTACGTGTGTGTGTGTGTGTGTGTGTGTGGTGGGGGGGGGGGGTTTGTGTGTTTGTGTTGTTTGTTGTGTGTACGTGTATGTGTGTGTGTGTGTGTGAACAGAACAGAACATTGTTTATTGCCATTAAAGCCCAGAAGGCTTGTAGACACAAGTAAACAAACTTGTGTTGTGTGTCTGTGTGTGTTATTTGAGTGTGTGTGTGCGTGTGTCTGTTATGTTGAGTGTGTGTGTGTGTGTGTGTGTGGTGTGTGTGTGTGTGTGTGTGTGTGTGTGGTGTGTGTTTGTGTGTGTGCGGTGTTGTGTGTTGTGGTGTTGTGGTGTGGTGTGGTGGGTGTGTGTGGTGGTGGTGTGTGTGTGTGTGTGTGTGTGGTGTTGTGTGTGTGTTATGTTGAGTGTGTGTGTGTGTGGTGGAGTTGTGTGTGTCTGTGTGTGTTATGTTGAGTGTGTGTGTGTGTGGTGTTGTGTGTGGGGGGGGATGGGTGGAGTTGTGGTGTGTGTGTTATGTTGAGTGTGTGTGTGTGTGTGTGTGTGTGTTTATGTTTGAGTGTGTGTGTGTGTGTGTGTTGTGGTTTTGTGTTTGTGTGTGTGTGTTTTGTGGTGTGGTGTGGATAGGTATGGTAATGGTGGTGGTGGTGGTGTGTGTTCTGTTGTGTGTATTGTGTTGAGTTGAGTTGAGTCGTGTGTGTGTGTCCGTCTGCCTGCCTGTCTGCCTGCCTGCCTGTCTGTCTCTCTGTGTCTCTTTCTTTCTGTGTAGTTTGTTTCCAGAAGAAAGCGAGAGTCGTCCATCGCCCACATGCCCAGTCTATCTCTGTAGCTCTGTATCTTGCTGCCAGGTCAAAGCACAGGGATGCTGCACTGAGCTGTTCTTATGCCGCTCTACGCCCTTACCCGAACTACAGGAACAAGGACAGAAGATTACTGAGAATAACTATGTGCCTTCAGTAACGCCGCAAATAGCACAGAAAAATCAAATTCACCCTGTCTGTCTGCCTGTCCGTCCGTCTGGCTGTCTATCTGTCTGCTTGTTTGTCTTTCTGTTTGTCTGTCTGTCTGTCCGTCTGTCTGTCTGTGTGTCTGTCCGTATGTGTGTGTGTCTATCTGTCTGTCTCTTTCTCTTATTCTTTAAATCCTCGAAATAAAATCATTTGTCGTTGTCATTGTTATTTTCATTCTCTCTCTCTCTCTCTCTCTCCTCTCTCCTCCTCTCTCTCTCTCTCCTCTTCCCTCCTCTCTCTCCTCTCTCTCTCTCTCCTTCTCTCTCTCTCTCTCGCTATCTGTCTCTCTTTATCTCTCTCTCTTTCCTCTCTCTCTCTCTCTCTTCTCTCTCTCTCTCTCTCTCTCGCTAATATCTCTCTTCTCTCTCTCTCACTATCTCGCTATCTCTCTCTCTCTCTCTCTCTTCCCTCTCTCTCTCTTCTCTCCTCTCTCTCTCTCACTGCCCTATGGGAGTACGGCAAGGCTGTTTTTCTCAGCCCAGCACTATTTTCATTATTTATAAACCATTATCTGATCTAATGAATGTGAACGGTAAACATGGATACAACTATTCCCAGATATTATGGAATTATTTATCTTATTATTTGCAGATGATGTGGCATTGATATCAACAACACCAAGTGGCCCTCCAGAATCAGTTAAATATTTTACGGACATGTTGTGATAATTTAAAATTAACCGTAAACATTGATAAAACAAAGGTCATGGTATTTAGAAAGGGGGGATTTTTGGGAAAACATGAGAGGTGGTTCTACGATAGTCATAGACTGGAAGTGGTTAATAGCTATTTTTATTTAGGATTTAAATTTACAACGATGATCAGTGCTAAAAATGGTACACTGCATTTAACAACAAAAGGCAAAAAGGCAATAGTTCAGCTTAATAGAGTATTTCAAAAATATAAAGAAATGATAGTGAAAACTTACTTTAAAATCTTCGATACAAAAATACAACCAATTTTGCTATATGCTGCAGAAATATGGGGAATAAACAGGTTAGAACACATAGAAAAAGTGCACATGTGTGCATGTAAAAGGTTTCTAGGAAGGCAAACCAAGACACCAAATAAAATGGTATATGGGGATTTGGGTAGGTATCCACTTTATGTGAATTCATATGTTACCTGCCTAAGATACTGGTTTCGATTATTAGAAATGGATACAGGACGGTTACCATATAAGGCCTATCAAATGTTACTACAATTAGACAGTATTGGGAAGCAGTGTTGGGTGTAACAAATAAGAGAGATATTATGTATTACTGGTTTTAATATTGTCTGGTTACAACAAGGTGTTGGGAATGTGAAAACATTTCTGCATATTTTTAAACAGAGGCTTGTGGATATGTTTATTCAGGAATGGACAGGTACTCTCAGAGAACGTGACAGATATCAACCTTACACGTCATTCAAGACCATTTTTTGAAAAAGAACGATACATTCTAGATATTGATGTATATTGCTTTCGTGTCGCCATTTCGCATGTTCGATTCAACGTTCTTCCCCTAAATAACAATGTACATCGCTACAAAGAATCTAACCATGATAAAGCTTGTCCATTTTGTAAAAATCATATTGAAAATGAACAGCACTTTTTGTTTGCCTGTCCTATGTATGATGATTTGAGGCTTAAATTTCTAAAGGAATCGAATGGACTTCCTCTTCACATTTTGCTAAAAGCCACTAACCCTATCCACAGACATAACTTATCAAAGTATGTGTTCCATGCAATCAACAGGCAGAAGAAAATATTATTTTAAGCATTGAGCTTATCATGATCTGCACTTCTGTGAGAGTGTGCTTACCTAATGAATGGGGTATCAACTTCCCCCCCCCCCCTTTTTCGTTATTTGTATAAAAGCTTGGTACATTGGTATGCAGCAAAATGCAGGGAATACTGTGTATTATAGAATTTTAATAGTGTTGTATTCAAGAACAAAACAAATGATGACGAGAAAGACAGAAATATTTGCAAATGTTGTGTTGTAGTATTTGAACAGAAGGAAGGCATAATTACTGAAGTGTTGAGATTAAAGAATAATATCCAAGGATGAAAAAGTACCCTCTTCACTGTAATAGAAGTAAACTTAAGTAAGTATGGAACAATGTTCTCCTCTTTTTGGTATATTCGCATAATCGGGTGTCTGATTAAACAAGAAAAGCGAAAATCAAGCAAAACTGAATTTACTCTGTATTGAAAATTGTTTAGTATCTTGAAAACGCATGAATATATATTGAATGTTGATTACTGTGTGTTATGTACTGCGTTATATCGTGATGCCTTCCCTAATCTACTTTGCATTGTATTGTGGCCCAAGGCCGATGTGCAATTAAACTAGTTCAGAGTTCAGAGTTCTCTCCTCCATCTCCCTCTCTCTCTCTCTTCTTCTCCCCTCTCTCTCTCTCCTCTTCTCTCTCTCTCTCTCCCCACACTATCTCGCTATCTCTCTCTCTCCCCCTCTCTCTCTCTCTCCCCTCTCTCTCTCTCTCTCGCTAATATCTCTCTCTTCTCTCTCTCTCTCACTATCTCGCTATCTCTCTCTTTCTCTCTCTCTCTCTCTCTCTCTCTCACTATCTCTCTCTCTCTCCTCTCACTACTCTCTCTCTCTCTCTCTCTCTCTCTCTCACTCCCTCTTCTCTCTCTCTCCTCTCTCTCTCTCCTCTCTCGTACTGAGTGACTGTATACGACTGTGTAGAGCTCTGATAAAGTTGCATTAACTGTAATGCTTTTCTTGTTCTTTTGTAGAAACTGGTTGGTTTTTTCAAAGTAGTTTCAACTCTTTTGGTCTGTTGTTTTCATTTGTGTGGTAGTTTTTGTGAATTGGTTTGTTTTGTTTTCTTTTCTTTGGGGCAGAATTGTACCCCGAAAAGGGGGGGGGGACTTTATTGTGCCTAATTCTTTAAATAATAGAATCTCAGTCAAATAATCATTACTCTCTCACCCCCTCTCCCTCCCTCTCCCTCTCCTCTCTCTCTCCTCCTCTCTTTGCAACTCATAGGTCATATTTCTCTCTATTTGATTTGTTTTTTCCCCCTTCTTCTGATCATCCCTCTTCCTTTCACTTCTCCCCTTCTTAGGCTGCCCTTGATCTTTCTCCGATCCGACTCTCTTTCTCTCTCCCTCTCTCTCTCTCCCCATCCCTCCCTCCCACTCTTTTCCTCCCCCTCTCTCCCTCTCTACCTCTCCCCTCCCTCCCCCTCTCTCTCCCCCCCCCTCCCTCCTTCTCTCTCTCATTCTCTCTCTCCCTCTCTCGTTCCCTCTCTCTCGCTCTCTCTGCTTGTTCTTTTCTCTTCCTCACAGCAGTACCAATGACCATTTGCAAGCTTGATTTATCATTGCTTGCTTGAGGCCATCAAAGGCCCAGCCTGATTCATTATTTTAACTCTAAACAAAACAAAGCCTAACTTCACTACACAGTCTAGAAAACGTTTTCTTGTTGTTCCTTTGTTTTCTTTCTTCTTTCTCCTTGCGTTAGTGAAAATAGTACGCAGTTCATTAACTTCGAAAGAGCCAAAAACTAAGGTTTGGTGATCTTTCCCAACACAAATTACTTTGCTGACTGATACAGGGGTTTTTTGGTGTAGGCTTGGAGTCTGAAACAGATTGTGATTCCCCATCTGATGACTGAAAGCACAGCAGACTGACGGTGGATTTATCGGCACAGAAACGCTGCCATCCTCGTAAATCTCCCTCCTGTTTTTTGTTTCTGGTTCTGTGAAGTCTGAGAATGAGGGAGGGAAGGTGGAAGGGGGTGATGTTGATGGTTTGTGGAGGGCTGGGTGGAGGGAAAGGACAGATTGTAATTTAGGGAAAAGTTTGGTAAGTTTGAATTAATGTTTTGTGAATTTATTACTATGTCGTGACGTTTTCGGAGTTTGTGAGTTTGAATGAGTTTTGGGAGAGAGAGAGGAGTAGGAGTGAGATTGGAGAGAGAGAGAGAGAGAGGAGAGAGAGAGAGAGATGAGAGAGGAGGCAGAGAGAGAGAGAGAGAGAGAGAGAGAAGAGAGAGAGAAGAGAAGAGAGAGAGAGAGAGAGAGAGAGTAGATGTGTGTGTTACTTTTTTAAACATTACTTTTTTTCAATAACTTTTTAGTGAACTATAGAGTATCATCCCTATTGTGTGTTTTTTAAAATTCTATGGCACATTACAAAGTTGGAGTGGTGTGTGTGTGCACACGCATGCGCGCGAGCGGGCACGTGTGTGTTCACATGTGTGAATGGATGTGACTGATAGCCATAATCATGACTTCTCTTTGCTTATAGTTATGTGACCGAAATGGTTTGCATGAAACTGTGATGATGATTTCTGCCGTTTCATGTGACAACGAATACTTGTTGATGATTGGTTTCAGCTCTGTGTGTACTCTACATGATATCATTGTGCTTTTGAAATATCTAAGTACTCCTTTTAATATTCGTATGCATTGTTTTCTTTGGGAATCCATTCTTATCAATACATATGGCCTACTCTTCTGAAAGGGAGCACAGGTCTTAACCTGAGCGCAACATTTTTTGGGTGCGTTCGCGCAAGGGACCTTGATTGAAAATCTCGCCTGAAGGACTTTTGGGAGGTGATATTGATGCTAACTCTAGGACAACTTGCCCGTAAGCAGGTGCCTAAGTGATAGCTCAAAACTGGGCTATCAGATTACCAGGGTAGTTCAATTCAATTCAATTCAGTTCAATTCAAACTATTTTCTCACCAATAGAGAAATGCATGCGAGTTACAAGCCGTACATAAAAAATGGAATAGGACAACATTTATCACAGAAGAATAATACGACACAGTATACAACCATCATCTCGCACACATTACAAGATAATACCTATACCAATACTAACACTAGCACTTAATCATCTCAATGAAAAGGAGATTTAAAATGTTCACAAGCCATATATACAGTAAAATGATCAACAGAAATATTGATCACAGGAATGTATCTCTAGACTAACCCACTTCAAACTTTTAAATGAAAAAAACACACCAAAAAACACTGTTCTTTATATTTAAAAAAAAAACCAACAACTTCTCAATACGTAAGAAGAGTAATATTCTTTATTCTTTTATTTCGAGGATAACGAAATAAGCATATTGCCTTTTTCTATCCAGTCCCCGAGTGTATGCGGTTTCGTAAATTATATCATCCATTCCCACCGGCATCATGTAAGGTTCTACCGAAAAGTGGACGTTTAACGTGTGCGCAAGACCTCATGTTATGATTCCCACGGGAACTGGTGGATAGTCCACGGAAGATTGTGAGTTGGAAGTCCCTTGATTTGACTCTACACGAAAATGACCGATGAAGGGATTCAAACCCGAAGGCCCACACCAGCGCATGCCACAAGGCCCTAACCCAACCAGGCCATCCTCCTAACCCGTCCTGGCTGATACACCCGTGACCAAAGTATACGAGGATGTGGATAAGAAAAGCGTACCTGGAAAGTACGACATATGTGGTTAACTCTGTCTGAATTAATACATATATTAATACATGTCTATTATAATATATATCATATTATATATACTATATATATAACTGTCTTTGTCTATCATGTCTTCCCTGTCCTGTCTTTGCTCTGTCTGTCGTGGTCTGGTGTAACCTGTGCTTTTCTCTCTCTTACTGAAGGGGTTCCTGTGCCTCCACGTTTATTTCTCTCAAATTCATTGTCTCTTTCGTTCTCTTCTCTGTTTTCCCAGCTATCTCTTCTCTGGCTTTGTTTCCAAATACTGATTCGCTTTCTTTTTCTCATTGTGTCTTTTTCTCCCGTCCATATAATCTAATTAAAGGCTTTAATAATTTAATTGATGATAAAATAATTTATTAACTTTAATAAATATAATGAAATTAATAATGAAGAGTTCCCTGGCTATTCTGACCTTGATTACTCGTTGTCGAACGCACGCCTGTGAAGTTGCGCCAGATTTAAAACACAACCTACACCATATTGGCCGTTCATGTAAATTTTAACAGGGCGTTGCACGTGCTGTCCACAAGTACTTTACTTTATCTTTACTTTCACTTTTCTGTGCTGAGCCGTGGACAAAGTATACTACAAAGGGGAAAAGAAACAAGAAAGGCAAACTGGCAAAGTGCTTTATATATGAGTATAACCTGTTGAATATATAATATTATATATAAATATAATATATATATATATATATATATATATATTATATTTTATAAAAATGTCTATGTCTGTCTCTGTCTCTGTCTGTCTGTGTATCTGTTGTCTGTTTCTCTCTCTCTCTCTCTCTTTCTCTTTCCCCTTCTCTCCGTCTGCTGTCCGCTGTACCATATATCTGCCATCTTTCTTTTCTTTCTTCTCTTGTGTCTCCCTATGTGTCTCATAAATAAATAATAATAATAATAATAATAATAATGATGATAAATAAAATAATATAATAATAATAATAATTAATAAAATAATAATGCGTGCACGTGCACACAAACACACGCGCACGACGCACCACGCACGAAGCTCTCGCGCGCAACCACACACACACCACACCACACACACACACCCACACACACACACACACACACACACCACACACTGCTACCACTGCGACCACCACTAAAAAGCACACAAAACATCACATCATGCCATAGCAGTAAATTTACAAACTATTCTTTAAACTTACACAAACTTTTTTACCAAATTTACAATCTGTCCTTTCCCTCCACCCAGCCCTCCACAAAACCATCAACATCACCCCCTCCACCCAGCCCATCACCCCCTCCACCTATCCCTCCCCAAACCACCAACATCACCCCCTCCACCCACCTCCACCTTCTCTCCCTCATTCTCAGACTTCACAGAACCAGAAACAAAAAACAGGAGGGAGATTTACGAGGACGGCAGCGTTTCTGTGCCGATAAATCCACCGTCAGTCTGCTGTGCCTTCAGTCATCAGATGGGGAATCACAATCTGTTTCAGACTCCAAGAAAATTCATCTGTTCACAGAGTGATGTATGTCAGGAGAGAGCGTAAGGCTAAGAAGCAAAACCCTCGTTTGTTAAGAAAGTAATTTGTGTTGGGAAAGGTCGATGATGGTTGATATTAATGGTTTCTTTTTAAGTTAATGGAGCGTGAGGTACTTCCATTAACACACAGCGCAAGAAAGAGAATAAATGACAGATAAGAGGAATAAAAAATAAACCATTCACACAGTCAGCATTGACGTCACTGTTTGTACAGGATTTAATTAATCAAGCTTCGAGTAGTCTCCCTGTAGGTAAAAGTCCAGGTCCAAAGTGTGTGGTGGTTTGTTCCCTGTTTGTGTGTGCCCGAAACTTCCCTCCATTCACTAGAGCGTTATTTTTATTTTTATTTATTTTTTTTTTTATTCTATAGTTTTATCGAGGATGATGGAATAAGCACTCGTGTGCTTTTTTTTAACATCTAGTCCCCGTACCGTGTGTAAGCAGTTTTGTAAATTGTTGTCATCCGTTCCCACTGGCACACAATGGATACTCTTCCGTAAAGCGGAACGGGTTAAAACATGTGCGCAAGATGTTCCGCGTGCGTTTGCACACGGGACTTCGGTTTATAGTCTCATTCGAAAGACTTTTGGGGAGAGTGGAGTCTGCACTGATGTTAACTCCAGAGGAAAAATCCTCTTGAACGAGATTTGAACCCGGGTCAGCAGATCACGGATACATCACTTTGACCACCAGGCTATCCCGTCCCCCGTGAATGGTGGTCTTGGTGCTAGTCTTTTGGATGAAATGATAAACCCAGGTCTCATGTGCAACACGCATGTAGCGCACGGAAAAGAACCCACGTTAACAAGAGAATTGTCCCTGGCAACATTGTGTAGAATAAAAAGTCACTCTGATAGGGAAACAATTCCGCATACAAACAGGAACATAGAAAAATAAGTGGCGCTGCTCTTGTGGCGACGCACTCTTCCTGGGTAAAGCAGCCCGAATTTCACGCAGAGAAATCTGCCGTGACTTAATTTGGTATGCAACACAATACAATATAAAACATTACAATACAATACCATACAAAGCAATGCAATTCAATACAATACGATACAATATGATACAATACAATACGATACAATATGATACAGTACAGTACAATGCATTACAATGCATTAGAATACAATACAACACAACACAATACAATACACTCTTCACCACCTCAAGAATTCCTTCTTTTGGAAAAGAGAGAGAGAGACAGAGATAGAGGAAGAGAGAGAGACAGAGAGAGAGAGAAGAGAGAGAGACAGAGAGAGATGAAGGGTGACAAGAGTGTAGAGATTGACAT
>CM054139.1:37784362-37819362 GCA_028751875.1 Rapana venosa
TTTGGTAGAACTTGGCACAATACCTTGGCGTGCACTCAAAACTGGATACTCTTGAATATGTATATTCCAAAATCATGACTAAATAGAGGCTGACGTAGACCAAAAACCAAAACAAAGCACAGCTCAAAAATTAAAAGAAAAAGAAACTCCCAGTTCACCTAAACTGCTACCCAGGATACCGCAAAACAGAGAAAAGGCCTGTGAACAAAATTATTATGAAGTTATACTATGTCAACTGAGAGAGAGAGAAAGAGAGAGAGAGAGAGAGAGAGAGAGAGAGAGAGAGAGAGAGAGAGAGAGAGAGAGAGAGAGAGACAATGACAATGACAATGACAATGACAATGACAAATTCTTTTATTTCGAGGATAATGAATAAGCACACATGTGCTTTTTTACATCCAGTCCCCGCCCGTTAGGGATACATCTTAATAATAATAACCCAATACTTATACAGTCTCACAATAAAAACAAGGGGAAATAACCCTTTTCAAAACGGCTCCCCCCCAACAACCCTCCCCCGCCCCCAAAGCAAGCAATTAGAAGAAAATCCTAAAAATACCCCACCCCTACCCCACCCCCCAAAAAATCCTAACCAAAACAAACAAACAAACAAAAGAGAAGAAAAAACCAAACCAACAAAAGATGATAAAAAAGAGAAAAACAAACAACAACAACAAGAACAACAACAACAACAAAGCCAAGAAAAATAACACAACCAAACTTAATAAGTCATAAAGATAAACATCTACACATTGTCAAATGGTACACATACTTGTTACACATAATTATAAGATATTGAAATAGGGCACTCATTAAAACTTAAGTACAGAGGCAAGTCCAATAAAGTATTGAAAATATAAAAATATGGATCCTTCATCAGGATATACTATGACTATAAGCAGGACGATAAAAGGTGAGAGAGAGACAGAGACAGAGAGACAGAGAGTGTGTGTGTGTGTATTTCAGAGGTAATATCCAATATATAATTCCCAAAACAGTATGCGATCCCATCAACACTCATTTTAGATTATACTCGTTTCAAATTATATGTCATGATAATGAAATAAATTTAATACCCATACATCCACACAATAAAAACAAGAAACAAACCAAGAAGAAATTTAAAACTATACAGTCGTTGAGGGAGAGAATATGAGTGGGTGAGTGAGTGAGTGAGTGAATGAGTGTGTGTGTGTGTGTGTGTGTGTGTGTGTGTGTGTGTGTGTGTGTGTGTGTGTGTGTGTGTGTGTGTGTGTGTGTGTGTGTGTGTGCGTGTGTGTGTGTGTGTGTTTGTGTTTGTTTGAGCGTGTGGGGGGGGGGTGGGGGGTGATGTTTCAGGGATAATACTAAATATGTAATACTCACATAGCACACGATCAACACAAACACTTTTTAATTATGCTCATGCAAATTGAATGTCATGGTAATAAAATAAGTGCAATACCCATACACTCACATAATAAAGAGGGGGAAAAAGCCAATAAAGTCATAAAAAAAATCTACACATTGTAAGTAATAGAAACAAAATCTTTTTTTCCAGGATAATGAATAAGTATTCATGTGCTTTTTTACATCCAGTCCCCGCCCATGGGGTCACATTTAAAAATGCACTCAGTACTCATACTTTCAAGCAGAAGAAGCAAAGGAAAAGAAAACTTTTTTTTTAAAGAGAAAGAGAGAAGAAGAAAAAACAAGCAAACATACAAACAAACAAACAACCCCAGACGAGCAAAAGACAAAACATACCCCAGAACCCCCCTCCCCCCCCACCAAAAAAAAAGCAAGAAAAAAAAAGCAAACAAACAAAAAAAGAAAAAAGAAAAAAAAAGAAAAAAAGAAAAGAAAAAAAGACAACAACAACAACAACAAAAAAGCAGACAAAACACCCTTCCAAATAAACAAACAAAAAACAAGAAAAAACAACAACAAACAAACAAATGAAAAAAACCCATAACCCCCCAAAAAAACAAACAAACAAAAAAACAATTAAAAAAAAAATAGCACCGTTCCCCCCTTCACACACACACACACACACACACACACACACACACACACACACACACACACACACACCAAAACAAAAACAAACAAGCGAAAAGCCCAAACAAATTACCAACAAGAACAAAGTAACAACTACAGCAATAACAACAGAGAGAGAGAGAGAGAGAGAGAGAGAGAGAGAGAGAGAGAGAGAGAGAGAGAGAGAGAGAGAGAGAGAGAGAGAGAGAGAGAGAGAGGAAGCCAAACTTATAGATCATAAAATTGAACACCTTCATATTGTAGAATAGTACACATAGTTGTTACACGTGGTAATAAGATATTAAAATAGGAGATTCACTGGAGCTCAAGTACAGTCAACAAGTCCAAAATAATATTGAAAATCGAAAGTATGAATATGCCCTTTATTAGAATACACAATAACAATAGAAGAGAGAGAGAGAGAGAGAGAGAGAGAGAGAGAGAGAGAGAGAGAGAGAGAGAGAGAGAGAGAGAGAGAGAGAGAGAGAGAGAGAGAGAGAGAGAGAGAGAGAGAATGAATTAATTGCATATCGGTCTTAGGCCACAATACAGAGAGAGAGAGAGAGAGAGAGAGAGAGGGGGGGGGGGGGGGGGTGTTGGTCATCAGGCAAGCCCCGTGCACATTACATTACTGACAGTCCCTCAAACACAATCCCTGATGTCTTCATCTTCACTGCATTCAGCTGTGTGTGTGTGTGTGTGTGTGTGTGTGTGTGTGTTCGTGCGGGGTTGCGAGCGTTCTTGTGTGTGTGTGTGTGTGTGTGTGTGTGTGTGTGTGTGTGTGTGTGTGTGTGTGTGTGTGTGTGTGTCTGTGTGTATGTCTGTGTGTGTGTCTGTGTGTGTGTGGTGTGTGTGTGTGTGTGTGTCTGTGTGTATGTCTGTGTGTGTGTCTGTGTGTGTGTGTGTGTAAACGTATTAATGCGTCTTTGTAAATGGGTGTAAAGGTAAAGGTAAAGGAGTCCCATAACCTATAAGGTCGTAGGGGAGCGAGGCGTCAGAGACCTCACTTCTCTAGGGCCAGCATATTGAGGGCGGCGCCCATCTCCTCTCCCTCGCTGCTCTACCTTCCCTGACCCTAAAGAGGGCAGGTACCCATTTACAGCTGGGTGAACTGGGGGAACTGTACTGAAGCCAAGGCGCGAAAACGGTCACCCATCCAACTGGTAACCACGCTCAACGCTGCTTAACTTGGCTGGGGGAAAGCGAGTGCTCCGACCACTGAGCTATCCCGTCCCCATGGGTGTACCTGAATAAATTATTTGAATGCAAACCGTTCAATGTTTTTTCCCCAAAGAAAAAGCGCCATATTGATTCCATACGGTGTTGTTCATATATTTGTTATTATCATTATCACTTTCGTTATTGTATTATGATTATGATGACGATGACGATGATGATGATGATGATGATGATGATGATGATGATGATGGTGATGATGATGATGATAATGATGATTTTTTAAAATTTTATTATTATTATTATTATTATTATTATTATTATTATTATTATTATTATTATTATTATTATTATTGTTGTTGTTGTTAACTTCTTCACAATTCTTCTTCGCAATTCTCCGCAATTCTTCTTCTTCACATTCTTCTTCTTCTTCTTTTTTTTGTGCATTCTTCACAATCTTCGCAGATCTTCTTCGGAATTCTTTTTCTTCAGCATTCTTTTTCTTCGCAATTCTCCTTCTTTTTCTTTTCCTCTTATTTGCAACTCTTCTTTTTCTCTCAATGTTTTTCTTTGCAATTTTTCTTTTTCTTAGTTAATTTTTGCTCTTTGCTTGCTTTTTTTCTATTTCTTTAATATTTTCCCTTTCTCTCTTCTTCTTGTTTCTCGTTATTCGTGTTTTGGTGCTTTTTTTTTAGTTTCTTTTCTGTTCGTCAACTCCACCCCCCTCTCCCCGCACCCCGCCCCCCCCCCCCCCCCCCCACCCCCCCAGCCCCTTTTCTCTCGCTCTTTTACACTTTAATTTAGCAGGAACTGAAGTATATAAAAATGGAACGATGTCACCCAGGGGCTGAACTTGCTGGTTTTTTGTTATTATTTATTTTCTCTTTTATAACTAACAGCAGAGGGAAATAGAAAAGAGAAGGGACAGAAGGCCAACAGCATCATTGCGGCACGGAAGTTCTCCTGAAGAAGTGCAATGTGCCAGACAGCGTGCGCCTGATCCTGTACATGCATCCATACGCACGTAGGCAAAGGTACTAACGAAATATAGTAGTAGTGGTAGTAGTAGTAGTAGTAGAAGTAGTAGTAGTAGTAGTAGTAGTAGTAGTAGTAGTAGTAGTAGTGGTAGTAGTAGTAGTAGTAGTAGTAGTAGTGGTAGTAGTAGTAGTAGTAGTAGTGGTAGTCGTAGTAGTAGTAGAAGTAGTAGTAGTAGTAGTGGTAGAAGTAGTAGTAGTAGTAGTAGTAGTAGTAGTAGTAGTCGTAGTAGTAGTAGTAGTAGTAGGAGGAGGAGGAGCAGGAGAGGAGGAGGAGGAGGAGAGAGGAGGAAGAGGAGGAGGGAGAGGAGGACGAGAAGAAGAATGCGAAGAAGAAGCAGAATAAAGAAGAGAAGAATTGCGAAGAAGAAGCAGAATAAAGAAGAAGAAGAATGCGAAGAAGAAGCAGAATAAAAGAAGAAGAAGAAATGCGAAGAAAGAAAGCAGAATAATGAAGAAGAAGAATTGAGAAGAAGAAGCAGAATAAAGAAGAAGAAAAGCCCACATCCTACAGACTGCAGACCTCAGACGCTAAGGCTGGAAGCGTGGCCCTGAGCCCACGCCTCTGTAGCAGAAATTGTACGGCACGGTGGATGACCGACAGGCAAACTGCTGAATTCTCCCGAAGATCTTGTCTCACAATATACCCCAGGGCCAACGCAAAGAAGAAAAAGAAGCAGAATGTAGAAGAAGCAGAATTAGAAGAATGAGAATTGCCGAAGAAATGCTAGAATGCGATAAATTGCGAATAATGTGCGAAGACGATGAATAAGCATTACAAGAATGCGAAGAGAATTGCGAAGAAGAAGAATAGCGAAAGAAGAAGAAATAGCGAAGAAGAATTGCGAATAATTTTCGAAGAAAAAGAATTGCAAAGGAGCGTAAGAACAAGACTGCGACAAAGAAGAAATTGCGAAGAAGAAGGAAAAAGAATTGCGAAAGAAGACTGCGAAGAAGAATTGCGAAGAAGAAAAGTAGAAAGACTTACGAAGACGAAGAAGAAGAAGAAGAAGAGAAAGAAGAAAAAGAAGAAGAAGAAGATCAAGAACAAGAACATAGAACGGAAAAAGAAGAAAGAAGATAAGAAGAAGATGAAGAAGAAAAACCCAAAGAAGAAAAAGAACCAAAAGACTAAGAGAAAATTTTGCATAAACAAGAATTGCGAAGAAAAAAGAATAGCGAAGAAAAAGAAGAATTGCGAAGAAGAGTTTGCGAAGAAGAAGAAATTGCGAAGAAGAATTGGAAGAAGAAGCTTGTAAAGAAGAATTACGAAGAAAGAAAAGTTTGCGAAGAAAGTTTTGCTAGAAGAAGAAGAATTGCGAAGAATGCAAAGAAAAGAAGAATTGTGAAGCAAACTCGAAGAAGAATTTTGAAGAGGAATTGCGAAGAAAAGAATTGCGAAGATAAATTGCAAAGAAGAGAAAAGAAGAAGAAGGAAGAAAGGAAGAAAAAGAAGAAGAAGAGAAGAAGAAGAAGAAATATTTGAAGAAGAAGAAGATTGCGAAGAAGAAGAAGAAGAAGAAGAAGAAATGAAAGAAGAAGAAGACGAACAAGAACAAGACAAGAACAAGACGAGAAAAAGAAGAAAAAGAAGAAGAAGAAGAGGAAGAAGAAAGAAGAAGAAGAAGAAGAAAAACCAAAAGGAAGAAAAAGAACCAAAAGAAGAAGATGAAAATTTGCGATAAACAAGATTGGCGAAGAAAAAGAATAGCGAAGAAAAAGAAGAATTGCGAAGAAGAATTGCGAAGAAGAAGAATTGCGAAGAAGAATTGTGAAGAAGACTTGTAAAGAAGAATTACGAAGAAGAAAAAAGTTGCGAAGAAGGATTGCGTAGAAGAAGAAGAAGAATTGCGAAGAATTGCAAAGAAGAAGAAGAATTGTGAAGAAGAACTGCGAAGAAGAATTTTGAAGAGGAATTGCGAAGAAGAAGAATTAGCGAAGAAGAATTTTGAAGAAGAAGAAAAGAAAAGTGAGAAGAAGAATAAGAATTTGAAGAAGAAGAAAGATTGCGAAGAAAAGAAGAAGAAGAAGAAGAAGAAGAAGAAGAAGAAAAAAGAAGAAGAAGAAGAAGAAGAAGAAAAAGAAGAAAGACTTTGCAATTTTTTTTTTTTGTTTTTTTTGTTTTGTTGTTTTTTTTGTTTCTTTTAAATTTTTTTTCTTTTTTTTGGGGTTTTGTTTTTGTGTTTGGTGTTTTTTTTTTAAAAGTTTTCTTTTTGGGTTGGTAAATTCCCCAAAACCCCCCCTTTCCCCCGGGCCCCCCACGCCCTCCCCCCCCCCCCCCCCCCCCCCCCCCCCACCCCCCCCACCCCCCCGCCCCCCCGGGGCCCTTTTTTTCCGCTTTTTAACAAATTTACGGAACCAAGGGAAAAAAATAACAAACCACCCAAAGGGTGTTTAATTTGCTGGGGAAAATTTTTTTCCCCATAAATCCCCCCCAGGGGAATGAAAAAAAGGAACAAAGGAAAATTTTTTTTTCCCCAAAGGAAAAACTCCTAAAAATTCAATTCCAAAGGGGTGGCTTTTTTGTTTTTATAAATTACCAAAACTTTAGGAGGATTAACGAAAAATAGTAGTAGGGGTTATGATAGTAGTAAAAGTAAGTATCGTAGTTAGGAGTTATATTATTATATTATTATTATTATTATTAAAATTAAAATTTTTATTAGTTGTTTTTGTTTTTTTGTTGTTTTAAAATTTTAAAATTCTTATTGTTTCCCCGAATTTTTTTAATTTTTTTTTTTTTTTTGTGAACCCTTAAATTTTGGAAAAACCCCGGAAAAAGGGGATAAAAAAAAAACCCCCTTTTTGGAAGGTTTCCCCCAAATTTTTTTTTCGAATTTTTAAATTTTTTGGGGAAAATTTTCGGGCTTTTTTTTTTAAAAAATTTCAAAAATTTTTTTTTTTTGGGTTCCCGGGAAACGTAAAAAAAGGGTTTTTTTTAAAAGCTTTTTTTAAAAAAGGAAAACCCCCCCTCCCCCCCCGCCCCCCCCCCCCCGACCCCCCCCCCCTTTTCCTGGCCCACCCTTTTAGCGGGAAAACGGGAAAAAAAAAGGGGGAAATGACCCCAGGGCAACGCGGGTTTTTGAAATTTTCCCCAAATTAAAACCCCAAAAAGCAAGGGAAAAGAAAAAGAGAAGGGCAGAAGGCCAAAAAAATTGCGAAAGTTTTCCGGGGAAGGCAATTTGGGCCGAAAATTGCGAAACCGAAAAATAAGAAATTACAAAAAATTAAGAAGAATTGGAGAAGAAGTTTGGGGAGAAGAAGAATTGAGAGAAGGGGGTTCGAAATTTTGAGAAAAAGAATTTGGGGAAGCGAAAGAAAAGAAGGGAAAGAAAAGTTGGAAGAAAAGAAAAAGGATTGCGAAGAAGAATTGGAGAAAGAAGGAAAGACAAGAAAAAGGGGGAAAGGGGGAAAGGGGGAAAAGAAAAAAAAGAAAAAAAACAAAAAAAAAGAAGCAGAAAAAGAAAAAAAAGGAAAAAAAAAAAAGAAAAAAAAAAGGAAAGAAGAAGAAGAAAAAAAAGGGAAAAGGGAAGGAAGAAAAAGAAGAAAAAAGAAAAAAAAAAGAAAAAGAAGAAAAAAAGAAGAAAAAGAAAACCCCACAAAAACAAAAAAAGGAAAAAAAAAAAGGGAAAGGGGAAGTTAAAAAAGAAGAAGGAGAAGAAGTAAAAAAAAGGGAACTTCCCCAGGAAGAAAGAAGAAAAAGAAGAGAAGAAAAGAAGAAAGAAGAGAAGAAGAAAAGGAAACGGGGAACAAAAGGAAAAAGGAAGAAAAAAAGAAAAAAGGAAGGAAGAAAAAAAAAAAGAAAAAAAAGGAAAAAAGACGGAAAAAATTGAAAATTTCGAAAAAAAGAATTGCAAAGAAAAGAAAAAAAAATTCGAAGAAAAAAAAATTCCCGAAGAAAAAAAATTGGGGAAAAAAAAATTGCGAAGAAAAATTTGGAAAAAAGAAAGAAAAAAAGGGAATTACAAAGGGAAAAAAGGGAAGAAGGGGAAAAAAGAAAAAGAAAAGGAAAAACAAACCCAAAAAAACAAAACGAGAAAAAGAAGAAGGAAAGAAAAAAGAAGAAGAAAAGGAAAAAAAACCCAAAAAGAAAAAAAAAATGGAAAGAAAATTTTGGGGAAAAAAAAAATTTTGCGAAAAAAGAATTTGCAAGAAAAGAAGAAGGAAAAGGGGAAGGAAGAAGAAAAAAAGGAAGAAAAAGAAAAAAGTTTTAAAGAAGAAGAAAAAAAAAAGGGGAAGAATTTTGGGAGAAGAAGAAAAAGGGCGAAGAAAAAGAAGAAAAGAAAAAAAGAAGAAAAGGGGAAGAAGAAAAGAAAAAAACAAGAAAAAGAAGGGGAAAAAAAGAAAAAGAAAAGAAGAAAAAAGAAGAAAAAAAAGAAAGGGAAGAAGAAAAAAAAGAAAAAAAGAAAAAAGAAGAAAAAAAAAATTTTGCGAAAAAAAAGATTGGAAAGAAAAAGAAAAGGAAAAAAAGAAAAGAAAAGAAAAGCGAAAAAAAAAAAAGGAAGAAGAAAAAAAGGGAAAAAAAAAAAAAGTGAAAAAACCCGAAAAAAAGAAAAAGAAGAAGAAAATTTTTTGCGAAAAAAAAATTGCGAAGAAAAAAAAAGGAAAAAAAGGAAGAATTGCAAAAAAAGAAGGAAAAGAATTGGAAAAAGAATGGAAGAAAATTTTTAAGGGGAATTCGAAAAAGGGAAAAATTCCCGAAAAAGGGAATTTTAAGAAGAAAAAGAAAAGAAAAGAAAGAAAAAAAATTTTGAAAAAAAAATTGGGGAAGAAAAGAAAAGGGAAGAAAAAGGGGAAGAAGAAAAAGGGAAAAAAAGAAGAAAAAGAAAAGAAAAAAAAGAAGAAAGAAAAAAAGGGAAAGTTTTGAAAAAGAAGAAAAAAGAAAAAAGAAAAAAAAAAATTTGAAAAAAGAAGAAGAAGAAGAAGAAGAAGAAAAAGAAGAAAAAGAAAAAGAAGAAAAAATTTTGAAGAAAAGAAGGAAGAAAAAAGAAGAAGAAAAAAAGGAAAAAAGAAGAAGAATTTTGAAGAAAGAAAAGAAAAAAAAAGAAAAGAAGAAGAAAAAAGAAAGAAGAAAAAAAGAAAAAAAAGAAAGAAAAAGAAAAAAGAAAAAAAGAAGAAAAAAGAAGAGAAGAAAAGAAGAAGAAGAAGGAAAAAAAGGAACTAAAAAAAAGGCAAAAAAAACCCATGAAACTGAAATTTTAAAAAGTTTAATTAACTTTTTTTTTCAAAATGGACCCACCCTTCTGTTAACAGCGGGACAAAAAAGCAAAAAATCATAGTAAAAAGAAAGAAATTGGTAAAACAAAGGAGGGGTATTCAGGGGTCGGACATAACGTTTGTCCCACCCAAATGTAAGCAGAAACCAAACGGGTTCCCACTTTTTGGGGGACCGTTTACACCCTTTGGGCTTCGGGTACAGTCCCCCATTCCCCCACCTGTAAAGGGTTACCGGGGCCTTCCTTTAGGGGTCAGGGAAGGAAAAAACAGCGGGAGGGGAAGGGGTGACCCCTCAATATGCGGGCCCCCTAGAGAAGTAAAGGGCCCTCGACGCATCGCCCCCCCTACGCCCAATTAGGGTGTGGGCATTTTTCCCTTTTTTTGGATGAGTGAAAAGGAGCTGATCAAATTGTTTTTTTTTTCAAAAAACAGAAAAATTCTATTTTCTCTTCTCTCTCCTCTCTCTATCTCTCTCTCTCTCTCTCTCTCCCCTCCTTGAAAACAGACGAAAAATTTTAAAACAAATCACATTTTCCCCAAAGTCACAAAAACCCAGGTTGTTTCTGGTAAAAGTTTTTAACAGCACCCAGTGTTTTTAAATGTTCTTCCCTCTGCTAAAGAATCACAGTAATAAATTCCTATCGACAAGAACGTGTCTTTTTGCAGCTTTAAAACCATGAGGGAAAAATCCATTCCAAACGGGGATTATCTAGGTTTTGTGAATTGTTTTTCTGTCTTAGTTGAATAATTATTTTTTTGGGTCCCCATCCCCTTCCCCTTTTAACCTTGTGAATGGCTTGAAAGCTTACAACAATCAACCCTTCTCCTCTCTCCCTCTCTCCCCTCTCTCTCTCTCTCTCTCTCTCTCTCATTCTCTCCCTCAATGACTGTAAAAGTTTAGATTTCTTCTTTTGTTTTGTTTCTTTTTTTTTTGTGTGAAAAATAGGGTATTGAGTTTTTTTTCATTTCATGACAAAATAATTTAAACAAAATTTAAAATCAAAATAAATTGTTGAGGGTTTGGATCGGGAAACTTTTTTTGGGAATTATATTATGGTTTTATTTTTAAAAATACCACAATCCCTCTCTTCTCTTCCTCTTCTATTGGGGAGGTGTGGTGTGTGGAGGGGTTTGTGGTGTGTATGTCTGTGGTGTATCGGTGGTCCCGTGATGTGAGTTTTTGTTTTTTGGGGGGGGGTTTGTCGGGTTTAGGGAGGGGGGGGTGCCCGAGGGGAGTTTGTCAGTTTTTAATTGGTTTTGGGTTTATTCAATCGGGGTTTAAATTTTTTGGGGTTTTTTCATTTTTTTCTTGATTTACCAAAATTAAAATAGAAAATTGTGTGATTCTTTTTCATTGCTTTTTGACACTATTTTGTTGTTTTCTTTGGGTTTATTCATGTTTTTTTTCATTTTTTTGCCCATGACCCGGGTTTGTAAAGAAGCCCTGGCTTATCCAATTACCCTCATTAAAATATTCGAGTTCAAAGGTTCGATTTCGATTTTTCCCTCTCTCTTTTCCTCTCTCCCCTTTTCTCTCTCTCTCTCTCTCTCTCTTTTCTCTCCTCTCTCTCTCTCTCCCCCTCTCTCTCTCTCTCTCTCTCCTCCCCTTTATCGTTTTGCTTATATTAGGGTTTGTATCCTGAGGGAAGGATCATTTTTTTATTTTTTTAAAAATTACTTATTGGATTTGCCCTCTGTATTTTAAGTCTTAAAAAATGCCCATTTCAAACCCTTATTGTTATGTTAACAAGAAAGGGTACCTTTTTGGAAAGGGAAAAATTTTTATCTTTATGACTTATTAATTTTGGATTTTTTTCTTTTTGGTTTTGTTGTTTTTGGGGTTTTTCCTTTTTTTTTTTTTTTCTTCTTTTTTTGGGTTTTTGTTTTTTTTCTCTTTTGTTTGTTTGTTTTTTTTGGGTTGGGTTTGGGTTTTTTTGGGGGGTGATTTTGGGTTTGGGGGGGTTTTTTGGGGTTTCTTTTATTATTTGTTTTCGGGGGGGGGGGTTGTTGGGGGGGGGGGCTTTTTTTAAAAAGGGGATTTTTCCCCCATGTTTTCCGGGAACGTAAAAAGTGTTTTTTATTTTTAAGAGGTATCCCTACGGGGGGGGAAGGGGGGATGAAAAAAAAGCACATAGTGCTTATTATTTTCCTCGAAAAAAAAGGAATTTGTCATGTCTTTGTCATTGTCCCCCTCTCTCTCTGATTTTCATTTGTAAGCTTTTCAATAAATTTTGGGAAAATAACGGGGAAATATCCAAAGGGACCTTGTTTAGGGCAAAACCTGGCGAATTTGATAATTGCCCCAATTACCGTGTTTTTAGCGGGGGGGCTTCCATCTTTTCTGTTTCTGTATGCTGTTTATTTTTGCTTCTCCCTTTTTATCAACCCTTTCCCTTTCTCTCCCCCCTCCCCCATCTTTTTATCTATCTATCTTTTCTATCTATCTATCTTCTATCTATCTATCTACTATCATTTATCTATTTTCATATTATATTTATCAATCAAACCTTTCCTGTATATCTATCAACTATCTATCTTCATGTCCCCTGCCGTCTGTTTTATCGGTTTACTGTCTAGTCTGCCCTGTCGTCTGCCCGGGAGTAGGGTCTGTCTAGTAGGGTCGGGCTATTTGTCTGTCTAGTTTGTCTGTCTAGAAAAGTCTGCCCTAGTCTGCCCTGTCTGTATGCCCTGCTAGTCTGTCTGTCTATAGGGCTGTCTAGTATTTTTCTAGTCTTTCTGCCCTAGTAGTCTGTATAGTCTGTCTATCCTTCTAGTCGTCTGTCTGTCAGTTTGTTTGCCTACCCCGGTCTGTTTAGCCCGGTTTTCTGTCTTCAGTCCCTTCTAGTCTTATGTTTTGTCGTCTGTTTGCCTGCCCCTGTATTTTATCTGTCTGTCTGTCTGTCTGTCTGTCTGTCTTTTAAGTCTTTTTGTCTGTCGGTCTATTTTAGCCCTTTCAGCTTTCTTTTTTTTGGTTTTTTTCCCCTTTTGGGGTTTTTTCAACCAGGGAAACTCTCTTTTGGTTTTTTGCAAGTAGGACTGTACCCTTCTCTGTATTTCTCTCTGTATTTTCTCTCTATCTTCTCCTCTTTTGTCTCTGTCTCGTCCTCCCCTTTTCTCTCTCTCTCCTCTCCTTCTCCTCCCTCTCTCCCTCTCTCATCCCTCTCCTCTTTCTCTTCGCAAAAATGGGGCCTTTAAATTTATGGTGTTGTTTTTTTCTTTCCAATTTTAAGAACAAAAATTACTTTAAAGTATCCATTTTATTTCCTGTGCTTGTCATTTCTTTCTCCCTTTTGGCATCTCAAAAGCCCTTTGACCCAAAATTAATACTTTTCCCCATTTGGGACTCACCAAAATGAATAAACTTTGTTAGGGGGAAAAAAAGTAAAGGGGGAAAATTTTGTTTTCCCCCACAAATAATAAAAATATTTTTGGAGGTCCAAAATGCATTCAAAAATGGAAAAGATCCTGTTTAAAGGGTCTTATGTGGATGTTTTTCTTGTTTGGGGTTTTTTTTCCCCCGGCAGCAAAAAAAACTCTATTAACTCAGCCCGGGGAAGCGGAACAACCCATTACAGTTACACTGATGAAACTCCCCCCAGGGGGGATGTGGGGGGGTGCTGTCTTAAAAACAGCATCTCCACATTCTAAAAATTTGTGCAAAGGAATTTCCTCTTTTCTACACCTCTTTTTTGCTTCGGGCCTTGCTTTTTTTCTTCCTGTCTTGTCTGTTTTCTTCTTCTTCATCCAATCTATTCCCTTTTTTTTTTTCTCCAGAAAGATTTTAAAAGAAAAAAATTCTACCCCCACGATGAAGGGGATCCCGGGGGGTTTGACTTGTCGGGCGTTTAACGGAAAGCGAACATGCTTTTGCTCATAAAAGGGACAGACAACAGAAAATCTTTTGAGGGAAGAAAAAGTAACTACTTTACTGAAAGACTCGTGATGGCTTCAACCCAGGAAAAAAAAAACCCAAAAAACCTCCCAAGGGAAAGGGACCCCCTGGACTGAGGTTTAAAGGCCAGAGGTGGACGGGGCAACACTCTCATGATGAAAACTGAAAAAAAAGCGTTTTGTCTCTTTTTAAAAAAAATTTGTTTTTTTATTTTGTGAAAAGGGCAATAATCACATCCTGCTTGTTACATCCAGTCCCCCAGGGGCTTGCGGTTTTGTCAGTTTTGTCACCCTTTCCCACCAGCAAAAATAAAAAATTTTTTTTTAAAAAACAAAAACATTTAACGTTTTTGCAAATGTTCCCCGTGCGTTCACACAAAAAGGGGCCTCGGTTTATGTCTCATCCGAAGGACTTTTTTTGGAAAGGGGAAAAAAGTTGGGACTAATTTAAACCCAGGGAAATTTTCCCCTTTAAAAGGGAATTTGGGTCCAGGATCAGCAGATCGTGAGTTTAATGCCCAAGGCTCTAACCAGCAGGCCTTTTCGATCTCGTGCCCCCCCCCCCCCCCTTTTTTTGAAAAAAATGTTACATCTGTTCCCACCCAACACACAATGGGCCCACTTCTCCAAAAAGGGAAAAAAACTGGGTTTTTTTGTGTGCGGGGTTCCCCGTGTGTTTTCACAGGGGCCTTGGTTTATAGCGGGTCCGGGGAACTTTTGGGGAGAATGGAAAATGGGCAAAATTTACATAATTTTTTATCCTAAGAAAGGGGGTTTGGTGAGGGTTTGGGTTTCTTTTTAAAATTTTTTTTAAAAAAAAGAAAATGGAAAAAGAAAAAAACGCCTTCATTTCTTCAAAAGGAATAGGGGGGTATCGTCGTGTTTTTTGATGTATCACAAAATTTAAATCTAAACCTGAACCCCCCATTCAAAAAGGGTTCTAGCAAAAAAAAGGTCAGGTGCGATGCCCCTCATTTCGTGGCGGGGGTCAGACTTTACCAACTGAAACTTTGGTTTTGATTCTTTTCCCCGATGGTATCAGTGGGGACTGTAATTAACCCCTCCTGCCATGACCCCCCTATCTAAATGAACTCCCGTTGCTTTGGGGACATCAGGGAGGGGGGCCCCAAAAGAAAAGGGGGGAAGTGGATCGGAAAAAGAAAATCCCGGGAAAATAATGAAAAAATTGGGGAAAAGACCTGTGTAAAGAGAAACATAAGCGCTTTGGGGATTATGGGTACTGTTTGAATGGAATTTAAAAAATGTTTAAAACTACTCGCTTTTAGGGATTTTCCCCTTGTTTTTATAAAACCAAAAGGGGGTTTCCCTTTTAGTGGGCCTGTAGAGAAAACTATGGGTTGACTGTCACGGTTGTTTTTTTGGGTCCCACAAATGAATGTTTCTGTTCTGAATATGGACCTGTGGGCTGGAAAACCTTTAAAGGTTTGAACCCAAAAAAAAAAAATTTTAGGTTTTTGCATTCTTTTTAAGAAAGTGACTCCCCTTTTTAGAAAAATGAATTTTTCTTTTTAAAAAATTTACTGCTTCCCTTTTTAAAAAAAGTGAAAGTTTTTGATTTAAAAAAGTAAACTGTTCTTTTTTAAGAAAGTAATGTTCTTATTTTTTAAAAAATGGTTTGGTTTTTTTTTTCTTTTTAATCTTTTATTTTTTTAAAAGATAAATCAGGGTTAGAGCACCGCTTCCCCCAAATGAGGGTTTGGGAATGTTTACCCTGGGCTTTTTTGGGAAAAGGGAACCGTTCCCGCACTTTGACTTCATAAATCTTCCATTCACCCAGCGTAAAAAGGGTACCTGCCCCTTTAGGGGCAGGGAAGGGAAAACAGCGGGGGGAGGGATGGGCGCCGCTTTCAACATGCCCGACCCCGGAGAACGTTTCAAAAAGGTCCCCCCATTTCAACTGGTACCCCTCGACGCTGTTAACCCTTGGGTTTGGGGGAAAACGAGTGCTCTGACCACTGAGCATCCCGACCAGGGGCTTAAACTTTAAAAAACTGCAAGCACTTGGGATCGTGTTTTAAACTTCATCTCCGAAGACAGAAAACGGCTACTTTAAAATAGCAGCGGGCAAATACACAAAATCTCACCATTTGGGAAACCTTAGAGTTTAGCCAAAAAAAAGAAAAAAGGGAAAAAACAACAAAACTAAAAAAAAAAACAAATGGGGTATCAGGTAGGGGGAAAAGGGTGGGGGAAACTTTCCCACCTTGCTAATATTGGGGAAAAGGGGATTTGTTTTCTTCATGACTCAAGCCCCGTGGGTTTTTCAAACCTTCACTAACAACCCCTTTTTTTCCGTGGGGGGTACCCAGGGGGGGGGGGGAGCGTGGTGTCCAAAATATAAATGCCCCCCCCCATCTTCGGGAAATTTTGTGCTAGGAACTTTTCCCTTTCCCCCAAACTTTTATTTCTGCATTGTTTTTTTTTTTTTCTTCCTGTTAACCCTTGTGTTGTGTAATTTTTTCCTTCCCTTGGGCCTTTTTTTCTTTTTGTTTTTCCCCAAAGATTTTTAAAAAAATCAACCCCCTCTCCCATGCCGGGGTCCGGGGGTGCGTGGGGCCCCACTTGGGCAGGCAAATTTCACTCCAGGCCCCCCGCATTTTTTGTTTCAAAAATGACAGACAATAGTTCTGTCTGAGCCCAAAGACGAATTGAGGAGAAAAAAATTGCGAAAAAGAAGAAAAAGAAAAAAAGAAAAGGGAAGGGAAAAAAAAAAAAAAAAAAAAAAAAAAAAAAAAAAAAACAAAAAAAAAAAAAAAAAAAAAAAAAAAAAAAAAAAAAAAAAAAAAAAAAAAAAAAAAAAAAAAAAAAAAATAAAAAAAAAAAAATTTTAAAAAAAAAAAAAAAAAAAAAAAAAAAAAAAAAAAAAAAAAAAAAAAAAAAAAAAAAAAAAGAAAAAAAAAAAAAAAAAAAAAAAAAAAAAAAAAAAACCTTAAAAACGTTTTTTAACCCAACAACCAAAAAGGGCCGGAAAAAAATAAAAGG
This sequence comes from Rapana venosa, assembly GCA_028751875.1. Taxonomy (NCBI): domain Eukaryota; kingdom Metazoa; phylum Mollusca; class Gastropoda; order Neogastropoda; family Muricidae; genus Rapana; species Rapana venosa. The sequence continues at coordinate 37,800,703 of CM054139.1, forward strand.
AATAAATGGTTTATCCTTACCTATTGTTTCCGAAATTGGAAAAAAAGAAAAATTAAAAAAAGGTCCTTTCCCGAACTTTCTTCCCAAAGTTTAAATACCCTTTTTCTTGAATTTTTTATTTAAACCCTTTTAAACCCCAAAATTTTGCTGTCTTTTGAGGGTTTTTTCTTCCCCCTTTTTTTTTGTTAGGCCCAGGAAAGTTGGCCTGGGGGAAAATTTTTTCTTTTTAAATTTTCTTAAAACATTTAAAAAATGACAAAATTTAAAAAAATACCAAAAGGGTTTTTGGGGAAAAAAACCCCCCCGAAAAAAATAAGGAAAAACGGGGAAATTTAGCATTTTTTAATTTTTAAGGGAATTAATATTTTTTAAAAGGGGAAAGTTTTCCTTATTTTCCCGTTTTTTTTTTTAAAATTTTTTTTACAAAACAGGTTAAAAAAACCCGGTTTAATTTTTTTCCCAAATTAAAATATTATTGGGTTGAATTTTTTTTTAATTTTATAAAATTTTTTCCCCGCCCAATTTTCTTCTTTCCCCAAAAAAAACCCCGAAAAAAATAGGGGGGTTTATCCCAAAGCCAAAAAAGGGGTTGCCTTTCCTTTGTCACCCCCGATGGACAGGGCCAAAAGGGGACCTTTCTTTTCGGGGGCCCTCGTCCACCGGCAACGGGTTTTACTTTTATTTTTGGGGAAAAAAACCCAAAATAAGACCCAGAAACAAAAAAATGGGAAAAAAGAAGAAAGGAAAAAACCCGGCCGAAACAAGGAGGGAATAGGGAACCCGAAAAATTTAGCAAAAACGAAGGGGAAAAACGTATTAAAACCAAAAAATTAAAAAACGTCACCCGGTTTTTTAAAAATTTTAAAACAAAATCCTTTTTTCCTGTTTTTAAAATTTTTTTTCCCAAAAGGAAATAAAGAATAATTTTTTTAAAAAAGGTTTTTTTGGAATTAAAACCTTCTTCCCCGGTTTTTGATTTTCCCCAATTGCTTCCCTTTTCGGACCAGTGCATTCGGCCCCAAAAAAAACCATTTTTGGGGGTTTCCTCTTTCCGGGGAAAAACGGTTTTAATTTTTTAAACCCAAAAACAAAAAAAAAAATAAAAAGAAAAAAAAAAAGGAAAAATGTTTAAAAATTTCAAACAATTTTGGACCTTTTAAAAAAAGAGGGAACCAAAAGAAAAGGGGGAAAAAGGAGGGGGAAAAAAAAGGAAAAGGGGAAAAAGGGGGGAAACGTTTTGAAGAAGAAAAACACAAACCAAAGCCAAAACAAGAACCAAAGAAACGAAAAGGGGAAAATCGTTTTTTTTTTTTCAATTTAAGGCCCCGGAAAATACAAAAAAGGGACTTTTAAAAAAAGAGAAAACCCGGAAAAAGGGGTAAAAAACCAAAAACAAAAAACAAAAAAAATAGGGGAAAAAGGGGGGAGGTTGCAAAAAAAAGGGGATAAAAAATTTTCCTAAAAAAAAAGGGGAGGAAAAAAAAGGGGGAAAAATTTGGGTTCGGGGGGTGGGGGGCCCCTTTTTTTTTCTTTGGGAAAAAAAAAAAGGTTTTTTAAAGGGGTTTTCCAAAAAACCCCTCAAAAAAAAATTGGGGGGGGTTTTTTTTTTTTTTTCCAAAAAACGGTTTTTCCTTTTTTTTGCCCCCCGGGGCTCCTTACTAAACCCCCGGGTGGGCCCACTTCCCCCTTCTTTGTCATTTGTTGTTGATTACAAAAAAAAAAAAAAACCCGCCTTTTTTTGCCTAATCCCCCAGCAACCCTGCCCCTTTTTTGGGGTTTTTTTTTTTGGCAGGGACTGGGGAAAAAAAAAAAAAATGCAAGGGCGCCATACGCGTGTAAGAAGCCAATGAAAAAGAGGGATCAACAACGCAAAAAACCTGTAAATTAATTTTGAGAAGGAAAAAAGAGTTTTTCCGTCTATTTTGGTCATTTTGTGGGCTCCATCAAAAGGGGTCCCCTTTTTTTTTGTTCTTTTGTTTTTGTTCTTCTTGTTCCCTTTTTCTTCCCCTTTTTCTTGTTTTCTTTTTGTTTTTTTCTTTTTTTTCTTTTTTGTTGTTGTTTTGTTGGGTTTATGTTTTCTTTTTCTCATTTTTTATTTTTTTCTTCTTTTTCCCTTTTTTTCTTCTTCATTTTTCCCTTCCCTTCCCTTCTTCTTCTTCTTTTTTCGCAATTCTTTTTCTTCATCTTCGCAATTTTTTCTTCTTTTTCCTCTTGTTCCTTTTTTGTTCTTGTTCTTGTTCTTCTTTTTTCTTGTTCTTGTTTTGTTCTTCTTCTTTTTTCTTCTTTTTTCTTCTTTTTTTTTTTTTCGCCAAACGCTCAGGCTACAACTATTGCCGGGTGAACCCCAAAAGCCAAAAAATGCGATAAAGTTCTGTTAAAGGGCCCCCGACCCAAATCAGGCCCCGCCATCCGAACCCCGGTTTGGGAGAGAATTGTTTTTCTTTTTAATCTTTCCTAGAAAAAAAAAACCCCCCCCGGAGAATGTACCCAAAATAGCAGAAAAAAAAGCCCAAAAAGGGGGAGAAAAAAGAAAAAAGGGGAAAGGGGGAGAAACAAGAGAGGGGGAAAGGGAAAAGAAAGAATTTCCCAGCACAGAATTTCCCCAAAATTGGGGGTGCGTTTATAAAGACAGGAAACCCCCCCCCCCCCCCTTCCCCCCCCCGGAATTTTGCCCCCTCCCCAAAAACGTACAAAACCCTCACTCTTTTTCACCCCCCCCCCCCCCGCACCCCGTTTTCCCTTTCCCCCCCCCTTTACTTTACGATACGAACCCTGAGGGCATTTCCAATCAAAAAACCCCCCTTTACCCCCCAAAAAGGACCAGGAAGCGGGTGTTTTTTCTCCTCAAACTCCCTCTTACGGCCCGTCAAAAGTCCTACAAGGCCCCCACAACCGCCCGGGGAAAAAAATTCGGGACTTTTCCCTGGCCCCTTATTTTCGTTTAAAGTTTTGGGGAAAATTTGGGGGGGGGGGGGGGGGGGGGGGGGGGGGGGGGGGGGGGGGGGGGGGGGGGAGGGGGAAGGGTTTTGGGGCCCAAATAGGGGTTTGGGGGGGGGGGAAATTGGGGGGAAGGGGGGGGGTTCGAAAAAATTATTTTTTTATTTTTTAATGTTTGTTTTTAAGAAAGAGTTGGGGGATTGAAATTAAGAAGAGGGGGAAATTTTTTTGGAAAGGGGGTTAAAAAATATATAAATATATATTAATAATAATATAAAATAAATAATTATAAAATTTTTTAAGGGTTTTTTGGGGGGGCAACAAAATAAATTTTTCCCTTTTTGAGGTGGAAAATTAATAAAATTAAAAAAAATTAAAAAATTAAATTAAAAAAAAACCGGAGGGCAACATCGGAATCCAAGGGGTTTGCAAAAAGACAGACAAAGAAAACAATTTTCAAAATGGATTGTTTAACCCAAACCCAGGGGGAAAGGGGGGGGGAAAGGGGGTTAAAAAAAAACCTTTTGGGGAAAAAGAAGACGGCAGGCAATTTAAATTTAATTTTCCAACTGACCGGGAAACATTTTTCAAATTTTGGGGATTTAAAAATTTCAGTGAAAAGGGGGGAATTTTTAAATTGAAACTTAAATTTTAAAATTCTTTTTTTCCGAGCCCCCTATTGGAATAAAACTTAGTTCTTTTTACACCAAAACCCCTTTTTATTGGGGTTTAAAAATTTTTCTTTTAAAAGGTTTTGGGAAAAACAACCCCCACCCCCCCAAACCCAAAATTTTTAAGGCCCCCAAACAAACCAAAACAAAAAAACTGCCCCCCACCAAAAAAAAAAACCACCAAAAAACCAACAAAAAAAAATCTTTTTTAAAAATTACCAAAAGGGGAAATTTTACGATGAGAAAATGTTTAAAAAACCCTTTTTGGAAAGAAAAAGTTTTTTTCCCCCCCGTTACCCTTATTCCCTTTCCATTTTTGTCATTTTTTCCCCCCTTTTTGGGGAAAAGGCCTTGGGGAACGGGCCCTTTAAAAACCCAAAGGGGGGCTGCGTCACCCCCCGGGGCTAACTCTTTCCCTAACCGCTTCAACTTTTTTCCTAAAACTGTGACAGCTTCCCCCTGTTGCAAAAAGGGTTTAATCAAAGGCGCTAAAAAGGGTTCCCCCGGCAGGCCAGGGGTATCCCCCAGCCCCAGGGGTGCGGTCCCCTTTTTGGGATTCGTCCCTTTTCTTTTCTTGTCAGTAGGGGGTTTCGTCGGTTTTGGTAATCATGTTGTTTTAAACCCTTTACCTTCCTTGGATTTCCTGTGTGCTGATCATTGTTTTTCTGCTTGACATATCCCCCAAATTTTTAAAATTTTTGCAGATGTATTGGTAACAGTACTAAAATGTACTACTAAATACTAAATACTACTATACTGCTGCGCGCTGCTGCTGCTGCTGCTGTGCGCTGCTGCTTTCTCTAAAATACTGTTGCTTGCAACCTAACTACCAAACTACTAACTACTTTCTGTGCCTTTTTTTTCTGCTGCAAAAAGCTAAATACTACTACTACTCTGCCCGCCTGCTTTCCCCCTCTTCCTCCTCCCCCCCCTCCTCCTCCTCCTCCTCCTCCTACTACTACTACTACTACTACTACTACTACTACTACTACTACTACTACTACTACTACTACTACCACCACCACCACTACTACTACTACTGCTGCTGCTGCTGCTGCTGCTGCTGCTGCTGCTGCTGCTGCTGCTGCTGCTGCTGCTGCTGCTATTACTAAAAATAATGGGATTTACATAGCGCTATGCTTTGTAAAAACAAATCAAAACTCTTGCATTTAGCCTATTCTTACACAAGCAACCAATAGTTTTGACAAATTCAAATGCATGCACACACACACACAAACACATACACACGCACGCACGCACACACGCGCACGCGCGCGAGTAATCGTTATACTCTTATTCAGAAGTAGATATTGCTGCTGTTCTTTTGAATGGGAGAGGAACGTATTAGTTCTGTAAATAAACGCTACACACAACAATACCACACCAAGAAATAAGCAAAACAATACATAACACAATGGAAGTATAATAACATGCAGCACGAGATGTTTGAGGGAAGGTAGATGTACGTCCAGTCAAAAATACATGAACCATCCCATGAAGGCCAGTGACACAATAATGATGATTTTCTGACCTGGAGATTTCAAGCAGAAAACAGCGATAGATCGGCACTGGGCTGACATCCACAGAGAGGTCAAAGGTGAACAAGACGAGCAACGCCCAGTTTTGGCATTTTTAAAAACGTATTTTTGATCTTATTCTTTTATATCGAGGATAATGGAATAAGCACTTTTGTGCTTTTTTTTACATCCAGTTCCCGTGTGCATGCGGTTTTGTAATTTATGTCATCTGTTCCCACCGGCACACGATGGCCTACCCTTACGAAAAGCGGAACAGGGTATAACGTGTGGGCAAGATGTTCTGCGTGCGTTTGCGCACAGGGCCTCGGTTTATAGTCTCATCCGAAGGACTTTTGGGGAGAGTGGAGTCTGCACTGATGCTAACTCCAGGGGAAAATATCCCCCTGAACGGGATCGTCCAACGAGTGGTCCATTAGCAGTGCTGGGTGCTGGCTCTCATTGTCGCAGGAGCCTGTGAATAAGAACCGCTTTTCTCCGTTGCCCGGCTAGAGCTCCGAGGTTCACCAATGATGAATGTTTGCGTATGCGACGTGTGTTTGTGGCCCACCATGAAGGTAGCCGCATTCCGACATATCGAATGTCTGCTGGGTGATGAGTTTCTGTGTTTCGTGGGATAATGAAGTGTTTGACGACAACAGCTGTCTAAGTTTGATCCTGGAAAGCTTTCGATTATATGTTTTGATGATGTGTTTTGATGATGTGTTTTGATGATATGTTTTGATGCTATGTTTTGATGATGTGTTTTGATGATATGTTTTGAGAATATGTCTTGATGATATGTTTTGATGATATGTTTTGATGATATATTTTGATGATATGTTTTGATGATATGTTTTGATATGTTTTAATGATATGTTTTGATGATGTGTTTGGTGGGTGCTGTGGCGGAGTGGTTCAGACCATTCGACTTCAAGCCCTGTGATCCATGAGGTAGAAGGTTCAAATCTCTGTGGCGTCTGGTGAATTCACGGTCTGGAATTTAACGACGGGAAAAATGATCGGATAAAAGAGAGTTGTATGAATCAAATCTTTGTAGTATAGCTGATGTTTTACCTAAAATAGTGTTTTTATGGCATTTAGGATATGCGCACACAAACACAGACACACACATGTCTGCACATATATGCACACACTAGCACATATGCACTTACACACACACACACACACACACACAAGCACGCAAGCACACACACATGTTTGAACATTGCGCTCGCAATCTGACGACCCGGGTTCGATTCCCGTTCAAGGGTTTTTTCCCGTGGAGTTAACATCAGTGCAGACTCCACTCTCCCCCAAAGTCCTTCAGATGAGACTATACCCCGAGGCCCGTGTGCGAATGCACGCAGAACATCTTGCGCACACGTTAAATCCTGTTCCGCTTTTCGTAAGAGTAGGCCATTGTGTGCAGGTGGAAACAAATGACAGAATTTACAAAACCGCATACACACGGAGGCTGGATGTAAAAAGCACATACGTGCTTATTCCATTATCCTCGATATAAAATAATAAAATGGAATAAATACATATAAAATAGATCACACACACACACACACACACACACACACACACACACACCACACACACACACACAGACACACACACACACACACACACACACACACACACACACACACAAACACCCCACACACAGACACCCCAAACACACACACACACACACACACACACACACACACACACACACCTGGTCACTTCAGTTTGTCTAATCAACACGCTTTTTCCTCCAGAGCTCAGTAGTTTTCCCATCAGATCAGTCTGGACAAGGCAGGAATCCCAAAGGGCAGGCAACTCCTACAGCCAGCATCGGGTTAAACAAATTCCCTCCCCTAATGCCAGAAGCAAGCCGTTTTCGTTTAAATTAATTCAATATATGGGGACCCCTTGTGCTGATCCTTATTTGTGCTGTCCCTGCTGTTGTGGTGTTTTCTTTTCATCAGTCTGAACAAGGTTTTGCTAGTTTCCAAACTGGAGGAGGAGGAAAACACGTCTGTCTGTTTGATTTCCATCTGAGCTCTTTGATGATTTATTGATTCTTTTATTTCTGTTTCTTTTTCAGTTCAAGGATAACAAGATAAGCGCTAATGTGCCTTGGATTTTTTTTTGATATTTATATAACCATGTCGATGTCGGATGTGCTGGTTCTGACTTTTCAGGGGCTTAACGGCAGCGAAACTTAGTTTCGCCCATATAACAGATAATGATAGTTGCTGTCCGAGCGTTCGACCAAGAAATAGAAATGATTTAGTGGAAGAATAAATGACTGACTGACTGACTGACTGAATGAATGAATGAATGAATGATCGACTGAATGCCTGACTGACAGAATGAATGAATTGTTCATCTCTATTGGAATGGGAAAACAAAGAGAAAATAGAAGTACAAGTAAAATGTGATCAATGTTGAAGAAGAACAGCTTAAAGTAGTATAAAATGTAAAAACAAGCAAACAAACAAACAAAACGAGGAGGAGGAAGAAGAAGAAGAAAAATAGTCAATGCTTCTTTCATTCATTCATTCATTTATTCATTTTTTCAGTCATTCAGTCAGTCAGTCAGTAAGTCAGTCAGACAGACAGACAGACAGACAGTCAGTCAGTCAGTCAGTCAGTCCTTTTTTTTTCATTTTTTAAAACCTCAAAATATTTTCCCTTTACTTTGTTTGTTCTTCCCTCCTTTTCTCTCTGTCTCTGTCTCTCTATGTCTCTCTGTCTCTCCCTCTCTCTTCTTGTTGTTCCCTCTCTCTGCTTTATTAAATTCTGGAGTATAGGTTTTCTTTTTCGTCGTCTTTATTCTAATAAGAAAGGGAAAAGGAAGAACGATAAAAAAGTCAAATAACTGAACTCCCAGACAGGATTTTTTTTAAAATGTGACCCTCACATCCACTCCCCTCCCCCTACAATCATCTCTCTCTCCTTCCTTCCCTCCTCTCCCCCTCCCCTCCCCAATCCTCTTTTCGAAGTTTTTTTTTAATTGCTTTTTGTCTGGTTACCCAACCAGGAAACCCTTCAAAGAACACAGCCTGTTTCCTGATGACCTCAGAGTGAGACAGACAGACAGACAGACAGACAGACAGAGACAGACAGCAACAGAGAGAGAGAACTCGAACGAGAACTCTAACTCGAACTCAAATGTTTTATTGAGGGCTATTGTATAAGCCAGAGGCTTCTTTACACCAGGCCCTCGTGAAAAAAAGGGCAAATAAAATGAAAAAATACGTTACAAATACGTGCAACAATGAAGCTAATAATAAAACTTAATCACTAAGGCATTTGTGCAATTGGCTTCTCACATTACCAATCAATATTATAATAAACCATTCAACGAATACAAATTAAGTATATACATATCCATTCCCATCAACTTTTTCCCACATGCGTAAAAACACAATTACATCATTGCCATTTATGATTATAATCATAATCATGCATTTCAACAACTAAACCAAGAGAGAGAGACAATGACAATGGCAATGACAATGACAAATTCTTTTATTTCGAGGATAATGAATAAGCACCCATGTGCTTTTTTACATCCAGTCCCCGCCCTTAAGGATATATATGATAATAAAATAAAATAAAGCCCCTAGCAATACACTTACACAGCTTACGGAAAAAATATCTACACAAAATCCCCACAAAAATCACCGAAGAGAGAGAGAGAAAAAAAAAGAAAAAAAAGTAGCAACAAGTAGGAAAGAAAGCAGAACAGAAAACACAGAAACAACCGAAAAAAATAGCAAGACCCAAGAGCAAAACAAAAAACGGCAACAACAAGGGGAGGGAACAACCGAATAGTCCCCCCTCAAAAAAGCAACAACAACCCCAAACCCAAACCAAAACAGAACCAAACAAAGCAAAACCTCTATAAAAATAAAGGAGAACAAACCACGTAAATAGTTTCATTTTGGCTAACAGAAAGAAACGTCAAAAGTTCTTTGTGCTTTTATGAGAGAGAGAGAGAGAGAGAGAGAGAGAGAGAGAGAGAGAGAGAGAGAGAGAGAGAGAGAGAGAGAGAGAGAGAGAGAGAGAGAAAGAGAGAGAGAGAGAGAGAGAGAGAGAGAGAGAGAGAGAGAGAGAGAGAGAGAGAGAGAGAGAGAGAGAGAGAGAGAGAGAGACTGGCAATGAAACATTCTTTTATCACGAGGATAATGAATAAGCACTCATATGCTTTTTTTACATGCAGTCCCCGAGAGAGAGTCCTAGAGGGAGAGAGAGAGAGAGATGAGAGAGGAGAGAGAGAGAGGTAGAGGAGGTAGAGTGTTGGTCATTACTGGCAGCCCTCAGACATAGCCCTGATGTCTTCATCAAACTGCTTCATACTCTGTGTGTGTATGCGTGCGCGCGCGCGTGATGTACGTCGTGCGGTGTTGTGTGTTATGTGCGCGCCGCGGCCGGTGCTTTCTTGTGTGTGTGTGTGTTGTTGTGCTTGTGTGTGTGTGTGTCTTGTGTAAACGTATTAATACGTCTTTTAAATGGTTACCTGATAAATGTTTGAATGCAAACTTCAATTTTTTCCATTCCATAACTTTTGTTTATAATGTTGTTATATCATTGTCACTTTCGTTATTGATTTTGTATTATTCTTTTATTATTTATTAATTTTTATTATATAATATTTTTTTGTTGTCGTTGTTAATGTCTCACATTCTTCTTACATTCTTCTGTTTGCATTTTCCTCTTTTTTGGAATTCTTTTTCTTCAGTATTCTTCTTTTTCTTCGAATTCTCCTTCTTTTCTTTTTCTTTTTGCAACTTCTTCTTCTCTCAATTTTTTTCTTTGCATTTTCTTTTTCTAGTTAATTTTTACCTCCTTTGCTTGCTTTTTTCTATTCCTTTTAATATTTCCTCTCTCTTCTTGTTTTTTTTCGTATCGTGTTTCGGTCCTTTTTCAGTTTCCTTTCTTTATGTTCGTCATTCCCCCCCCCCCCCCCCCCCCCCCCCCCCCCCCCCCCCTCCGCCCTTTTTCTCTCGCTCTTTTACACTTTAATTTAGCAGGAACTGAAGTATATAAAAATGGAACGATGTCACCCAGGGGCTGAACTTGTTGGTTTTTTGTTATTATTTATTTTCTTCTTTATAACTGACAACAGAAGGAAAAAGAAGAGAGAAGGGACAGAAGGCCAGCAGCATAATTGCGACACGGAAGTTCTCCTGAAGGAGAAAAGGAATGTGCCAGAGAGCGTGCGCCTGATCCTGCACATGCATCCATACGCACGTAGGCAAAGGTACTAACGAAATATAGTAGTAGTGGTAGTAGTAGTAGTAGTAGTAGTAGTAGTAGTAGTAGTAGCAGCAGCAGCAGTAGCAGTAGCAGTAGTAGTAGTAGTAGTAGTAGTAGTAGTAGTAGTAGTAGTAGTAGTAGTGGTAGTAGCAGTAGAAGTAGTAGTAGTAGTAGTAGTAGTAGTAGTAGTAGTAGTAGTAGTGGTGGTAGTAGTAGTAGTAGTAGTAGTAGTATAGTAGTAGTAGTAGTAGTGGTAGTAGTGGTAGTAGTAGAAGTAGTAGTAGTAGTAGTAGGAGGAGGAGCAGGAGGAGGAGCAGGAGGAAGAGGAGGAGGGAGGAGGAGGACGAGAAGAAGAATTGCGAAGAAGAAGCAGAATAAAGAAGAAGAAGAATTGAGAAGAAGAAGCAGAATAAAGAAGAAGAAGAAGCCCACATCCTACAAGACTGCAGGACCCTCCAGACGCTAAGGCTGGAAGTGTGGCCTGAGCCCACGCCTCTGGAGCAGAAACTGTACGGCACGGTGGATGACCTGCAGGCAACTGCTGAATTCCTCAGAAGATCTGGTCTCACAATATAACCCAGGCAACGCAGAGAAGAAAGAGAAGCAGAACGTAGAAGAAGCAGAATGTAGAAGAAGAAGAATTGCGAAGATTTGCGAGGAATTGCGATAAATTGAGAATAATTGCAAAGAAGAAGAAGAAGAATTGCAAGGAATTGCGAAGAAGAATTGCGAAGAAGAAGAATTGCGAGGAAGAAGAAGAATTGCGAAGAAGAATTGCGAAGAATTTCGAAGAAAAAGAATTGCAAAGACGAAGAACAAGAACTGCGAAGAAAAAGAATTGCGAAGAAGAAGAAGAAGAATTGCGAAGAAGAACTGCGAAGAAGAAGAAGAAGAAGAAGAAGAAGAAGAAGAAGAAGAAGAAGAAGAAGAAGAACAAGAAGAAGAACAAGAACAAGAACAAGAAGAACAAAAAGAATTACAGAGAAGAATTGGAAGAAGAATTGCAAAGAAGAAGAAGAATTGCGAAGAATTGTGAAGAAGAAGACGAGTTGCGAAGAATTGCGAAGAAGAAGAATTGCGAAGAAGAAGAATAATTGCGAAAAATTGCGAATAATTGCGAGAAAAAGACATGCGAAGAAGAAGAATTGCAAAGAAGAAGAATTGCAAAGAAGAAGAATTGCAAAGAAGAAGAATTGCAAAGAAGAAGAAAGAATTGCGAAGAAGACGAAGAAGAAGAAGAAGAAGAAGAAGAAGAAGAAGAAGAAAGAAGAAGAAAAAGAAGAAAAAGAAGAAAGATTGCGAAGAAGAAGAAGAAGAAGAAAGAAGAAGAAGAAGAAGAAGAAGAAGAAAAGAAGAATTTTGAAGAAGAAGAAGAAGAATTTTGAAGAAGAAGAAGAAGAATTTTGAAGAAGAAGAAGAAGAAGAAGAAGAAGAAGAAGAAGAAGAACAAGAACAAGAACAAGAACAAGAACAAGAACAAGAAGAACAAGAAGAAGAAGGAAACAATGGAACTAGAACAAAGGCAAGAAAACCCATGAAACTTTATTTTCAAAGGTTTAATTAATTTTTTTATTCAAATATGGAACATGCATTCTGTTATCAGCAGGACATAAAAGCAGAAAATCATAGTAGCAGAAAGTATGAGTGAGCAAAGGTACGGGATAGTTTAGTGGTCGGAGCACTGGCTTTCGTCAGCCAATGCTAAGCAGTACCGAGCGTGGTCATCACTTGGATGGGTGACCGTTGACGCGCCTTGGCTTCAGTATAGTCTACCCCCCCCCCCCCCCCCCCCAAGTTCACCCAGCTGTAAACGGGCACCTGCCTCTTTAGGGTCAGGGAAGGTAAAGCAGCGAGGGAGAGGAGATGGGCGACACCCTCAATATGCTGGCCTCTAGAGAAGTGAGGTCTCTGACGCCTCGCTCCCCTATGCCCACATAGGTTATGGGACACCGTTACCTTTTTGATGAGTGAAAAGGAGCTGATCGATTGTTTTTCTTTTCAAACACAGAAAGATTACTATTTTCTCTCTCTCTCTCTCTCTCTCTCTCTCTCTCTCTCTCTCTCTCTCTCTCTCTCTCTCTCTCTCTCTCTTGTACATGACGACCATTTTCAAACAAATCACATGTCTCAAAGATCACAAGACCCAGTGTTGTATTGCTGGTAAAGCTTTAACAGCAGCAAGTGTTGTTCATTGTTCTTACTCTGCTAAAGAATCACAGTAATCAATCCTAGTCGACAAGAACTGTGTCTTGTTGCAGCTGTTCAACCATGACGTGAAATCCATGCCACGGTGATTATCTAGGCTGTTGTGAATTGTTTTTCGTGTCTTAGTTGGATAAATATGTGTTTGTGCCCAGTCCCCTACCCACTGTCCCCTTGTGAATGGGCTTGAAAGCTTACAACAATCAACCATTCTCTCTCTCTCTCTCTCTCTCTCTCTCTCTCTCTCTCTCTCTTTTTTTCTCTCTCATTCTCTCCCTCAATAATAATAATAAGAAGAAGAAGAAGAAGAAGAAGAAGAAGAAGAAGAAGAATGTATGGAATTTATATAGCGCTGAATCTTGTAAAGCAACAAATCAAAGCGCTCAGATTTCATTTCATACCACCTTAAGTCACGGCAGATTTCTCTCCGTGAAATTCGGGCTGCTCTCCCCGGGGAGAGCGCGTCGCCGCAAGAGCAGCGCCACCCATTATTTTCTTTTTCCTGTCTGCAACTGTATTTGTTCCCCTATCAGAGTGGCTTTTTTCTAAGAATTTTGCCAGGGACAACTCTCTTGTTGCCGTGGGTTCTTTTACCTGCGCTAAATAATTACGTGTAACACACGGGACCTCGGTTTATCGTCTCATCCGAAAGACTAGCGCCCAGACCACCACTCATGGTCTAATGGATGGGGGAAAAGTTTCCGGTCCAAACGGGGTACGAACCGCCGCACACTTCAGACCCGGACTTTTCGCTTTCTAGACAGGTGCGTTACCTCTAGACCACCGATCCACAATGACTGTATAGGTTTAGATTTCTTCTTTTGTTTTGTTTCTTGTTTTTATTGTGTGAATGTATGGGTATTGAGTTTATTTCATTATCATGACATATAGTTTGAAACAAGTATAATCAAAATGAGTGTTGATGGCGATCGTGTACTGTTTTGGGAATTATATATAGGATATTATCTTTGAAATACACACACACACTCTCTGTCTCTGTCTCTTTCTCTCTCTCTCTCTCACCTTTTATCGTTTTGCTTATAGTTATGGTGTATCCTGATGAAGGATTCATATTTTATATTTTCAATACTTATTGGACTTGTCCTCTGTACTTAAGTCTTAATGAGTGACCTATTTCAATATCTTATTGTTATGTGTAACAAGTATATGTACCATTTGACAATGTGTAGATGTTTATCTTTATGACTTATTAAGTTTGGATGTTATTCTTCTTGGTTTTGTTGTTGTTGTTGTTGTTTCCTTTTCTCTTTTTTTCTTCTTTGTTGGTTTGGATTTTTCTTCTCTTTTGTTTGTTTGTTTTGGTTGTGGTTTGGGTTTTTTAGGGGTGGGGGTGGGTGGGGGGTGGTGGGGGTGTTTTTTAGGGTTTTCTTTTATTAGTTTGCTTTCGGGGGGGGGGAGGGGTTGTTGGGGGAGGGGGCTGTTTTGAAAAGGGATATTTCCCCATGTTTCTACTGTGAGACTGTATAAGTGTTGGGTTATTATTAAGATGTATCCCTATGGGCGGGGACTGGATGTAAAAAAGCACATGAGTGCTTATTCATTATCCTCGAAATAGAAGAATTTGTCATTGTCATTGTCATTGTCTCTCTCTCTGAGTTCATTTGTAAGCACTTCAATAAATTTTGGGTATAACTGGTAAATATCCAAACGACCTTGTTTATGGCTAAACTGGCGAATTTGGGTAATTGCTCAATTACCGTGTGTTAGCTGTCTGTCTTCCAGTCTGTCTGTTTCTGTATGTCTGTCCTTATCTGCTTCTTCCCCTGTCTCTATCAATCTTTCCCTCTCTCTTCCTCCCTCCCTCCCTCTCTCCCTCCCTCCATCTATTTATCTATCTATCTATCTATTTATCTATTTATCTATCTATATATCTATCTACCTACCTATATATCTATCTATCTATCTGTGTGCCTGCCTGTCTGTCTAGTCTGTTTGACTGTCTAGTCTGTCTGTCTGTCTAGTATGTCTGTCTAGTCTGTCCGTCCTTCTAGTCTGTCTGTCTGTCAGTCTGTTTGCCTGCCTGCCTGTCTGTTTAGTCTGTCTGTCTGTCTGTCTGTCTAGTCTGTCCTTCTAGTCTGTCTGTCAGTCTGTTTGCCTGCCTGCCTGTCTGTTTAGTCTGTCTGTCTGTCTGTCTGTCTGTCTGTCTAGTCTGTCTGTCTAGTCTGTCTGTCTGTCTATCTATCTAGTCTGTCAGCTTTCTTTCTTTGGTTTTTTTTGTTTCTCCTTTATATGTTTCTACACACTGTGACAAGCTCTCTGTGGTTTTGCAAGTATGACCAAAAATTAATGAGGTTTGCAAGTGAATATCTAAAATGTGCAAGTAAACATTATTCAATTCCTAAGTATTGGCTTTTATTTCACTCTCTTCATTCTGTGACTCCCCTGTTAAGATATCCCCCCAAGTCCTTCGGATGAGACTATAAACCGAGGCCCCGTGTTCGAACGCATGCAGAACATCTTGCGCACACGTTAAATCCTTTTCCGCTTTTCGGAAGAGTAGGCCATTGTGTGCCGGTGGAAATAGATGACAAAAGTTACAAAACCGAATACACACAGGGACTGGATGTAAAAAAGCACATGAGTGCTTATTCCATTATCCTCGATATAAAAGAATAAATAAATAGATAAATAAATAAAGAAAGACAGACAGCAAAAGAGGGGTCTGTCCGCTCTTCTGATGTCTATGTTCATGAAAGATTACACACAGAGAGATGTGGATTGTGCATCTCTGGTCTGATGGCTCCCTCTCTGTCTCTGTCTCTCTTTCTCTGCCTGTCTGTCTCTTTCTGTATGTCTCTTTCTGTATGTCTCTCTCTGTATGTCTCTCTCTGTATGTCTCTCCCTGTATGTCTCTCTCTGTGTCTCTCTCTGTATGTCTCTCTCTGTATGTCTCTCTCTGTATGTCTCTCTCTCTCTGTCTCTGTCTCTGTCTCTCTTTCTCTGTATGTCTGTCTCTGTCTGTCTGTCTCTGTATGTCCCCTACTGTATGTCTCTCTCTGCATGTCTCTCTCTGTATGTCTCTCTGTCTCTGTCTCTCTTTATCTGTATGTCTGTCTCTGTCTGTCTGTCTCTCTCTGTATGTCTCTCTCTGTATGTCTCTCTCTGTATGTCTCTCTCTCTGTCTCTCTCTGTATGTCTCTCTCTCTGTCTCTCTGTCTGTATGTCCGTCTGCCTGTCTGTCTCTTTGTCTCTTTCTGTCTCTCTCTGTAATGTGGTTTCTGAGTCGGGGGTTGTGTGTGTGTGGTGGTGGGTTTTTTTTTTTGTTTTTTTTTTTAATACTTGTTTGTCTGTGTTTGTTTGTTTGTTTGCTTTTCTTTCCTTCTCCATTGTCTCCCTTGTATGACATTCATCGTCATTGTATCTAGTTCTCATTTATAGTGTTTGATTATAATAATCAATTTTGAATTTTCATTTTGGTGTCTTTAAAAACTGTTGATAATGATTGTTTGCGGGTTTGTTTGGGGATTGGGGGGGGGGGGGGGGGTTGTTGTTGGGGTTTTTGTTTGTTTGGGTTTTTGTTTTGTTTTTGGTGGTTTTTGATTGTTGGTGGTGGTGGGTTTTTTTTTTTTTTTTTTTTTTTTTTTGAGAGCATGGTGTAAAAAAGCCCTGAGCTTATCCATTTACTCTCAATAAAAAGTTCGAGTTCGAGTTCGAGTTTGAGTTCTGTCTGTCTCTGTCTCTTTCTCTCTCTCTTTCTCTCTCTCTCTCTCTCTGCTCCTCTCTCTCTCTCTCTCTCTCTCTCGTTCTCTTCGCAGAAAATGTGTGCCTTTGATTTATGGTGTTGTTTTTTTCTTTCTCAATGTAATGAACTTAAATTACTTTGAGTATCACGATTTTATTTCCTGTGCGTGTCATTTCATCTGCACTGCATCTCGAAGCCTCTTTGATCCAATAATACGTTTCCATTTAGGACTC
The DNA here is from genome assembly GCA_028751875.1 of Rapana venosa. Classification (NCBI taxonomy): domain Eukaryota; kingdom Metazoa; phylum Mollusca; class Gastropoda; order Neogastropoda; family Muricidae; genus Rapana; species Rapana venosa. The sequence continues at coordinate 37,817,222 of CM054139.1, forward strand.
ACCGAAGATGAATAAACTTCTGTTAGAGAAAAAAAAGTAAAGGGAAAATTTTGCTTTTCCACAGGATAATAAAATATATTGAGGTCCAGAAATGCATTCAAAAATGGTAAAAGATGCTGATTAAGTCTTATGTGGATGTTGTTCTTGTTTGCGGTTTTTTTCTCCTGCAGCATAACAACTCTATTGACATCAGTCAGGAAGCTAGAACAAGCATTACAGTTACACTGATTTAATAATAATAATAATGTATGGAATTTATATAGCGCTGAATCTTGTAAAGCAACAAATCAAAGCGCTCATTTCTCACTATGTCACTATAAATATACTGGGATATTTACTGTTCTGGGTATCCTTATGCGGAAATACTTTTACAATCTTCATGTGTAGATAAATGTGCAGGATGGTTAATAGATGAGATTTATTTGTTTTAAATTCATTTTTTAAGAACCTATAAGATTTCTTTTTAAAAGAACCTATAAAATTCATTTTTTAAGAACCCCCCTCTCGCCTTCATCCAACCTTTCCTCGTTTTTTTCCCTTAAACTCCAAACCCATCCCCCTCCCTACTACTCCCCCCCCTCTCTCCTTCTTCTTTCTTTCTTCCTTTCATTCCCCCCCCCCCCCCCCCACCCCCCCCCCCTCCCCTACCTCCCCCCCCCCCCCCCCCCCCCCCTCTTCCCCCCCACCCCCCCCCCCCCCCCCCTCCCCCCCCCCCCCCCACCCCCCCCCCCCCCCCCCCTCTCTTCTACCCGACAGGTGCCATCGTTAATTTGTGAATGCCTGCTGCATGTCTTGCTGTCCAGACAGTTCACTCCTTCTATACCTTTCCACGTTGGCTCTTTGGGTCCGAAACTGTCGTAGCTCGGCCAGTGGGGTCACTCCGCATCTGCGGCTTGTAGTTCTTCATGAAATTACACCCAGCACTTCAACCTTCGTCTCCCCCTTCTCGTCCGTCATGACGATGTCATCTTGCATGCGTTCGTAGTAGGTGGGGTGGGACTCAAAGTCGTCCAAGAAGTCCTGCTTCTGGGCGTCTACTACATAGATGTCGCCGCTGACTTGATGACCCTCCCCGGGTCTGTGGATCAGGTAGGGAATGTTGTAGTTGCCAGAGATGACCAGAGTGGCCTGGCCCGTGCTGGTGTCCATCAAAAATGGGTAGTTGGGTTGTCCCCGTTTCAGGGTGCCGTACACAAAGATCTGGAACATTTCGCCGTCTCCCTTCGACTCTTCAGTTTTCTGAGACATGTTTCCTTGTCAAAATAAATGTCACTTTCTGAGCGCTCTCTCACCCCGTCCGTATGTTAGGACATATAAACTGTGCTGTGTAGCTTAGATCTAGTCCTGCTGCTCCTGTTTACACCCTTGGTATGATCACTGACTTCATCTCTACATTCTAAAAATGATGTGCTAGGAATTTCCTCTTTTCTACCCCTCTCTTTACTTCTGCCTTGTTCCCTTTCTTCCTGCCACCCTCTTCTTGTCTGTTTTCTGCCTTCTTCATTCATTCTATTGCCCTTTTTCCCCCAGAAAAACTTAAAGGATAACAATTCTCGGCCCCTCGATGAAGTGGGATGCGCTGGGCCTGACTTGTCAGGCACTTAACGGCAGCACAAAATCTTTTCCCTCATAGGACGGCAGACAACAATATCTTTGACGAAGAAGAAGAAGTGTCTACTGTACTGAACAGACTCTGCAATGGCTTCAAGCCAGGGAAAAACAATCCAAGGAGAAACTGCCAAGGAAGGACAACCCGGGCTGAGGACTTAGCCAGAAGAGGACTGGCAACACTCCTCATGTACTGAGACTGTGATTAGAGCGCTCTGTCTCTGTTTTTTTTCCCATTCTTTTGATTCCAATGATTATGGAATAATCACTCATGTACATTTTTACATCCAGTCCCCGTGTGCTTGCGATTTTGCGGTTTTCTTACTGGCACAAAATGACCTTCTCTTTCGAAAAGTGGAACCTCTTATAACGTGTCTACAAGATATTCTGCGTGCGCTTACACACGGGACCTCGGTTTATAGTCTCATCCGAAGGACTTTTGGAAGGCGAAGAGTTGGCACTAATTTAAACTCCAGGGGAAAATTCCCTTGAACGGGATTCGATCCAGGATCAGCAGATCGTGAGTTCAATGC
>CM054139.1:37821862-37831836 GCA_028751875.1 Rapana venosa
ACGAAGATCTTATTCTATGGTCATAATGAAAAAAGAATATGATTTGCCTTTTTGCCTTGCCTTTGATTTCTTATCATTTTTCTTCACTCTCTCTGTCTCTGTCAATCTTTTGAGGTTCTGTCTGTTGTTTTGTTTGTCTGTGCCTGTCTGTCTTTACTATCTACCTATCTATCTATTATCTATCTATTCTCTATCTATTTTGTATGTCCCCGCTTCTGTTTACTTCTCTCTCACGTCAGTCTCTTTCTCTTGTGTCAGTCTGTCTCTCCCAATGTCTCTGTCTCTGTTTCTCTCTCCTGTCTGTCTGGGCTGTCTGTCTGGCTGTCTGTCTGTCTTCTTTCTCTCACTCTCTCTCTCTCTTCTCTCTCCTCTCTCTCTCTCTCTTCTCTCTCTCTCTCTCTCTTTCTCTTTCTCGCTCTCTTTCTTTGCATTCTTTTTCTTCTATTTTCCATTTACATTATTGAAATAACCTTTTCTTGAACTTCTCATTTTGTCTTTATTTATATTGTATGTGTATGATATGTATGTGTGTGTGTGTATGTACATATATATATATATTTATATCTGATTTATATATATTGTATGTTATATATGTATATATATATATGTGGATATATTTGTATGTTATATAGGTATTATATATATGTGTGTATGTTTATGTGGGCATGGGATGTCTGTGATATGTGTTGTATGTTTATGAAGGTATATGTATATGGGTATATATGTGTGGTATGTTTTATGTCTGTTTAGGTATATAATGTAGATATTATATGTAGATATATATAGGATATATATATATGTTTTATATATATGTATGTGTATGTGTATGTAGTGTTTATATATATATATATGTATTATTATATATATGTTAGTATATATATATATTATATATATACTATATGTATATATATATATATATGTTATATATATATATATATGTGTGGTGTGTGCGTGTGGGGGGGGGGGGGGAAGCAATAATGAAATTAATTAGCAGTGCCTTATGTTGGCTTTATTCTGTTTATGTTTATTAAAAAAAAATTATGTTTTTCATGTATGAAATTAGGTTGGGATGAATTTGCATGGAAAGTCCCTCATCTATCGTTATGTATTTTTTCTTTCTTTTTATCTTCTTCCATGTATGTATTGCACATAATTTCTTTCGCTATTTTTTCAGAGGGCCTGGATGTAAAAAAGCTATTTTATGCTTTTTCTTTAACCCTCTATAAATAAATGTTTTCATTGTTCAATTGTTGTTCTTTCTTCTTTCTTCTCTTTTCTTTCTCTCTCTCACTTCTCTCTCTTATTACTCCTCTATTCCTCTGTGGTCCTCTCCTTTTATGACTCCCATGGTCTCTGTGCCTCCCCTCCTCTCTATTGACTCCCCCCTCTCTCTTCTTACTGGCTTGCCCCCCGTCTCTCTCTTCTCCTCTCTCTCTCTTCTCTCTCTTTCTCTTCTCTCTCTGCTCTCTCTCACTGACTCCCCCTTCTCTCTCTCTTTGTGATCCCATCTCTCTCTCTCTCTTGACTTCCCCCCCCTATTTCTTTCGTTTCTTCTCTCTCTCTCTCTCTCTTCTCTCTCTCTTCTTTCTCTTTCCTCTTCTCTCTCTCTCTCTTCTCTCTTCTCTTCTCTCTTCTCTCTCTCTCTCTGTGAGTATACGGGTATTGAGTTTATTTCATTATATGACATCTAATCTGCTTGAGTAAAACAAAATAAGTGTGACGGTGATCGGGCACTGTTTTGAGAATTATATATTAGTGTTATCTATGAAACACACTCTCTCTCTCTCTCTCTCTCTCTCTCTCTCTTCTCTTCTCTTCTCACCTCACTCTCTCTCATATGACCTTATAGATTTGGGGTTGTTTTTTTGGGTTTCTTTCTTTCTTGTTTCCTTGTTTTTATGTTTGAGAGTTTTGGGTATTGAGGGTTTTTTTTTGTTTTTTGTTTTGGTATGAGTATCCAAATAAGTGTTGAAGGTAATAATGTATTGTTTTGAGAATTCTATATTTAGTACAATTCTTGTAAACTCTCACACAACACACACACATATCACATCACACACAACACACACATACACACACCACACACACCACACCACACACACCCACCTCTTCTTTCTCTCTCTCTCCTCTCTTCTGTATTGTAAAAAAAATAAAAAAAAAAAAAAAAAAGGGTGAAAGGGTGGCGCAGGTAAGGGGCAAACGTTTCCCCCCCCCCGGGGGAGCGGGAAAGGAGAAAAATAAAATTGGGGATTAAAAGTTATAATTGGGGTTTTTGATTTGTGTTTTGTTGGTTTTTTTTTTTTTTATTATTATTTTATTTTTGTGGAAGGGAAGTTTAAATTATTTTTTTTTTTTTTTTTTTTTTGTTTTTTTTTTTTTTTTCCCCCCCCCCCCTCTCTATCTCTTCCCTTTTTGTTGTTTGTATTCTAAAAGGGGGATTTTTCATATTTTCTTTTTAAATATTATTTTGGGCTTGTTACTGTACTTGAGCCCCAGTGAATCCCCTTTTTTAATTTTTTTATCACGTGAAACCAACTATGTGTATTTCACTAGGAAGGGTTCAATTTTATGTCTTAATTTGGGCTTATTTATTTACTCTCTCTTCTCTCTCTCCCTCTCTCTCTCCTTCTCTCTTCTTCTCTCTCTTTGTTGTTATTGCTGTAGTTTTTTTTTGTTTTTTTTTTTTGATTTTTTTGGGGTTTTTTGTTTTTTTGTTTTTTTTTTTGGTGTAAGTAGTGTGTGTGGGGGGGGGGGGGGGGGGACGGTGTTGGTTTTTTTTATGTTTTTTTCTCTCATTGTTTGTTTGTTGTTGTTTTTTCTTGTTTTTTTGTTTGTTTGTTTGTTGGGAGGGTGTTTTTTTTTGTTTGTTTGTTTTTTGTTCTGTTTTGTTTTTGGGTTTTTTTTTGGGGGGGGTGTTTTGTTCGGGGGTTTATTTTGTCTTTTGCTCGTCTGGGGTTTTTTTTGTTTGTTTGTTTGTTTGTTTTTCTTTTTCTTCTTTTTTTTTTAAAAAAAAGTTTTTCCCTTTGCTTCTACTGTTTAAATATAGTACTGAGTGCTTTTTAAAATGGCCCCCTACGGGGGGGGATGGATGAAAAAAAGCAATGAGTGCTTATTCATTATCCTAAAAAAAAGAATTTGTCTTATTACTTACAATGTGTAGATTTTTTTTTTTATGCTTTTTTTGGGCCCCCCCCCCCCCCCCCCCCCCCCCCCCCCCCCCCCCCCCCCTTTTATTGTGTAAGTTATGGGTTTTGCACTTCTTTTTATTATATGACATTAAAATTTTGTATGAATACAATTAAAAAAGTTTGTGAAAAGGGTGTGCTATTTTGGTATTACATATTTAGTTTTAATAAAAAATAATTAGGAATTTATATAGCGCTGAACTTGCAAAGAAAACAAATAAAAAGCGCTTGCTTTTAAAGCATTCACACGCATGCAACCCCATAAATTCAAGATAAACAAATACAAATTTATAACAAAACACATTGGGGAGGGGGTGGTGGAGGGAAAGGGAAATTTTGGGAAAAGGGGAAAACGAAACGGGGGGAGATTCAAGTAATAAAGTGCTTTTTTGAGGTAGATTCAAAGAATAAAAATAAAGGGTTTTTTGGCGAAGGGGGAAGAGGGAGCGTTCCTTTGGGGAGGGCCGGGAAACAGAGAAAGAGCGACGGCCAACAGGGTTTTTTTTAAAATCTGGGTGTCCGAAAGCACAACGACACAAAATGAACGAAGGGAACGGGACGGGGTGTCAGGTGAAGACAGTTACGAATAAGAAGGGGGGCAGATTTTGGAGACATTTGAAAAAAAGGGTTTTAATCTTATATTTTTCTTGTGAGAGGGCACCCGTGAAGAGATCGCAAAAGAGGAAAGATTTTTTGGTTTTTTTTCTTTCAAAGGACCGTCGGCTGCAGATTTTTGTATGCATTGAAGGAGTAGTGGAGTCCCGGCAAACCCCCAAGAGGAATTCAGTGTCCGTCGAGAAAGAATGAGAGATGTGACAATTTGGGATATTGTTCGGTAGACAGATACTTGCGAATTGCATTATCCCCAAATTAAAAGGAAAAGACTGCGGTCTGGGTGTGTTTTTTTCAAAAGGAGTGTGTTGTCAAAAAACCAACCTAAAATTTTTTCACAGAGTGGACGGGAAACCCATGTTTTGTGAATTCCACTAAAGTGTTTTTTGGGGAGGAAAGTTTTGTTTGGCCCCTAGATGGTTTCCGTTTTTTGGGCATTTACTTTAACTTTTTTTGAGTCATCCATTTTTTGAATGTCTAGGGCTTGGGCCATTTTTTCAGGGGGGAAAGGCTTTTTTAAAGGGTATTCTACATTAAAGCTGATGTCATGGGCATAAAAAATGATGATCAATTGTGGTGGTTTATTATGTGCGAGAGTGGGCAGTGAAAAGGAAAAGAGAACGGACCCAAACTGTCCCTGTGGATCCACTTTCCGTTTGACAGGTTTTGATTGTTTTTTCTGACAATAATTTTGGGTACGTTTGGGGGTTTTATAATAAAGGGGAGGGCGTGCCATTAATACCCAAAAATTTCTGGAGCGAGAAAGAAGAATTGAGTGATCTTAGTGTCAAAGGCAGCAGAAGGTCAGAAAGTGAGAAGGGATTTTTCCCTGATCGCACGAGTAAAAAGGTATTAAGTGTGGGGCTAGGGTGGGTTTGGGGCTGGGGGGTTGGCGGTGGCTGGGGGGAAGGGTTATTGGGGGTGTTGTTGGGTGTTTTAAAAAATTTTTAAGTTTTGGGTGAAATAAGTTGGGGAAGGGTTCTTAATTCTTTAAAATTTTTTGGGTCAAGGGATGTTTTTTTAGTTTGGGGGTTTACTATTGCGGTTTTGAAGGGTGATGGAAAATTTCCTGACAGAAAGAGAGTTTTCTATTTCGGTGACGAGGGTACAGTTTGGAAGCATTTGAGAAGCGGAGCAGGGAGGGATCAAGCGCATGATTAATTTGTCATTTCTTCAGATTTTTTGTGATTTTGCTTTGCTTTTGGGATGAAAAAAAAAGAGGGGTTCCCGGTTGGGGGCAGGAGGTGAGGCTGGAAAGATCGACCAGTCCGGGCGAATGTTGCGGACTTTATCGAAAAATACGGAGGGAAGTTCAGACAGACTGTGGGGGGTAGGAAGAGGGTTGTTTTTTTCAGATCCAAAAAGATTTGGGGGAGGGTGAAAAAGAGATTTTATGATTTAGGCAGAGAACTTGGGAAAAATAAAAATTTTCTTTTCTGAAGGTTAAAAATTTGACTTTGTTTGTTTTCGGAAAGCGTTTATTAATTTTGTTTTTGATTTCCGCCACTGCCGTTCTGACGCCGACGTTTGCGTTTCGCCATCAAAAAATCGTTGGGGTACAGGCGCACAGGCCTGTCAGGAGGGATGGTCTTGGGGGTGCTTGCTGGTCAAGCAATTGGGGGGAGGACGTGTTAAGGTTTTGAGAGGCGTGTGGTCAAAGTTTGCGAAAGGCTTTTATAGCTTGTGAAGGAAGTTTTGATTTTCATGGGCCTTAAAATGGGGGGTAACATATTTCTTTTTCTTTCAGGTTTTGTGATTTGAGGAAGAAAAAATGGCGGAAAGTCGAATGCAGTTCTCATTGACGGGACAGATTTTAACAAGGTTCAACGAAGCATTTGGGATCATCCAGTCTAAAATATGACCCGGGTTTTGTTGGTTTACTTAAGTTGAGAAAGAGATGATTTTACAGAGAAAAAAGAAAACGTTTTTACCAGGGAAGACTGGTTTTCAAAATGGGAATTGAAGTCACCCGGGAAAATGGTTTGTGGAAAAAGGCAAGTGGTCAAGGAGTGACGAAATTTTGATGAAAAAGGGAAACGTCAATTGTTCTTACGGTTAGGGGGGACGGTAGAGGCAACAGAAAGAAAAAGAATGGCCCGGTAGGTTGAGGTTAGTTGGCAAACTTCAAAAGGGTTATGTGAAAAAGGAAAGTTTTGATTGAAAGAAAGCGCTGGTTTCAAATGTCTTTAAAATGAGGGAATGCCACCTCCAGGGAGAGTGGGGGGAAAAAAAACGGTTTTTGGCCAGGGGGTGTTAGTTGTTTTTTTTTATTTTTTTTGTTTATTTTTTAATTTTTTTATTATTTATTTATTTTTTTAATCTTTAAAAAATTTTTTTAAATTTTTTTTTTGTTTTTATTTATTTTTTTATTTTTTATTTTTTTAAATTTAAAAAAAAAAAATTTGTATTCCCTGAACCCCCCCCCCCCCCCCCCCACACCACACACTTCCCCCACACACACACACTTTCCATCACTCATCATCATATTCTCCCCTCAAAGACTGATAGGTTTAGATTTTTCTTTGTTTTTTTTTGTTTTTTTTTGTGTGAAGTATGGGTATTGAATTTATTTATTTTCATGACATATAATTTTTAAACGAGTGTAACTAAAATGAGTATTGAGGGATCGCTACGTTTTGGGGAAAGAATATTTGATATTTCTTGAAATACACCACACACACTCTCTGTTTCGTCTCGTCTCTCTCTTCCACCCCTTTTTTCGCTTGCTTATGTTAAGGTTCCCGAGAAGGGTTTTATTTCATATTTTCAATACTTTATTGGCTTGCCTTTGTACTTTTTAAATGAGTGCCCCATTTCAATAATTTAAAATTATGTGTAAACAAGTATTTTGTCCCTTTTGGGAAATGTTAGATTTTTAAATCTTTATGACTTTTTAAAATTTTGGGGTTGTGTTTTTTTTCTTGGCTTGTTCTTTTTTCTTGTTTTTTTTGTTTGTCTGTTTTTCTTTTTTTCTTTTTTTTTGGTTTGGTTTTTCTTTCTCTTTTTTTGTTTGTTTTTTTTTGGTTTTGGGGTTTTTTTTTTTTGGGGGGTGGGGGTTTGGGAGGGGTGTTTTTGGGGTTTTTCTTATATTTGCTTGTTTTGGGTGGGGGGGGGGGGGGGGTTTGGGGGGGGGGGGCTTTTTTGGAAAAGGGTTTTTTCCCCTTGTTTCTATGTGAGACTGTATAAGAAATTGGGTTATTTTATCATTTTGGTACCCCTCCCGGGGGGGGACTGGATTTTAAAAAAGCTCTCTCTGGGGTTCCCCCGGTCTTTCTTGTCTCTTTTTCTTTTGTTTTGTCTTTGTCTGCTGTCTTCTCCCTCTGTCTTTTCTGTCGTCTTTTAACAGTAAAATGCTTTTTTCCATACTTATTTATTATTTACATTTGTTATGGTTTTATTTCCGTCAACACTTTCTATTTCCAGTAAATGACATCTTAGGGCCGAATTACTTTTAAACCTGTTTCGCTTTTGGAAAAGATTTGGCTTTTGTGGCCCGTGGGAAGGGGTTTAACAAACTTTTTAAAAATTTCATAAATCGGGAACGGGGAGAAAAAAAAGGAAACATGGGGGTTTTTTCCCTTTTCATCATCATAAATCTAAAAGAAAGAAAATGGTTTTCGTTTCTATTTGTTTCTTTTTTAAAAGGGGAAAATTTTACGGGGAAGGTTTAATTATTTATTTCTGTTTGTTGTCTTTCTATTTTTCTGTTTTGGTCTGTCTGTTTTGGTTTTTTCCCTGTTTGTTTTTTCGGTTTTTTTTTTTCTCTCTTTTTTTTCTTTCTTTCTTTCTTTCTTGTTTTTTTTTCTTTCTGTCTTCTTTCTTTTTTTATTCAAATAAGTTTGGGTAAAAAAAAAAAACCACCGTTAAAGAAATACGCGTGGAGATGAGTGCCCAGAGAGTCACTAGGTCCTGATGGTTTTTAAACCCTTTCCCGTTGTGTTTTTTTGGGGGGTTGGCGGGTGTTTCTGTTTGTTGCGGGTATTTCTCTTGTTGCTGCTTTTTTGTTGAACGTTTTTCCCTCTATCAAAACCCCAAAAGCAGGAGTTCAGTTTTAGGTGCTGTTCCCCTTTTTTTTTATTTTGTCCCTTTCAAAAATTTTAAAAAAAAAAACAGGGTTGAGACAAATTGGGAAAAACGTGCTTATTTTCTTGGGATTTCTGTCTGCTGTCTGTCTGGTTGTTTGTCTGTCCTGTCTGTGTCTACGCCTTGTCTCTGTCCCTGTTTTTTCCCCGAAAAAAAAAACTTTTTTATTGTCTGTCTCTCTATCTCTGTCTCTCCCCTCTCTCTGTCTCTCTTTTTTTGTCTGTCTCTCTCTCACCTCTCGTTTTTTGTCAAATTTTCTTGCTTTTGTTTATCATTATTATTATTTGTTTTTTCTGTGTGTTTTTAGTTGTGTTTTTTTTTTATGTTTTTTTTTGTTGTTGGGGTTTTTTTTTGTTGTTTTTGTTTTTTAAATTTTGTTTTTAGTGTACTTGTGTTGTTGTTTTTTCTATCATGATGTTATCACTGATAATGGTGGGGACTGGAGTGTAAAAAAGCACATGAGTGCTTATTTGTTATCTTTAAAATAAAATAAAAGATCTCTCTCTCAGCACTAGAAGATTAAAGAATGAAATGCATTCCTTCTAAGTTTAATAAGAGACCAGCACTGTTTCCGTTAGTCTTACTTTTGTCCTCCACCAATGAAAACACTATACGACATGTTGCTGTGTACCTGCAAAAGTCTTTCAAAAGAAGAGAAACCATGATGCCTTGATTACCTTTAGATTGCAAAAAATGTTATGTATATGTTGAAGGTATTGGACTGAGGTGTGGAATGTGCAAACCAATACCAATGATGTATACCCCTTCAAATGGGGCCATGGCCTTTTCTTGAATAAATTATTGTCATTGTCATTGTCATTGTCATTGTCTCTCTCTCTCTCTCTCTCTCTCTCTCTCTCTCTCTCTCTCTCTCTCTGTATGATTATAAGTAGTGTATCAGTTTCATGTTAATGTTCAATTCATTTGATAGTTATAATGTTTATTAACGTATATCTCTTTTCTAAAAAAAATCTATATATCTCTTGACAGTAACGTTCAGGTCAGTTAGGGATTATGCATTGTTAAATATACACTTATCTTTTTTAAACCATGTTGTCGTTGTTGTAGTAGGGTTTGTTCCCTTGTTTTGTTGATAGTCCCTAATCAGGGCAAGGGCCGGATAAATAAAGAAAAATATGCACATGCTTATTCTGTTACCCTTGAAAAATAAAGATTAATTTCATTTCATTCATTTCTCTCTCTCTCTCTCTCTCTCTCTCTCTTCTCTCTCTCTCTCTCTCTCATCTCTCTCTCTCTCTCTCTCTCTCTCCATTTACGAGTTGTGTAAGTTTTCAAAGGTGGTTTTTCTATGACAGTACAGCCACCTCCCTGTTTCTGTTTTTTATTTTCTCTTTCTTTTTTGGGGATATTACATAAAAACCTGTTTGACCCAAAAAAGAGCTTTGCATATGTGACTTGTGTGCAGCCTTTTAAAACAAGCAAACTCTTTTCCAAAAAGGAAAAGCAACATAAACAACATATCAGTGAGTCAGAGCGCACTGTTAAAAAAATGGAAAATTCATAAATATGCCTTAAAAAATACGGAGAAGAAGCTGATTAAATCAGGACTTGGTCTTCTCTTTGCTTTTGTTTTTTTTATCTTCGAATAGGAATCGAAAAGGACGTTCTTCTTTTTCTCTCCTTAAAAAAAAATCTATTAACAAGATCTTTCTACATTGAGATGTTTAACGTACATCTCTCTGTCTTGTTGTTCATGACCTTGTGCATTCTCTGTCTGTCTGTCTGTCTGTCCTTCTCTCTCTCTCTCTCTCTATATATATATTATATATATATATAATATTATATTTATATTTATATATATATATATATATATATATATATATATATATATATATATATATAATATATATATGTATATATATTTATATAAGAGTTCATTTGTATGCACGTAACTGGGTTTGGGGGTATAGCTGGTAAAGACCCAATGGATCGTGGGTTTTTGGTTTAAACCGGCGCAGATGATTAATGCTCAAGTGCGTTGTGTTAGTGTCTGTCTGTCTGTCAGTCTGTATGTCTCTGTATGTCTGTCTTTATTTGTTTCTGCCACTATATCTATCAGTCTCTGGTCTTTTG
>CM054139.1:37832336-37834836 GCA_028751875.1 Rapana venosa
TTTCTCTTTGTTTGGTTGTTTGTTTGGTTGTGGTTTGTTTTAGGGGGTGGGGGTGGGTGGGGGGGTGATGGGGTTGTTTTTAGGTTTTCTTTTATTAGTTTGCTTTCGGGGGGAGGGGTTGTTGGGGGAGGGGGCTGTTTTGAAAAGGGATATTTCCCCATGTTTCTACTGTGAGACTGTATAAGTGTTGGGTTATTATTAAGATGTATCCCTACGGGCGGGGACTGGATGTAAAAAAGCACATGAGTGCTTATTCATTATCCTCGAAATAAAAAAATTTGTCATGTCATTGTCATTGTCTCTCTCTCTGAGTTCATTTGTAAGCACTTCAATGAATTTTGGGTATAACTGGTAAAGATCCAAACGATCTTGTTTATGGTTAAACTGGCGAATTTGGATAACTGCTCAATTACCTTGTGTTAACTGTCTGTCAATCTGTCTACATGTTTCTGTATGTCTGTCTTTATCTGTTTCTGCCCCTGTCTCTATCAATCTTTCCCTCTCTCTTCCTCCCTCCCTCCATCTATCTATCTATCTATCTATCTATCTATCTATCTATCTATCTATCTATCTATCTATCTATCTATCTATCTACCTATCTATCTATGTATCTATCTATTTATCTATCTATATATCTATCTATCTACCTATATATCTATCCATCTATCTTTCTATCTATCTATCTATATGCCTGCCTGTCTATCTAGTCTGACTGTCTAGTCTGTCTGTCTGTCTAGTATGTCTGTCTGTCTAGTATGTCTGTCTAGTCTGTCTGTCTGTCTGTCTAGTATGTCTGTCTGTCTAGTATGTCTGTCTAGTCTGTCTGTCCTTCTAGTCTGTCTGTCTGTCAGTCTGTTTGCCTGCCTGCCTGTCTGTTTAGTCTGTCTGTCTGTCTGTCTAGTCTGTCCTTCTAGTCTGTATGTCTGTCAGTCTGTTTGCCTGCCTGTTTGTCTGTTTAGTCTGTCTGTCTGTCTAGTGTGTCTGTCTGTCTGTCTATCTAGTCTGTCAGCTTCCTTTCTTTGTTTTGTTTTTGTTTCTCCTTTATATGTTTTTACACACTGTGACAAGCTCTCTGTGGTTTTGCAAGTATGACCAAAAATTAATGAGGTTTGCAAGTGAATATCTAAAATGTGCAAGTAAACATCATTCAATTCCTAAGTATTGGCTTTTATTTCACTCTCTTCATTCTGTGACTCCCCTGTTAAGATATCCCCCCAAGTCCTTCGTTTTGAGACTATAAACCGAGGCCCCGTGTTCGAACGCATGCAGAACATCTTGCGCACACGTTAAATCCTGTTCCGCTTTTCGGAAGAGTAGGCCATTGTGTGCCGGTGGAAACAGATGACAAAATTTACAAAACCGCATACACAAGGAGACTGGATGTAAAAAAGCACATGAGTGCTTATTCCATTATCCTCGATATAAAAGAATAAATAAATAGATAAATAAAGAAAGAAAGACAGACAGCAAAAGAGGGGTCTGTCCGTCCTTCTGATGTCTATGTTCATGAAAGATTACACACAGAGAGATAAATGTGGATTGTGCATCTCTGGTCTGATGGCTCCCTCTGTCTCTGTCTCTCTTTCTCTGTCTGTCTGTCTCTTTCTGTATGTCTCTCTTTCTCTGTCTGTCTGTCTCTTTCTGTCTGTCTGTTTCTGTATGTCTCTCTCTGCATGTCTCTCTCTCTGTCTCTCTCTGTATGTCTCTCTCTCTCTGTCTCTCTCTGTATGTCTCTCTCTGTATGTCTCTCTCTGTATGTCTCTCTCTGTATGTCTCTCTCTCTGTCTCTTTCTCTGTCTCTCTGTCTCTCTCTCTCTCTCTCTCTCTCTCTCTCTCTCTCTCTCTCTCTCTCTTTCTCTTCGCAGAAAATGTGTGCCTTTGATTTATGGTGGGTTTTTTTCTTTCTCATGTAATGGACTTAAATTACTTGAAGTATCACGATTTTATTTCCTGTGCGTGTCATTTCATCTGCACTGCATCTCGAAACCTCTTTGATCCAATAATACGTTTCCATTTAGGACTCACCGAAGATGAATAAACTTCTTTTAGAGAAAAAAAAGTAAAGGGGAAAAGTTTTGCTTTTCCACAGGATAATAAAATATATTGAGGTCCAGAAATGCATTCAAAAATGGTAAAAGATGCTGATTAAGTCTTATGTGGATGCTGTTCTTGTTTGCGGTTTTTTTCTCCTGCAGCATAACAACTCTATTGACATCAGTCAGGAAGCTGGAACAAGCATTACAGTTACACTGATGTACTGCCCCATGGGGATGTCAGAGGGGTGTTGTCAGTATAAACAGCATCTCCACATTCTAAAAATTATGTGCTAGGAATTTTCTCTTTTCTGTCTTCTCTTTACTTCTGCCTTGTTCCCTTTCTTCCTGCCACCCTCTTCTTGTCTGTTTTCTGCCTTCTTCATTCATTCTATTGCCCTTTTTTTCCCCAGAAAAAACTTAAAGGATAACAGTTCTCGGCCCCACGATGAAGTGGGATGCGCTGG
>CM054139.1:37839836-37847336 GCA_028751875.1 Rapana venosa
TCTCTCTCTCTCTCTCTCTCTCTCTCTTTGTTGTTATTGCTGTAGTTGTTACTTTGTTTTTTGTTTTTGATTTGTTTGGGATTTTTGTTTGTTTGTTTTTTGTTTTGGTGTAAGTATGTGTGTGTGGGGGTAGGTGGGGGGTGGAAGCTGTTGGGTTTTTAAAAAAAAAATTTTCTCTCGTTTGTTTGTTTGTTGTTGTTTTTTCTTGTTTTTTTTGTTTGTTTTTTTGGGAGGGTGTGTTTTTTTTGTTTGTTTTTTGTTTCGTTTTGTTGTTTTTGGGGGTTTTTTTGGGGGGGGTTCGGGGGTTTTTTTTTGTTTTTGCTCGTCGGGGTGTTTGTTTGTTTTTTTTTTTTTCTTTTTCTCTCTTTTTTTTTTAAAAAAAAGTTTTTTCCCCCTTTGTTTCTACTGTTTAAAGTATGAGTACAGTGCATTTTTAAATGTGACCCTACGGGGGGGGACTGGATGAAAAAAAGCAAGAGTACTTTTTCATTACCCGGGAAAAAAAAAATTTGTCTCTATTACTTACAATGTTAGATGTTCTTTTTATGACTTATTGGCTCCCCCCCTCTTTATTTGTAAGTGTATGGGTATTGACTTTTTTATTATCATGACATTAAATTTGAAAGAATTTTTAAATAAAAAAGATTTGTGTTGATCGTGTGCTTTGGAGTATTACATATTTAGTATTAATAAAAAAAATGTAGGGAAATTTTATATAGCCAAAATTTTGAAAAATAAACAAATCAAAGCGTTTTGCATTAAAATCATTCACACGAAAGCAACCACCAAAAAATTAAAAGATAACAAATATCAAATTTATATACCAACACATTTAGGGGGGGTGGGGGAGGGAAGGCACTATTGAGAAGTAGGAAAGATAACGGGGGAAGATCTCAAGAGAGTATAAGTGCTTTGAGGCTAATTGAAAAAATCAAATAAGGCTTTTGGCAAAGTGGAAGAGGGGGGTCGTTTCCATGTGAGGGCCCCGGAAACAAGAAAAAGCGACGGCCAACAGTGGTTTTGTTGTTTTTGTTGTTTGTTTTAAATTTTCAGTGGTTTGTTTAAATCTGGGTTTCGAAAGCACAACGCACTACAGATGAACGAAGGAAACGGGACGGAGTGACGGGTGAAGGGGACAGTTCAGAGAAAAGAGGGTGCAGATTTGGGAGACTTTAAAACAAAGGGTTTTTAAATCTTATACTTATTTTTTGTGAGACGGGCCCGGAAGAGATCGAAAAAAGAGGAGTGATGTGTTCGATTTTTTTTTCTGGACCAGCGACGCAGATTTTGTATGCGTTAAAGGGAGAGAGGATATCCCGGCAAACCACCAAGAGAGAATTACGTAGTCCAGTCGGAAAGAATGAAAGATTGGAAAAGTTTGGGTTTTTGCTTGGGTGACGATACTTGCAAATTGACTTATGCGCCTAATTGATGTAGCAAGCGGCGGGGTCTGGGTGATAAATTTTTTTCATAAAATTTTTGTTGTCAAGAACCCACCAAAATTTTTCACAAGCGGCAGGGGAACCGATGTATTGCGAATTCCATGAATCGTTTGATGGGGGAAAAGTTTATTTTTTGGCCCCCATGGATGGCTTCCTTTTTATTGGCATTTAGTTAACTTATTTTTGGGCATCCAGTTTTGAATTTAAAGGCAGTGGGCCATATTTGTCAGGAGGGAAGGCAGATTTTCAAGGTTTGCACATTGAAGCAGAGGTATCGGATAAAATAGAAATAGATGGTGGTTTATTAGTGCGAGAGTGGAGCAGTGTAAAGAGTGAAGAGAAAAGGGCCCCGAAGATCCCTGGGACTCCAAAATTCCCGTTTGACAGGTTTTTGATTGAATTTAGCGCAAAACTTTCTGGTATCGGGTTTGTGAGGTATGAACTAAAACCCGGGGGAGGGCAGGCCATTTAACCCAAAAAATGTTTTTGGAGGCAGAAAGAAGAATTATGATCATTTTGGGCAAGGCAGCAATAGGTCGAGAAGAGGAAAGGATATTTTCCCCCGCACAGCACGAGAAAAGGTATCTAAAGTGTGGATAGGGGGTTTCGTGCTGTGGTTGGCGCGTAGGCAAATGAAAAGGGGGGAAAGGGATTATTGGAATGAAGGGGTTGTTGAGTTGTTTTAGAAAAACTTTTTTCAAGTACTTGGAGATAAAGGTAAGTTAGAGACAGTCTGTAATTCTTTAAAATGTTTTTTTTGGGTCAAGGTATGCTTTTTTAAATAGAAAGTGTGACTATTGCGGTTTTGAGAGCTGATGGAAAAATTCCCGAAAAGAGATAGTTTACTATTTTTTTGACGAGGGTAAAGTTGTGGAAAGGGATTGTGAGAAGACGGAGCAGGGATGGGATCAAATGCAGATTTAACGTCTTTTTTTCAGAAAATTTTTTTGATTTTTCTTTCGCTTGTGGGTGAAAGAAAAAAAAGAGGGGTGCCAGTGAATTGGGGATCAGGAGGTGCAGGGTGGGGAAATGAGTCTGATCCACCGGGGCGAATGTTGCGGGCTTTATCTAAAGTAGGAAGAAAAAAATGGAGGGAAGTTCAGCAGGCTGTGGGTGGTAGGGAAAAGGGGTTGTTTTTGCAGATCCAAAAGATTTTTAGGGGTGGGAACAGAAATTTTTTTGATTTACGCAGAGAATTGGGGAAAAATAATAATTTTTTTCTTTCTGAAGGATTAAAAATTTGACTTTGTTTGTTTTCCGAGAAGTGTTTTTTGATTTCATTTTTGATTTTTCCCCCACTGCCGTTCAACCCGCGTTTGCGTTTCGCCATCAAAATTCCTTGTGTACCATGCGCACAGGGCCTGTCAGGCAGGGGGATGGGCAGTTGGGGGTGCATGCCGTCAAGCATTGGGGGAGGACAGTGTTATAGTGTTCCCTAGGCCCTGTGTCAAATTTTGCGAAAGGGTTCCATAGCTTGTGAAGAGAAGTTTTTTAATGTTCAGGCCTTAAGATTGCGGCGGGTAACATATTTTTTTTTCTTACAGGTTTTTTGTGTTGAGGGAAAAAAGAATGGCGGAAGATCGAATGCAGTTCACAGTGACGGAGACAATTAAAAAGGTTTTAACGAAACATTGGGGGGATCACCAGTTAAAATATACCCGGGTCTGTGTGTTTTTGGGTTTACTTTCCAGTTGAGAAAGAACTGATTTTACAGAGAAAGAGAAAGACGTTTTACATCAGGAAAGACGTTGTCAAAAAGGGAAATTTAAGCACCGGAAAAATGAGCTTAGTGAAAGAAACTTAGTGGGCAAAAGGAGTGACTGAAATTCTTGATGAAAGAGGGAAGCTGTCAGATTGTTCTTACGGTTAGGAGGTGGACGGTAGAGGCAACAGAAAGTAATAGAATGGCCAGGTAGGTTGAGGTTGAGTTGGCAAACTTCAAAGGATTCATGTGAAAAAGGAAAGTTTTGATTGAAAGAAAGCGCTGGTTGCAACATGTCTTTATAAATGATGGCAATGCCACCTCCACGGGAGAGTCGGGGAAAAGAAACGGTTTTGTAGCCAGGTGGTGTTAGTTGTTTTATTTATTTATTTATTTATTTTATTTATTTATTTGTTTATTTTTAAAATAATTTTTTTAAATTTATTTATTTTTTAAATTTTTTATTTTTTTAATTATTATTTTTGTTTTAATTTATTTTATTGATTTATTTTTTTTTTTTTTTTTATTTTTTAAATTAGTATTATCCCTGAACCCTCCCCCCCCCCCACACACACACTCACACACCCACACACACACCACTCACTCACTCACTTCTCACTCACTCACTCACTCATATTCTCTCCCTCAATGACTGTATAGGTTTAGATTTCTTCTTTGTTTTGTTTCTTGTTTTTATTGTGTGAATGTTTGGGTATTGAATTTATTTCATTATCATGACATATAATTTGAAACGAGTATAATCTAAAATGAGTATTGATGGGATCGCATACTGTTTTGGGAATGATATATTTGATATTATCTCTGAAATACACACACACACTCTCTGTTTCTCTGTCTCTGTCTCTGTCACCTTTTATCGTCTTGCTTATAGTTATAGTGTATCCTGATGAAGGATTCATATTTTATATTTTCAATACTTTATTGGACTTGCCTTTTGTACTTAAGTTTTAATGAGTGCCCTATTTCAATATCTTATAGTTATGTGTAACAAGAAGGTGTACCATTTGACATGTGTAGATGTTTATCTTTATGACTTATTAAGTTTGGTTGTGTTATTTTTTCTTGGCTCTGTTGTTGTTTCTTGTTGTTGTTGTTTGTCTTTTTTTTTTCTCTTTTTTTCTTCTTTTGTTGGTTTGGTTTTTTTTTCTCTTTTGTAGTTTGTTTGTTTTGGTTAGGGTTTTTTGGGGCGTGGGGGTGGGGGATGGGGTGTTTTTAGGGTTTTCTTTTATTTTGCTTGCTTTGGGGGGGAGGGGGGGTTGTTTGGGGGGGCTGTTTTTGAAAATAGTTATTTCCCCTTGTTTCTATTGTGAGACTGTATAATTAATGGGTTATTATTATCAAGATGTATCCCTACGGGCGGGGACTGGATGTAAAAAAGTTCTCTCTGTGTCTCTCCCTGTCTTTCTCTGTCTCTCTGTCTCTGTCTTTGTCTGTCTGTCTGTCTGTCTCTCTGCCTTTGTCTGTCTGTCTGTTTTTCTCAACAGTAGATGCTGTTTCCATACATTATTTATTATTTACATTTGTTATGGTTTTAGTCCGTCAACACTTTCTAGTCCAGTGATGAACATCTTACGCGCACATTACTATAAAACCTGTTTCGCTTTTCGGAAGAGTAGGCTATTGTGTGCCCGTGGGAACGGATAACAAACATTTACAAATATCATGCACACGGGAACTGGATGCAAAAAAAGAACATGAGAGATTATTCCTTCATCATCGATAAACTCTATAGAAAGAAATGGTTTTCGATCTACTAGTTTCTGTTAAAGTGGAAAGTTACTGGTAAGGTAATTTATTTATTTCTGTTTGTCTGTCTTTCTTTCTATCTGTCCGTCTGTCTGTCTGTCTGTCTGTCTGTCTTTCTTTCTTTCTTTCTTTCTGTCTGTCTGTCTGTCTGTTTGTCTTTCTTTCTTTTTTTTCTCTCTTTCTTTCGTTCTTTCTTTCTTTCTTGTTGTTCTTTCTTTCTGTCATTCTTTCTTTCTTATTCAAATAACGATTGGTAAAAGAAGAACACCGTTCAAGAAATACGCGTGGAGATGAGTGCCCAGAGAGAACACTAGGTCCTGACTGGATTCTATCCTTCGTTGTGTCTTTTGGGGTTGGCAGTGTTTCTGTTTGTTGCGTGTATTTCTCTTGTTGCTGCTGTTAGTTGTACGTCTTCTTCTATCATACTGCAAAGCAGGAGTTCAGTCTGAGGTTGTATTCCTTTTTTTTCATTTGTGTCCTTGCAGACAGATCTACAGATTGAGACATTGATCGTGCATATTTCTAGCATTTATGTCTGTCTGTCTATCTGTCTGCTTGTCTGTCTGTCTGTCTGTGTCTCCGCCTCTGTCTCTGTCCGTGTTATCCTCGAAAAAAATGACTTTTTCATTGGGCTGTTTCTCTATCTCTGTCTCTCCCCCTCTCTCTGTCTCTCTTCTGTCTGTCTCTCTCTCACACTCTCGTGCTTGTCAATTTGCTTGCTTTTGTTTTTCATTATTATTATTTGTTTTTTTTCTGTGTGTTTGAGTTTGATGTTTTTTCATGTTTTTATTTTGTTGTTGTTTTTTGTTTTGTTTTTTTTTTTAAAATTTTTTTTTTTAGTGTACTTGTGTTGTTGTTTTTTCTATTCATGATGTTATCACTGATAATGGTGGGGACTGGAGTGTAAAAAAAAACACATGAGTGCTTATTTGTTATCTTTAAAATAAAATAAAAGATCTCTCTCTCAGCACTAGAAGATTAAAGAATGAAATGCATTCCTTCTAAGTTTAATAAGAGACCAGCACTGTTTCCGTTAGTCTTACTTTTGTCCTCCACCAATGAAAACACTATACGACATGTTGCTGTGTACCTGCAAAAGTCTTTCAAAAGAAGAGAAACCATGATGCCTTGATTACCTTTAGATTGCAAAAAATGTTATGTATATGTTGAAGGTATTGGACTGAGGTGTGGAATGTGCAAACCAATACCAATGATGTATACCCCTTCAAAGGGGGCCTGGCCCCTTTTTTTGAATAAATTATTGTCATTGTCATTGTCTCTCTCTCCTCTCTCTCTCTCTCTCTCTCTTCTCTCTTCTCTCTCTCTCTCTCTGTATGATTATAATAGTGTATCAGTTTCATGTTAATGTTCAATTCATTTGATAGTTATAATGTTTTTTTAACGGGATATCTCTTTTCTAAAAAAAAATCTATATATCCTTGACAGTAACGTTCAGGTCAGTTGGGGTTATGCATTGTTAAATATATACTTATCTTTTTTAAACCATGTTGTCGTTGTTGTAGTAAGGTTTGTTCCCTTGTTTTGTTGATAGTCCCTAATCAGGGCAAGGGCCGGATAAATAAAGAAAAATATGCACATGCTTATTCTGTTACCCTTGAAAAATAAAGATTAATTTCATTTCATTCATTTCTCTCTCTCTCTCTCTCTCTCTCTCTCTCTCTCTCTCTCTCTCTCTCTCTCTCTCTCTCTCTCTCTCCACTTACGAGTTGTGTAAGTTTTCAAAGGTGGTTTTTCTATGACATTACAGCCCACCTCCCCTGTTTCTGTTTTTTATTTTCTCTTTCTTTTTTGGGGATATTACATAAAAACCTGTTTGACCCAAAAATGAGCTTTGCATATGTGACTTGTGTGCAGCCTTTTAAAACAAGCAAACTCTTTTCCAAAAAGGAAAAGCAACATAAACAACATATCAGTGAGTCAGAGCGCACTGTTAAAAAATGGAAAATTCATAAATATGCCTTAAAAAATACGGAGAAGAAGCTGATTAAACCAGGAATTGGTCTTCTCTTTGTTTTGTTTTTTTATCTTCGAATAGGAATCGAAAAGGACGTTCTTCTTTTTCTCTCCTTAAAAAAAATCTATTAACAAGATCTTTCTACATTGAGATGTTTAACGTACATCTCTCTGTCTTGTTGTTCATGACCTTGTGCATTCTGTCTGTCTGTCCGTCTCTCTGTCTCTCTGTCTCTCTCTCTCTCTCTCTCTCTCTCTCTCTATATATATATATTATATATATATATATCAGAGTTCATTTGTATGCACGTAACTGGGTTTGGGGTATAGCTGGTAAAGATCCAATGGATCGTGTTTATGGTTAAACCGGCGCAGATGATTAACTGCTCAAGTGCGTTGTGTTAGCTGTCTGTCTGTCAGTCGGCATGTCTCTGTATGTCTGTCTTTATCTGTTTCTGCCACTATATCTATCAGTCTCTGTCTCTGTCTGTCTGGCTGGCTGGCTGTTCGTCTGTCTGTCTGCCTGTCTGCCTGTCTGCCTCTCTCTCCCTCTCTGTCTCTGCCTCTTCTCTCACTGACGATGAATAGATGAATAGATGGATGGATGTGTGGATG
>CM054139.1:37852336-37857336 GCA_028751875.1 Rapana venosa
TACTTGGTCAGTAAATTCCTTTTTTAATATCTTTTTTTTATGTCCCACTTGTGTACATTCACAATATGGGGTGTTAAATTTATGATCTTTAATTTTGGCTTACCCTCTCTCTCTCTCCCCTCTCTCTTCTCTTCTCTCTCTCTCTCTCTCTCTCTCTCTCTCTCTCTCTTCTGTGTTGTTATTGCTGTAGTTGTTGTTTTGTTGTTTGTTGATTTGTTTGGATTTTTTGTCTGTTTGTTTGTTTTTTTTTTTGGTTTTGTGTTTGGGGGGGAAGGGGGGGGGGGGGGGGGGGGGGGGGGGGGGTTGGGGGGGGGGCTGGTTGGACGGTTTGGGTTTTTTTGGGTTTTTTTCCCCTCATTTGTTTTTTTGTTGTTTGTTTTTTTTTGTGTGTTTGTTTGGTGGGGAGGGTTTTTGTTGTTAGGGGGTTGGTGTTTTTTTTTTTTTTTTGGGGGGGGGGGGGTGGTATTTTGGGGGTTTATTTTGTTTCTTTTTTTTTGTTGGGGTTGTTTGTTTGTTTGTTTTCTTTTTCCTCTTTTTTTTTTTTAAGTTTTTTCCTTTGCTTCTATGTTTAAAATAGGGTACGGGTTTCTTTTAATATGTGCCCCTACGGGCGGGGAGGATGAAAAAAGACGAGTATTTTTTTCATTATCCGGGAAAAAAAAAAAATTTTGTTCTATTACTTAAAATTTTTGATGTTTTTTCATACTTTATTGGGGTTTCCCCCTCTTTTTGTGTGAGTGTATGGGTATTGCACTTTTTTTTATTATCAGACTTAAATTGATGGAAAAATTTAAAAGGGTTTTGGGTGTTGTTGATGGGCTCTTGTAGTTTTATATTTTAGTTTTCCCGAGACCCACACACAACACACACACAAAAACACACAACCAACACTACTAATTCACACACCAAAAACCACACAAACACACACACACAAAAACCCCCAAACCCCCCTCCAACACACACACACACAACAACACACATACTCACCACACACAAACACACACACACACACACACACACACCCACACACCACGCACCCCCACACCAACACACAACCACGTCACTACATTCTCTCCCTCAAGATGATAGGTTTGATTTCTTCTTTTGTTTTGTTTCTTGTTTGTTTTGTGGAATATAGGGTATGTTTTTATTTCATTTATGACATACTCTTTGAAACGAGTAAAATCAAAAAGGGATGTTGGGGGATCGTGTACTTTTTTGGGAATTTATATTGGATATTATCTTTGAAATACCCACACACTCCTTTGTCTCTGTTTGTCTCTCCTTTTATCTTTTTGCTTATAGTTATGGGTTCCTGATGAAGGTTTCATATTTTATTTTTTAAATCTTTATTGGACTTGCCCTTATTTTGTTTAAATTTGTGCCCTATTTCAATATCTTTTTTTAGTGTACAAGTATATGTACATTTGCGTGTGTAATTTTTTTTTTTTTTATCTTTATGACTTATTAATTTTGGTTGTTATTCTTTTTGTTTTGTTGTTGTTTCGTTTTCTTTTTCTTCTTTTTTTGGTTTGGTTTTTTTTCTTTTTGTTTGCTTTTTTTTTTGGTTATGGTTTTTTTTTGGGGGGGTTTGGGGGGTGGTGGTTGGGGGGTATGGGGGTTTTTTTTTTTCTTTTATTATTTTCCCCTTGGGGGGGGGGGGGTTGGGGGGGGGGGTTTTTTTAAAAGGGTTTTTTCCCCCCATGTTTCTACTTGGGGACTGTAAAAAGTTTGGGTTTTTATTAAAGTATCCCTAGGGGCGGGGACGGGAAAAAAAGCCTGAGTGCTTTTCATTATCCCGAAATAAAAATTTTGTCATTTTCATGTTCTCTTTCTCTCCCCTCTCTCTCTCTCTCCTCTCTCTCTCTTTTCTCTCTCTCTCTCCTCTTTTTAAATCTATAGTCTGAAGACTTTCTCTTATCTGCTGTCTTCCTCTTCTGGATCCACGTTCTTTTCTCCCCTTTCTCTCTTCTCTCTTTGACTGCCTCGCCCTTGTCCCGTTGTTTTTTGTCTGTTTTTTCTGTCTGTCTGTGTTATGTTTGTCTCCTTCTCCTCTGTTTGTCTTTCTGTCTGTCTTTATGTCTCTCTCCTCTCACTCCTCTCTCTCTTTCTCTTTCCTCTAAAAAGAAAAAGAATTTTTTAAATGGTTTATGCTTTTTTACCAGGCCCAGCCCCTTTACATACACCCTCTCATCTTTCCCCCCCCATTTTTTCGCTTTTTTTTTATTTCCCCCTTTTTCGATGCATAAAAAAAAATTTTTTTGTCCGTAATGAGTTCCTATGTGAAAAAATTACCTTCTTCTTTTTTTTGTGTGCATAAATAACCCAAGGAAAAAGGGTTTTTTTATTTTAAAACCGGAAAGAGGGGAAATTTTTTTTCCCCCTAAAATGGGCAAAAGACTTGTTTCCCTTTTGTTTCTTTTTTCTTTTTCCTCCTTTCCACCCACCCACCCCACCCTTACCCTTTATCAGGAATTAAAAAATAAGACAAAAAAGAAGTAAGGTCGAGGGCCCCTCCTTTGTATATAGAAGACCCCAAGGTCTTAAGAAAAAGCTTCAAGCCGTCGGGGTTGTGTGTGTGTGTGTGTGGGGTTGTGTGTGGGTGTGTGTGTGTTGTGTGTGTGTGTTGTGTGTTTGTGTGTTTTGTGTGGAAGGTTGTGTTGTGTGGGTAGGGGGGGGATGTATGCATAATCGGTGAGTGTGTGTTTTGGTTGTGGGGTGTTTGGGTTTTGGTGTGTGGTGTGTGTGTGTGTGGTGTGTGTGTGTTGTGTTTAAATGTTAAACCCTCCCCGTATTTGCTTCTGCCGTTGTCTGTCTGTTGCCGTCTGTCTGTCTGTCTCTCTCTCCTCTCTGTCTCTCGCCCTTCTGTCGTTTTCTCTGTCTCTGGTCTTGTTCTTCTGTTGTCGTCTGTCTGTCTGTCTGTCCGATCTCTCTTTTTTCTCTTCTCTCTCTCTCTTTTTTCCCCTCTCTCTCTCTCTCTCTCTCTCTCTCTCTTCTTCTCCTCATAACCATGAGTGTTCTTTTTTATTATTCTTTTACGCGTTGGAAACCTCCTGCAATTGTCTTTGACAACGTTTCCTTTTTCCATTGATTTTTTGTTTTTTCCCTTGTTTTCGAGCGTTTAAACTGCTTGATTTCTGAGTTTTTTTTTTGTTGGATTTTTAACTGTATAAAAAAAATCCCACAGAGAAAAGGTTTTTTTTCATGCTTTTTTTTGGGGGAAAACTGATTTTTTTTCAAAATCGTACCCAAAAGGGAACAAATTATCATCATCATAATCATCCTTGGGCGGGACGACCGTTTGGGGGCCCGCACGGACCGCAAGTGGACCCCCAAAAAAGGTTCTGTCCTGGGTGCTTTCAGGAGGTTTGGGACGGGCCGGTCCACTCCTTGTTTGGATATCCACTTTTGCGTGGTCGTCCTGCCTCCTTGCCCTTCCCCCATTCCCTGCGGACTGTTTTGACAGGCTTTATGCCCTTTTTGTGTGGCCAAAAACCACTTCAGTTTCCCCCGTTTGACTGTTCTGCAATGGTTTTTGTTTTCCGCCGTGCCTCGTCGGCCAGACGAGTCATTGGTTTTCGGTCTCTGAAAGGGGATGTTTAGGATCCCCTGGGCATTTATCTAAAGGGTTGAAGCACGTTCAAACGGCAGAAGTGTCCGCTTCACGCTGTAAAGGAATGGATGTGCGGTTTCCTTGAGAGTTTGACCTTTGTGTGGGTTCTATGTTGTGGTTTTCCACACTTTCCCCCGCTTAGTATGGGGAGGGCCAACAGTTGATCTTCACCTCTTTTGTTCCGTTCCTTCTTTGGAAAAGATGCTCCCAAAGGTACTTGAAAGTTTCCACCTCCTCTAGTTCTCGCCATCATCTTGATGTGGTGGGAGTGGGGGGTGGGTATGTTTCTGGGACAAATTAACTGTTAAAATTAAACGGCATGTTTTTTCTGCTTTATGTTTCTCTCTTTCTTTCTTTTCCTTCTTTCTTTCGTTCTTTTTTTCTTTCTTCTTCCTTTCCATCAAAATAACAGGCAAGCCATCATTCTTCTTGTTTTTTCTTTTTTTTCGGAGAGGGGCGAAAAAACGAAAATGTAGTTTTGCAATTTTTTAAAGACTTTTTCTTTGCTCGTTTTTTCCTTCAGTTTTGTGTTTATGGTTATTTGCTGTTATCTTCCCTTTTTTTTTGGGCTGTTCTTGTTTGCCTCCTGTCTCTTGGTTTTGAGACTCTCTTCTCCTTCTCTCTCTCTCTCTCTCTCTCTCTCCCTCTTCTCTCTCTTTTCTCTCTCTTTTTCTTTCCCTTTTTTTCCTTCCCTTTCCCTTTTTTTTTCTTTTTTTTCTTTCTGTTGTCTTTTTTCTTTCTTTTTTCCCAAATTTCTTTATTTCTCTTTAGCTTTTTGCCTTTTTGATTTTTGTTACAAACCTTATTTTTTTATTTTTTTTATTTGGATTTTTATTCTCTTTCTTATTAACTGTCTTCTTGGAGGAGGCTTTTTCATGGTTTTTTTTTCTTGTGTTTTTGCTTGACTGGCACTAAAACTTGTTTACTTTGTCATCAACTGTCATGGACGACACAGCGTAAAAAAGTGGGTCCTCCCCCAAAATAAAGCAAAAGGGAAGATTTTTTTTTATTTCAACTTTTAAAAAAAGTTTGGCAAAAATGTAGTTTCCAAACAAATGGCCCCAAAAAAAAAGGAAAGTGCCAAAGGCGGGAAATGTTCGGGTTGATTTTGTTTAGCTTTTCTCCATTTTTCTTTTCTTGAATATCCCTTTTTTGAGGGCAGTGAATTGAAAGACTATCACCCCCTTTTGTTTCCGCTATACCCGTGCATATGATGAGTGTTGACGTGTGTCATTTTGCCTCTTCGACGATTCTCGCATATCAAACCGTAATGCCCTTTTCTTTTGTTTTTTCCTGTTTTTGTATCTCTTTATCTTTGTCTCCATCTGTCTGTCTGTCTGTCTGTGTTTCTTTGTCTGTGTGTCGGTTGTGGTCTCTCTGTGTGCCT
>CM054139.1:37862336-37874836 GCA_028751875.1 Rapana venosa
TCTTTTTTTTTCTTTTTTTCTATTTCTGCTTTTTTCTTTTTAGCTTTTTGTCTTTCTGTTTTTTGCACACACTCTCATTTTTGTTTGTTTAATTTTCTTGGGTTTTTTTCAAATTCTTTTTGGGCTGTCCTCTTGGAGGAGGTTTTTTTCAGGGCCCTTTTTTGTTTTTTCTTTTTGCTTGACAAAGGAATTTATTAAAACTTGTTTAACTTTGTCATCGCCCTTGTCATGGAGGGAACAGGTGTAAAAAAAGTGGACCCAAATTCCAAAAACAAATGCAAAAGGCAAAAAATTTTTTTTATTGCGATTTTCCCAAAAAAGTTTAAAAAAAAAAAGTTTTCCCCAGAAATAATTGGACCCAAAAAAAAGGAGAGTGCCAAAGAAGCTGATGAAAAAGTTTTGGGTTTATTTGTTTTTAGTCTTTTCTCCATTTTTCTTTTTTTGAAAATTTCCCTTTTTTGGGGCAGTGAATTGAAAGAAATACAAAACCCCCTTTTTGTGTTTGCGCTTTTAACCCGATGGGATTTAAGGGTGCAGATGTTGGGTCGTGTGTCCCTTCTGCCCTTTTTCTGACGATTTTGCATATCAAAACCGTAAAAAGCCCCCTTTTCTTTTTGTTTTTTCCCCCGTTTCTGAAACTTTTTATACTTTGTCCCCCATTGTCCGTCGTCTGTCTTTTGTTTTTTTTGTCTGTGTGTCTGTGTTTTGTGCCCTCTCTTTGTGTGCCTGTGTGTTTTTGTCCCGTCTCTCTTTTCTGTTCTCCCTTTCCCGCCCGTCCCCGTATTGGTCTGTTGTCTGGGCTGTTTTGTATGTCTCCCCCCCCCCTCCCCCCCTCTTTTCCTTAAGAAGAAGAAATTTTTTTTCAAAAGGGTTTTGGGTTTCCCTTTTTAAAAAGGCCCATTTCATTAATATACACCCTCTCTCATCCTTTTTTTTCCCCCTTTTTTGCTTAAAAAAACTTTTCCCCCTTTTTTTTTTGAATTTGCAAAACATGAAATTTTTTTTTGATCCCGTAATGACTTTCCCATTTGACCAAAAAATTACCTTCTTCTTTTTTTTTCAGAAAAGGGTCCCCAAACAAAAGGGGTTTTTTTATTTTTTAAAAGCTCGGTTTTAAAAAATTTAAAAAATTTAAGAAATATAAATTTTTTTTCCTAAAAAAAAGCAAAAAAGGGCGTTTCTTTTTGGGGTTTCTTTCTTCTCTTTCCCCCTTTTTCCCACCCCACCCACCCCCCCCTTTCCCCCTTTATAAAGGGAAAAAAAAAAAAGGGCAAAAATAAAGGAAAAATTTAAGGGGGCGAAGAGGGCCCCCGCTTCCCTTTTCATATAGAATTAAACCCCAAAGGCTTAAAGGGAAAAAGCTTTATTTGCCCCCTGTGTGTTTGTGTGTGGTGGGGTGGGGTTTGTGTGTGTGGTTTTTTTTGTGTGGTTTGTGTGTGGGGTGTGTGTGTTGGTTTTTGGGGTTTGGGGTGTGTTGGGGTTTGTGGGGAAAATGTAATGGTTTATATGGGGTTGGGGGTGGGTTGGGTTTTAAAAATGTGTGCGGAGGTGTTTTGTGTGTGTTTTTGTGTGTGGGGATATTTTGTCTCCCAAACCCGCCTGTATGTCCTTCTTCTGCTGTCTGTCTGTCTTTTTGTCTGTCGTCTGCGTCCCCTCCCTCCTCCTCTTCCCCTCCTTTTCTCTTCTCTCTTTTTCTCGTCCTTTTTGTCTGCCCCTGCCTTCTGTCTGTCTTCTCTGTCTCTGTCCCTCTGTCTGTCTGTCTGTCTGTATGTATGTATTCTTTTCTTTTCGTTTTTCCCGTTTCATTATCTTTTCTATCTTTGACTCCATCTGTCTGTGTGTCTGTGTTTCATCTGTCGGTGTGTCTGTGTCTGTGAGTCTGATTGTCTGTCTTCTGTGTGTGTGTGTCTCTCTCTCTCTCTCTCTCTCTCTCTCTCCTCTCTCTCTCTCTCTCTCTCTCTCTCTCTCCTCATAACCAATGAGTGTTCTTCTTCTTATTATTATTATTCTTTCTACTGACGTTGGAAACCTCACTGCAATTGTCTTGACAACGTTTCACTTTTCCACTTGATATTTGATTATTTCCCTTCAATTGCGAACGTTAAGCCTGCTTGATATTCTGATGTATTTTTTGTTGGTTTCTTTAACTGTGATAAAAAAAAAACCCCACAGGGTAAGGCTTTTTCATGCTTTTTTGGGGGGAACTGATTTTTTTCAAAAATGCGTATCCAAAAGGGGTCAAATTAACATGATTAAATCTTAAACGGCATGTTTTCTTCTGTTTGACTGCTTTCTCTCTTTCTTTCTTTCTTTCCTTCTTTCTTTCGTTCTTTTTTTCTTTCTTCCTTCCTTCTCCCATTCAAAGTAACAGAGCTAAACCATCATTCTTCTCGCTCTTCTTTTTTTTTTTACAGAGAGGGCGATAGAACGAAATTGTATCGCTTTGCAATTTTTGACATACTTTTTCTTAGATCGTTCTTTCTATCAGTTCTTGTGTTTGTGTGTCTATTTGTCTGTCTATCATTCCCATTCTGTTTCTCTGTTTTTCTGTTTGTCTCTATGTCTCTTGGTCTTAGAGATTCTCTCTCTCTCCTCCTCTCTCTCTCTTGTTTGTTCCTTCCTTCCTTCTTTCCTCCCTTCCTTCCTGTCTTCCTTTCTTTCTATCTGTTTGTCTTTCTTTCTATTTTTTCTCTCTTCTGCTTTATTTCTCTTTAGCTTCATGTCTTTCTGATTTTCTCACACACTCTCATTTGTTTTATTCTTTTTCTTTGTCCTTTTTTTCTATTTCCTATTCACTGTCTTCTTGGAGGCGTTTTTTAAAAATATTGTTTCGTTTTCTTTTTGGTTGACTAGGCACATTAAAACTTGTTTAACTTTGTCATCAACTTTTTATGCACGACACGTGTGTAACAAGTGGATCCATCCCAAGATCAAATGCGAAATGCAAGACTTTCTTTTTATTGCAACTTTCAAAAAAGTTTGACAAAAATGTAGTTCCGAAAACAAATGGCCAAAAAAGAAGGAAAGTGCCAAAGAAGCTGGTGAAATGTTCGGTTGATTTTGTGTTAGTCTTTTTTTCATTTTTCTTTTCTTGAATATCCTTTTAAGAGGGCAGTGAATTGAAAGACTATCACCCTTTCTCGTGTTTCCGCTTATACCAGATGCATATAGATGCAGATGTTGATCGTGTGTCATTGTGCCATCTTCTGACTGATTCTCTGCATATCAATCCAGTAATGCTCCTTTTCTTTTTGTTTTTTCCTGTTTCTGTATCTCTTCTATCTTTGTCTCCATCTGTCTGTCTGTCTGTCTGTGTTTCTTCTGTCTGTGTGTCTGTGTCTGTGCGTCTCTCTGTGTGCCTGTGTGTCTGTCTGTCTCTCCTTTCTGTCTGCCTGCCTGCCTGTCTGTATGTCTGTTGTCTGTCTGTCTGTCTGTCTGTCTCCCCTCCCTCTCCCCCTCTCTCTTTCTCTCTAAGAAGAAGAAATTGTTTTCAAGGGTTATGTTCCTTCTTACCAGGCCCAGTCTCATTATATACACCATCTCTCATCATTTTTTCCCCATTTTTTGCTTTAAAAAAAATACTTTCCCCCTTTTTCTGAATAGCATACATTAAAACTTTTTTGATCCAGTAATGAGCTTTCTATGTGACAGATTACCTTCTTCTTTTTTTGCAGAAATGGGTCCAAGGCAAAAGGATTTTTTTATTTCTTAAAAGCTCGGTAAAAAGTAAAATATGAAGAAATATATTTTTCTCTCCTAAAATAAGCAAAAGACGTTGCTTCTGTGTTTCTTTCTTCTCTTCCTCCATTTCCCACCCCACCCACCCTACCCTTACCCTTTATACGGAATTAAAATAGAGACAAAAATAAGAAAGTAAGGTCGAGAGGCCAGCTTCCTTTGCATATAGAAGAGCCCAAGGTCTTAAGAATAAGCTTCATAGCCGTCTGTGTGTGTGTGTGTGTGTGTGTGTGTGTGTGTGTGTGTGTATGTGTGTGTGTGTGTAAGTGTATGTGTATGTGTGGGTAGGTGGGGGATGTATGCATATGTGTGCGTGAGTGTGTGTGTGTGTGTGTGTGTGTGTGTGTGTGTGTGTGTGTGTGTGTGTGTGTGTGTGTGTGTGTGTGTGTGATTATCTGTCTCAACCTGCCTGTATGTCTGCTTCTGCCTGTCTGTCTGTCTGTCTGCTGCTGTCTGTCTGTCTGTCTGTCTGTCTGTCTCTCTCTCTCTGTCCTTCCGTCTGTCTCTGTCCTTCTGTCTGTCTATCTCTGTCTCTGTGTCTCTGTTCTTCTGTCTGTCTGTCCGTTCTCTCTCTCTCTCTCTCTCTCCTCTCTCTCTCTCTCTCTCTCTCTCTCTCTCCTCATAACCAATGAGTGTTCTTCATCTTATTATTATTATTCTTTCTACTGACGTTGGAAACCTCACTGCAATTGTCTTGACAACTTTTCACTTTTCCACTTGATATTTGATTATTTCCCTTGAATTGCGAGCGTTAAACCTGCTTGATATTCTGATGTATTTTTTGTTGGTTTCTTTAACTGTGATAAAAAAAAACCCACAGGGTAAGGCTTTTTCATGCTTTTTGGGGGGGAACTGATTTTTTTCAAAAATGCGTATCCAAAAGGGGTCAAATTAACATGATTAAATCTTAAACGGCATGTTTTCTTCTGTTTGACTGCTTTCTCTCTTTCTTTCTTTCTTTCCTTCTTTCTTTCGTTCTTTTTTTCTTTCTTCCTTCCTTCTCCCATTCAAAGTAACAGAGCTAAACCATCATTCTTCTCCCTCTTCTTTTTTTTTTACGGAGATGGGGATAGAACGAAATTGTATTGTTTTGCAATTTTTGAAATACTTTTTCTTAGCTCGTTCTTTCCTTCAGTTCTTGTGTTTGTGTGTCTATTTGTCTGTCTATCATTCCCATTCTGTTTCTCTGTTTTTCTGTTTGTCTCTATGTCTCTTGGTCTTAGAGACTCTCTCTCTCTCTCACCCTCTCTCTCTCTTGTTTGTTCCTTCCTTTCTTTCTGTCCGTCTGTCTTTCTTTCTATTTTTTTCTCTCTTCTGCTTTTATTTCTCTTTAGCTTCTTCTCTTTCTAATTTTTTCACACACTTTAATTTGTTTTGATTCTTTTTTCTTTTTTTTTTCCTTTTCTCTTTCCTGTTCACTGTCTTCTTAAGGGAGGTTTTTCATATATTTTCGTTTTCTTTTTGTTTGACTAGGCACATTGAAACTTGTTTCACTTTGTCATCAACTTTTCATGGACGACACGTGTGTAACAAGTGGATCCATCCCAAGATCAAATGCAAAAGGCAAGAATTTTTTTTATTGCAACTTTCAAAAAAGTTTGGCCAAAAAAAGTGTTCCAGAAATAAATGACCAAAAGAAAGGAGAGTGCCAAAGAAGCTGATGAAATGTTCGGTTGATTTTGTTGTAGTCTTTTCTTTCTCTTTCTTTTCTATAATATCCTTTTAAGAGGGCTGTGAATTGAAAGTCTTGTATCCTTTCTCGTGTTTCCGCTTATACCAGATGCATGTAGATGCAGATGTTGATCGTGTACCATTCTGCCATCTTCTGACTGATTCTCTGCATATCAATCCAGTAATGTTCCTTTTCTTTTTGTTTTTTTCCTGTTTCTGTATCTCTTCTATCTTTGTCTCCATCTGTCTGTCTGTCTGTGTTTCTTCTGTCTGTGTGTCTGTGTCTGTGCGTCTCTCTGTGTGCCTGTGTGTCTGTCTGTCTCTCTCTTTCTGTCTGCCTGCCTGCCTGTCTGTTGTCTGTCTGTCTGTCTGTCTGTCTCCCC
Source organism: Rapana venosa (assembly GCA_028751875.1). NCBI lineage: Eukaryota > Metazoa > Mollusca > Gastropoda > Neogastropoda > Muricidae > Rapana > Rapana venosa. Next base: position 37,868,129 of record CM054139.1, read on the forward strand.
CTCCCTCTCCCCCTCTCTCTTTCTCTCTAAGAAGAAGAAATTGTTTTCAAGGGTTATGTTCCTTCTTACCAGGCCCAGTCTCATTATATACACCATCTCTCATCATTTTTTCCCCATTTTTTGCTTTAAAAAAAAAATTTCCCCTTTTTTCTGAATTGCATACATTAAAACTTTTTTGATCCAGTAATGAGCTTTCTATGTGACAGATTACCTTCTTCTATTTTTGCAGAAATGGGTCCAAGGCAAAAGGTTTTTTTTTATTTCTTAAAAGCTCGGTAAAAAGTAAAATATGAAGAAATATTTTTTTTTCTCCTAAAATAAGCAAAAGACGTTGCTTCTGTGTTTCTTTCTTCTCTTCCTCCATTTCCCACCCCACCCATCCCACCCTTACCCTTTATACGGAATTAAAATAGAGACAAAAATAAAGAAAGTAAGGTCGAGAGGCCAGCTTCCTTTGCATATAGAAGAGCCCAAGGTCTTAAGAATAAGCTTCATAGCCGTCTGTGTGTGTGTGTGTGTATGTGTGTGTGTGTGGGTGTGTGTGTGTGTGGGGTGTGTGTGTGTGTGTGTGTGTGTGTATGTGTGTGTGTGTGTGTGTGTAAGTGTATGTGTATGTGTGGGTAGGTGGGGGATGTATGCATATGTGTGCGTGAGTGTGTGTGTGTGTGTGTGTGTGTGTGTGAGAGATATCTGTCTCAACCTGCCTGTATGTCTGCTTCTGCCTGTCTGTCTGTCTGTCTGTCTGTCTGTCTGTCTGTCTGTCTGTCTCTCTCTCTCTCTCTCTCTCTCTCTCTCTCTCTCTCTTTCTCTCTGTCCTTCCGTCTGTCTCTGTCCTCCTGTCTGTCTTCTCTGTCTCTGTCCCTCTGTCTGTCTGTATGTATGTATGTATTGTTTTCTTTTCGTTTTTCCTGTTTCATTATCTGTTCTATCTTTGACTCCATCTGTCTGTCTGTCTGTGTTTCATCTGTCTGTGTGTCTGTGTCTGTGAGTCTGATTGTCTGTCTTCTCTCTCTCCTCTCTCTCTCTATCTCTCTCTCCTCTCTCTCTCTCTCTCTCTCTCTCTCTCTCTCTCTCCTCTCTCTCTCTCTCTCCTCACAACCGATGTGTGTTCTTATTCTTCTTCTTGTTATTATTCTGTCTACTGACCCTGGAAACCTCACTGCAATTGTCTTGACAACGTTTCACTTTTCCACCTTATATTTGGTTATTTCCCTTGAATTGCGAGCGTTAAACCTGCTAGATATTCTGATTTGTTTTTTGTTGGTTCCTTTAACTTTTTTTGAAGAAGCTGCGTGAGAAAAAATAGTTTTTTTTTAAAAAAATAACAAGGTAGGGCTTTTCCATACTCTTTTTTTGGGAACTGCTTTTATTTTTGAAAAATGCGTTATCCAAAAGTGGTCAAATTAAACTGATTAAATCTTAAACGGGATGTTTTCTTCTGCTTGACTGCTTTCTTTCTTTCTTTCTTTTCTTTCTTTTCTTTTCTTTCTCTCTTTCTTTCTTTCTTTCTTTCTTTCTTTCTTTCTCTCTTTCTTTCTTTCTTTCTCTCTTTCTTTCTTTCTTTCCTTTCTCATTCAAAGTAACAGAGCTAAACCACCATTCTTCTCCCTCTTCTTTTTTTTACGGAGAGGGCGATAGAACGAAATTGTATTGTTTTGCAATTTTTGAAAGACTTTTTCTTAGCTCGTTCTTTCCTTCAGTTCTTGTGTTTGTGTGTCTATTTGTCTGTCTATCATTCCCATTTCTGTGTCTGTTACTCTGTTTGCCTCTCTGTCTCTTGGTCTTAGAGACTCTCTCTCTCTCTCTCTCTCTCTCTCTCTTTCTTTCCTTTCTTCCTTCCTTCCCTTCTTTCTTTCTTTCTTTCTGTCTTTCTTTCTTTCTTTTCTCTAATCTGCTTTTATTTCTCTTTAGCTTCTTGCCTTTCTGATTTTTTTCACAAACTCTCATTTGTTTTGATTTATTTTATTTGGATTTTTATTCTCTTTCTTATTAGCTGTCCTCTTGGAGGAGGTTTTTTCATGCTTTTTTGTTGTTTTCTTTTTGCTTGACTAGGCACATTACAACTTGTTTAACTTTGTCATCAACTTTTCATGGACGACACGTGTGTAACAAGTGGATCCATCCCAAGATCAAATGCAAAAGGCAAGAATTTTTTTTATTGCAACTTTCAAAAAAGTTTGGCCAAAAAAATGTTGTTTCAGAAATAAATGGTCAAAAGAAGAAGGAGAGTGCCAAAGAAGCTGATGAAATGTTCGGTTGATTTTGTTGTAGTCTTTTCTTTCTCTTTCTTTTCTATAATATCCTTTTAAGAGGGCTGTGAATTGAAAGTCTTACATCCTTTCTCGTGTTTCCGCTTATACCAGATGCATGTAGATGCAGATGTTGATCGTGTGTCATTCTGCCATCTTCTGACTGATTCTCTGCATATCAATCCATTAATGTTTCTTTTCTTTTCTGTTTCTCTGTCTATCTGTTCTGTCTTTGTCTTTATCTCCATCTGTCTATCTGTCTGCCTTTTGTTCTGTTTGTGCGTCTGTGTGTCTGTGTGTCTCTCTCCCTTTCTCTCTTTCTGCTTGCATGCCTGCCTGCCTTCCTGTCTGTCTGTCTTCTCTCTCTCTCAGAAGAACTTTTTTTCAAGGTTTATGTTCCTTCTTGCCAGGCCCAGTTTCATTACATACACCCTCTTTCATCATTTATTTTTTCTTCCCCCCTTTTTCTGAATTGCATACATTAAAACGTTTTTGATCCAGTAATGAGCTTTCTATGTGACAAATTACCTTCCCGTTTTGCAGGAAAGGGTCCAAGGCAAGTTTGTTTTTTTTATTTCGTGAAAGCTCGGTAAAAAGATGTAAAAGTTGAATATTTTTTCCCTTAAATAGGCAGAATATGTTACTTCCGTGTGTGTTTCTTCTTCTCTTCCTCCATTTTCCACCCCAACCACCCAACTCTCACCGTTGATATCGGGAATTAAAATAGAGACAAAAATAAAGAAAAGTAAGGTAGTGAGACCAGCTTCCTTTGTATATAGAAGAGCTCAAGGTCTTAAGAATAAGCTTCATAGCCGTCCGTGTGTGCGCGTGTGTAGGTTTGTGTGTGTGTGTGTGTGTGTGGTGTGTGTGTGTGTGTGTGTGTGTGTGTGTGTGTGTGTGTGTGTGTTGTGTTGTGTTGTGTGTGTGTTGAATGTATGTGTGTGTGTGGGTGTGGGTGGGGAATGTATGCATGTGTATGCGTGAGTGTGTGTGGTATATGTGTGTGTGTGTGTGTGTGTGTGTGTGTGTGTGTGTGTGTGTGTGTGTGTTGTGTGTGTGTGGTGTGTGTGGTGTGTGTAGTGTGTGTAGTGTGTGTGTGTGTGTGATATGCCTGTCTCATTCTGTTTGTCTGTCTGTCTGCATCTGTCTCTGTCTGTCTGTCCGTCTCTTTCTCTCTATGTCTCTGTCTCCGTCTCTGAACTGTTTGCGGTGTTCATGACAGGAAAACATGTCTGAAAACGGATCTAGACAAACATTTGAAGTTTATTATGACCAGGTTTCAATTTTGAATTTCAGCAAATAGTACACACCAAAATTGCTACAAAACATATTCTGAATTGGATTTCACTTGTCCATTGTGTAAAACTGGAAATGAGGACGAAATACATTTCATGCTGTGTTGTCCGATTATCAGTAAGCTAAGGGCATGGTATATACCATAGAATTTTTCAAACAACCTTGCCAGTTTTGTCTGTGTTTGCTTTTGTCATCTATGAACGAAAATATTGTCCGAAATGTAACGATCTACTTATATAAGGCGTTCGAATTACGATCAGTGCTGACTTAGTCAAGTTTGTTAATGCGTGCGTGCGTGCGTGCGTGCGTGCGTGCGTGTGTCAAGTCAAGTCAAGTCAAGTCAAGTCAAGTCAAAATTTTATTTCCAGATGGTACATTGAATAAGCAATGCATTTGCTTTTTTTCATCAAGCCATCTATCTAAGAACAAATTTCTTAATGATTGTACTAAGATACTACATTATTGCATCATTTACCATTAAATTAAACCAGTAAAAATGGGAAAATCGATATGGTAATACATTGAAAATACAAATTACCACATATACATAAACACGCACACACATACTCATAAACACCTGCGCGCGTGCGCGCTCACGTTCACACACACATTTGAATAGAAAATGTTTTAAGAATTAAAAACAGAAAATCATAAAACGTCAGGACAAACAAATTACTTCACCTACTGTTTCATCCATTCTTACACGTTTATACTTTAGATAATAAAAAGGTACAGGAACAAAACGTTAGAAAATACTAGGCATACGTTGCGTCATTACTGACAATATTGCCTTCATTGACCTTCCTCCTCTCCTCCTCCACCCAGCAAACGTGTGCTTTTTATGCGCTCATACTCTTCAAATAGCGCTTTTTTTTTAAAATAATAAATTTACACGATAACTATCAAACAAGCAATATAAGTCAAATAAGACAATAATAATGATTATTATACTAGAGATACAATAATAACAACAATCACCAATCACCATGAGAAAACAATATAACAAATAATCCCCATCACCATGAGACAACAACATAACGATGATAACAGAAAAGCATTGGAAAGGATGGGGGTGGGGGAGGAGTATCAAGGGAGAAGAGGAAAAACATATTCAATCAAATAGAAAATTAATAAATAAAAAAAACAATTATTCAATCAAGTAGAACCCCTATGCGATACAAAATTCAAAAGCCCATAACCAACTGGACTATCAAACTAAAACAATGTCAAACTAAAACAGTATCGCTTATAATAGTACTAATAATCTCATGTCTAACTGCAAGAAAAACAACATCCACGACAAAATCTATTGAATTAGACAAGACAAAGGGCATGAGGAGAGGAGAGGAGAGGAGAGGAGAGGAGAGGAGAGAGAGAGAGAGAGAGAGAGAGAGAGAGAGAGAGAGAGAGAGAGAGAGAGAGAGAGAGAGGAGAGAGAGAGAGAGAGAGAGAGAGAGAGAGAGAGAGAGAGAGAGAGAGAGAGAGAGGAGAGAAAGAGGACACACTATCAAGCTATCAGGTCTACCATAAAAAGATTTTTTAAAAATTCCCTCTTTTCCACTTGTTTTAACATTTGTAGATTATTTAATAGCTTGTATAGATTACTCTTACTTCTTTGCATAATTAGTGTGCCTCTTTCCTGCCTCCCCCTCCCTCCACACATATACAGCGTGTGACTGTAGAATTTCTAGTCACAGTAAGACATATTTGAATTTTTTTTAAGGAATGCCATTAGTGCTACTTAATGTAAGTATGGTTGATTTTGCCGTATTAGTCATGGTTGATTTGCCTTATTAGTCAATTCCTAGGCATTCATGCATTAGATGGCTTTTTAGCTGTGTCTTGAACTGATTTATGTTTTTGATACATTTTAAGCGTTTTGGGAGCTTGTTCCATAAATCACTACCTGAGTACAGGGAAGCTTGTTTTGCAAAGATTATTTCTTGGTCTCGGAAATGTTAGTAGATGATTATGTCTGTGTTTATTGATTTTGAAGCTAATGGTGATCTTTGGAGGGGCATTTCCATTGGCAACTTTCTGGACAAATAGAACTTTATTTAGGTAAAGTCTGTTTTTGAAGGTTAGGACATTTGTTTGCTTATAATTGTTGATGGTTAGGGAGCTTGATTTTAGTAGAACAAGTTTTAGTGCTCTTTTATATAATCGATGAATCAATTTTAAATTTGTATCACTGCAGCTGTCCCAAAGAGATGAAGCATAGTTAACTATTGGCAAAATATGGCCGCAAAAAAGAGATTGCGTGAGTGGTTATTCAGAAAATGTTTTATTTTTGAAAACTGAAGTAGCTTGTAAGCGAGACGTTTTCCTAGCGCCATCACATGGTCAGTCCAAGTAAGATTTTTGTCAATAACTACACGCAGAATTCTGTGGGAGTCAACTTCTTCAATTACTCTTTTACCTATCAACAGACGTTGGAATTTATCTTTCATTTTTTGTCTCTTTTGCCTTGCTAGTACATACATACACTTAGTTTTTCGTGTATTTAGGGACATATGGTTTAGCTGAGTCCAATTAACCAATCTGTCAATACTGTTTTGAAGTTTGATTGTAAGTCTGTGGGTGTCAGAATCACTACAATAGAGGGATGTGTCATCAGCAGACATTTCACAGCTACATTCTAGAAATTGGGGTAAGTCATTTACCAGTACACTAATTATGCGAATCCAGTCATTTGAAACAAAATGCCATAGAAAACTACTGGGCATATCCTGGAGAGAACGAAAGACCAATGAATTTGTCAAGAGTCAAATAACACGGCTGGCAGGTCCACAGGAACCCCTTCTCACCATCGTCAAGAAGAAAAAGCTGACATGGTTCGGCCACGTCACCCGCCACAACACTCTGCCAAAAACAGTACTGCAGGGAACACTCGAAGGTGGCCGAAAGAGGGTAAGACAGAACAAGTCATGGATGGACAACATCAGAGAATGGACCAGGATGAATGACTCGGCACTACTGCGCAGAGCCGAGGACCGAGATGGATGGAGGAGGCTTACCACGGCATCGTCTTTCGTGTCTCCGCCACGACCGCCAAGGTCACGGGTCTGATGATGATGATGATTTACATAGATTGAAAATAGAAGTGGACCCAATATTGATCCTTGTGGTACTCCATGTTTAATAGGTACTAGTTCTGATGTTT
>CM054139.1:37884836-37914836 GCA_028751875.1 Rapana venosa
ATTAATTAAATCCTGTACAAACAGTGACGTCATTGCTGACTGTGTGAATGTTTATTTTTTATTCCTCTTATCTGTCATTTATTCTCTTTCTTGCGCTGTGTGTTAATGGAAGTACCTCACGCTCCATTAACTTAAAAAGAAACCATGAACATCAACCATCATCGACCTTTCCCAACACAAATTACTTTCTTAACAAACGAGGGTTTTGCTTCTTAGCCTTACGCTCTCTCCTGACATACATCACTCTGGGGAAAGATGAATTTTCTTGGAGTCTGAAACAGATTGTGATTCCCCATCTGATGACTGAAAGCACAGCAGACTGACGGTGGATTTATCGGCACAGAAACGCTGCCATCCTCGTAAATCTCCCTCCTGTTTTTTGTTTCTGGTTCTGTGAAGTCTGAGAATGAGGGAGGGAAGGTGGAGGTGGGTGGAGGGGGTGATGTTGGTGGTTTGTGGAGGGATAGGTGGAGGGGGTGATGGGCTGGGTGGAGGGGGTGATGTTGATGGTATGTGGAGGGCTGGGTGGAGGGAAAGGACAGATTGTAAATTTGGTAAAAAAGTTTGTGTAAGTTTAAAGAATAGTTTGTAAATTTACTACTATGGCATGATGTGATGTTTTGTGTGCTTTTTAGTGGTGGTCGCAGTGGTAGCAGTGTGTGGTGTGTGTGTGTGTGTGTGTGTGTGTGTTGTGTGTGTGTGGTGGTGTGTGTGTGTGTGTGGTGTGCGCGCGAGAGCGTTCGTGCGTGCTGTGCGTTCGTGCGCGTGTGTTTGTGTGCACGTGCACGCATTATTATTATTATTATTATTATTATTATTTATTATTTATATATTATTATTATTATTATTATGAGACACATAGGGAGACACAAGAGAAGAAAGAAAGAAAGATGGCAGATATACTGGTACAGACGGACAGACAGACGAGAGAGAAGGGGAAGAGAAAGAGAAGGAGAGAGAGAGAGAGAGAACAGAGAAAAAAAAACCCCCCCAAAACCTTTTCCTAAAAAAAAATTTTAAATTAAAAAAAAGGGAACCCCCTTTTTGTTTTTTTTTTTTTTTTTTTTTTTTTAAAAAAAAAACCCCCCTTAAAAAAAAAAAAATTTTTTTAAAAAAACCCCCCCCTTTTCCCCAAAAAAAAAAAGGGTTTGTTTTTTCCCCTTTAAAAAAAAACCCCCAAAAAGAATTTTTTAAAAAAAAATTTTTTAAAATTTAAAAAAAAAAACCGGGGGGGAAAAAAAAGGGCCCCCCCAAAAACCCCCCTTTTTTTGGGGGAAAAAGGGGGGAAAAAAAAAAAGGGGGGGGGGGTTTTTTTTGGGGTTTTGGGGGGGGGAAAATTTTGGGGGGGTTTTTTTTTTTTTGGGGGGGCCCCCCCAAAAAAGGGAAAAAAAAGGGGGGTTTTTTTTTGGGTTTAAAACCCCCAAAAATTTTTTTTTTAAAAAAAAAAGGGGGGAAAAAAAAGGGGGGGTTTTTTTTTTTTTTTTTTAAAAAAATTTTTTTGGGTTTTTTTAAAGGGTTTTTAATTTTTTTTAAATTTTTAAATTTTTTTTTTTTTTTTTTTTAAAAAAAAAAAAAATTTTTTTTCCCCCCCCCCCCCCCCCCAAAAAAAAAAAAAAAAAACAGAAAAAAAAAAAAAAAAAAAAAAAAAATTTAAAATTTTTTTTTAAAAAAAAAATTTTTTTTAAAAATTTTTTAAAAAAAAAACCCCCCCCCCAAAAAACCCCCCCCCCCTTTTTTTTCCAAAAAACAAAAAAAAAGGGGGTTAAAAAAAATTTTTAAAAAAAAAAACCCCCCCCCCCCTTTAAAAAAAAAAAAAAGGGGAAAAACCCCAAAAAACCCCGGAAAAATCAAAAAAAGGGGGGGAAAAAAACCAACCCAAATTTTTTTTTTAAAAAAAAAAAAAAAACCCCCCTTTTTTTTTAAAAAAAAATTTTTTAAAAAAAAAAAGGGAAAAAAGCCCTTTTTCCCCCTTTTGGGGGGGGGGGGGTTTTTTTAATTAAAAAAAAAAAACCCCTTTTTCCCAAAAAAAAAAATTAAATTTAAAGGCGGAAAAATTTTTAAAAAAAAAAAAAAGGGGGGGGAAAGGGAAAAAAAAAGGGGAAAAAAAAAAAAAAGGGGGGGGGAAGGGGAAAAATTAAAAAAAAAGGGGGAAAAAAAGGGGGGAGGGGGGGGGGGGAAAAAAAAAGGGGGGAAAAATTAAAAAGGAAAAAAGGGGGGGGGGAAAAGGGGAAAAAAAAAAAAAGGGGGGGGGGGGGGGGGGGTTTTTTTTTTGGGGGGGGGCCCAGGGGGGGGAGGGGGGGGGGGGGGGGGGGGGAAAAGGGGGGGGGGGGGGGTTTTTAAAAAAAAAATTTCCCCCCCCCCCCCCCCTTTTTGGGGGGTTTTTTTTAAAAAAAAAAAAAAAAAAAAAAATTTTCCCCCCCCCAAAAAACCCAAAAAAAAAAAGGGGTTTTTTTAAAAAAAAAAAAAAAAAACCCCGGAAAGAAAATTTTTTGGGGGAAAAAACCAAAAAAAAAAAAGGGGGGGTTTTTAAAAAGGGAAATTTTTTAAAAAAAAAAAAAAAAAAAAAAAATTTTGGAAAAGGGGGGAAAAAAATAAAGGGGGGGAAAAAAAAAGGGGGGGGGGGGGAAAAAGAAATTTTTTTCCAAAAAAAAAGGGGGGGGGGGGGGGGTTTTTGGGGGGAAAAAAAAAAAAAAAAAGGGGAAGGGGGGGGGGGGGGGAAAAAAAAGGGGGGGAAGGGAAAAAGGGGGAAAAACCCCAAAAAAATTTTGCCTTTTTTTTTTAAAAAGGGTTTTTCCCCCAAAAAAAAAATTTTTAAAAAAAAAAACCCCCCCCCAAAAAAAAAAAACCCTTTTAAAAATTTTTTTTTAAAAAATTTTTAAAAAAACCCCTTTAAAAAAACCCCTTTTTTTTTTTTCCCCCCCCCCCAAAAAAAACCCCCAAAAAACCAAAAAAAAAAAAACCAAAATTTTTTTTTTGGGGGGGGGAAAAAAAAAAAATTTTTTTTTTTTAAAATTTTAATTTTTTAAAACCCCTTTTTTCCCCCCCAAACAAAAAAATTTTTTTTTTTTTTTTAAAAGGGAAAAAAAAAACCCAAATTTTTTTTTTTAAAAAAAAAAAAAAACCCATTTTAAATAAAAAAAAAAAAAAAAAAAAAAAAAAAAAAAAAAAAAAAAATTAAAAAAAAAAAAAAAAAAAAACCCCCAAAAAAAAAAAAAAAAAAAAAAGGGCCAAAAAAATTTTTTCCCCCCCTTTTTTTTTAAAAAAATTTTTTTTTGGGGGAAAAAATTTTTTTTTAAAAAATTAAAAAAAAAAAAACCCTTTAAAATTTTTAAAAAATTAAAAAAAAAAAAAAAATTTTTTTTAAAAAAAAAAATTTTTTTTTTTTTCCCCCCCCTTTTTTTAATTTTTTTTTTCCCCCCCCCTTTTTTTTTTTTTTTTTTCCCCCAAAAAAAATTTTAAATTTCCCCCTTTTTCCCCCTTTCTTTTTTTTTTTTTCCCCCCCCCCTTTTTTTTTTTTCCCCCCCCCTGGGTTTTTCCCCCCTTTCCCCCCCCCCCCTTTTTAAAAATTTAAAAACCCCCCAAAAAAAATTTGCCCCCCCCAAAAAATTTTTAAAACCCAAAAAAAAAAAATTTTTTTTAATTTTTTTCCCCCAAAAACCCCCCCCAAAAACCCAATTTTTTTTTTTCCCCCTTTATTTTAACCCCCGGGGAAAAAAAAAAAAGGGGGGGAAAAAAAAAAGGGGGGGTTTTGGGGAAAAAAATTTAACCCTTTTTTCCCCCCAAAAAAAACCTTTTTTTTCCCCTTTTAAAAAACCCCAAACCTTTTAAAAAATTTTTAAAATTTTAAAAAATTTTTTTTTTTTTTAAAATTTTTTTTAAAAAGGGGAAAAAAAAAAGGAAAAAAAAAAAAAAACCCCCTTTTTTTTAAAATTTTTTTTTAAAAAAAGGGGGGTTTTTTTTTTTTTTCCCAAAGCAAAAATTTTTAATTTAAATTTTTTTTTTTTAAAAAAAAAAAAACCAAAAAAAAAAAAAAAAAAGGGGGGGAAAAAAAAAAAAGGGGGGGGGGGGGGGAAAAAAAAAGGGGGGTTTAAAAAATTTTGGGGGGGGAAAAAAAAAGGGGGGGGGGAAAAAAAAACCCTTTTTTTTTTAAAAATTTTTTTAATTTTAAAAAAAAAAAAACCCCAAAAAAAAAAAAAAAATTAAAAAAAAAAAAATTTTTTTTCCCCTTTTTTAAAAAAAAAAAAAATTTTTTTAAAAGGGGGGGGGGGTTTTTGGGTTAAAAAAAAAACCCCCTTTTTTCCCCCCGGGGGGGAAAAAAAAGGGGGGGGGGGGGGGGGGGGAAAAAAAAGGAAAAAAAAAAAAAAAAAAAAAAAAAAAAAGAAAAAAAAAAAGAGAAAAAAAAAAAACCCGGGGGAAAAAAAAAAAAAAAAAAAAAAAGGGGGGGAAAAAGGGTTTGGGGGTTTTGGGGGGGGGGGGGGGAAAGAGGGGGGAAAAGAGGGGGGAAAAAAAAAAAAAAAGGGGGGGGGGGGGGGGAAAAAAAAAAAAAGGGAAAAAAAGAAAAAAAGGGAAAAAAAAAAAGGGAAAAAAGAGAAGAAAAAAAAAATTTAAACCAAAAAAGGGGGGGAAAAAAAAAGGGGGGAAAAAGAAAAAAAAAAGGGGAAAAAAAAAAAGGAAAGGAAAAAAAAGGGGGGGGGGGGGGTTTTTTTCCCCGGGGAAAAAAAAAGGGGGGGAAAAAGGTTTTGGGGGGGCCCTTTAAAAGGGGGGAAAAAACCCAAACCAAAACCCAAAAAAATTTTCCCCAAAAAAAATTTTTAAACCCCAAAAAAAAAAAAAAGGGGGGGGGGGGGGGGGGGAAAAAAAACCCCCCCCCTTTTTTTTTTTTTTCCCCCCCGGGGGAAATTTTTTTCCCCCTGGGGGGGGAAAAAAAAAAAAAAAAAAAAGGGGGGAAACCCCCCCCAAAAAATTTTTTTCCCCCAAAATTTTTTTAAAAAACCCCCCAAAAAAAAAAAGGGGGGGGGGAAAAAAAACCCCAAACCCCCCAAAAAGGGGGGGGGGGGGGGGGGGGGCCCCCGGGGAAAGGGCCCCCCCCCAAAAAAAAAAGGGGGAACCAAAAAAAGGGGGGAAAAAAAAAACCCCCCCCGGGGCCCCCAAAAAAATTTTTTTTGGGGGGGGCCCCCCCAAAAAAAAAAGGGGGGGGCCCCCAAAAAAAAACCCCCCCCCCAAAAAAAGGGCCAAAAAAAAAAACCCCCAAAAAAAAAAAAAAACCCCCGGAAAAAAAAAGGGGGGGGGGGAAAAAAAAGGGGGGGGAAAAAAAAAAGGGGGGGGGGGGGGGGAAAAAAAAAAAAAATTTTCCCCCAAAAAACCCCCCCGGGGGGGTTTTTCCCCGGGCCCCAAAAAAATTTTTTAAAAAAAGGGCCCCAAAAAAGGGGGGGGTTTAAAAAAGGGGGGGGGGGAAAAAAAACCCCCCAAAAACCCCCAAAAAGGGGGGGGGGGGGGGGGGGGGAAAAAAAGGGCCGGGGGGGGTTTTTTTTTTTAAAAAAAAACCCAACCCAAAAAAAAAAAAAAGGGGGGAAAAAAACCCCAAAAAAAAAACCCCCCCCCCAAAAAAAAAATTTTTTTTTTTGGGTTAAAAAAAAAATTTTCCCCAAAAAATTTTTAAAAATTTTTTTGGGGTTTTAAAGGGTTTTTTAAAAAAAAAAAAAAATAAAACCCCCCCCGGGGGGGGCCCCCCAAATTTTTTTAAAAAAAAAAAAAAAAAAAAAAAAAGGGGGGTTAAGCCCACCCCCCCCCCGGGGGCCCCCAAAAAACCCCCCCCCAACCCCCCCCCCCCAAAAATTTTTAAAAAAAAGGGGGGGGGGGGGGGCCCCGGGGGAAAGGGGGGGGGAAAAAGGGAACCCTTAAAAAGGGGGGTTAAAAAAGGGGGGGGGGCCCCCCCGGGGGGGGGGGGGGAAAAAAAAAAGGGGGGGCCCCCCCCAAAAAGGGGGGGGGGGGGGGGGGGGGAGGGGGGGGGAAAAAGGGGGGTAAAAAAGGGAAAGGAAAGGGAAAAAAAAAAGGGGGAAAGGGGGGGGGGGGGGGGGGGGGAAAAAAAAAAAAGGGGGGGGCCCCAAAAAAAGGGGGGGGGGGGGGGGAAAAAAAAAAAATAGGGAGGGGGAAGGGGGGGGGGCCCCCCCCCCCCCCCCAAAAAAAAAAAAAAGGGAAAAAGGGGGGGGGGGGGGGGGGGGGCGGGGGGGGGGGGGGGAAAAAAAAAAAGGGGGGGGGGGAAGCCCCCGGGGGCCCCAAAAAAAAGGGGGGTTTTTAGGGGCCGGGGGGGGGTTTTTTTTTTGGGGGGGCCCAAAGGGGGGGGCGGGGGGGGAAAAACCCGGGGGGGGCCCCCGGGGGGGGGGCCCCGGGCCCCAAAAAAAAGGGCCCGGGGGGGGGGGGGGGGGGAAAAAAAAAAAAAAAAGGGGGGGGGGGAAAAAAAAAAAAAAAGGGGGGGAAACCCAAAAAAAAAACCCCAAAAAAAAAAACCCCAAAAAAAAAAATTTTTTTAAAACCCCCCCCCAAAACCCAAAAAAAAAACCCCCCCCCCCCAAAAAACACACACACACCCCCAAAAAAAAAAACCCACAAAAAAAAACCCCCCCAAAAAAACCCCCCCAAAAAATTTCCCCCCCCCCCCCCCAAAAAAAAAACCCCCCAAAAAAAAAAACCCCCCAAAAAAAACCCAAAAACCCCCAAACACACAAAAAACCCCCCAACCCCCCCCCCCCCCCCCCAAAACCCAAAACCACCCCACAAAAAAAAAACCCCCCCCAAAAAACCCCAAACAAAAAAAACCCCCCCCCCAAAAAAACCCCCCCCCCAAAACCACCCCCCCCCCCCCGGCCCCCCCCCAAACCCCCCCCCCCCCAAAAAAAAAAGGGGAAAACCCCAAAAAACCCCCAAAAAAAAACCCCAACAAAGGGGAACCCCCCCCCAAAAAAAGGGCAAAAAAACCCCGGGGGGGAAAAAACACCCCCCCCCCCCAAAAAAAAAAAAAAAAAACCCCCCCCCCAACCACAAAAAAAAAACCCCCCCCCAAAAAAAAAACAAAAAAAAACCCCCCCCCCCCAAAAAAAAAAAAAACCCCAAAAAAAAAAAAAACCCTTTGGGGGGGGCCCCCCCCCAAAAAAAAAAAAATTTTTTTAAAAAAAATTTGGTTTTTTTTTAAGGGGAAAAAAAAAGGCCCTTTTTTTTTTTTAATTTTTTTTTTTTTGGAAAAAATTTTTTTTTTTTGGGGTTTGGGGGGAAAAATTTTTTTTGGGGGCCCGGTTTTTTAAATTTTTTTAAAACTTTTTCCCCCAAAAACAAAAACCGGAAAAGGGAAGGGGAAGGGGGGTTCAGTGGGGGGGGGGGGGGGGGGGGGGGGGGGGGGGGGGGGGGGGGGGGGGGGGGGGGGGGGGGGGGGGGGGGGGGGGGGGGGGGGGGGGAAAAAAGGGGGGAAGGGGGGAAAAAAAGGGGGGGGGAAAAAACCCCAAAAAAAAAAACCCAAAAAAAGGGGGGGGAAAGGGGGGGAAAAAAGAAAAAAAGGAAAAAAAAAAAAAAAAGGGGAAAAAAAAAAAAAGGGGGGGGGCGGGGGGGGGGGAAAAAAAAAAAAGGGGAAAAAAAAGGGGGGGGGAAAAGGGAGGGGGGGGGGGAAAAAAAAAAAGGGGGGGGGGGGGGGGGAAGGGGGGGGGGAAAAAGGGGGGGGAAAAAAAGGGGGAAAGGGGGGGGGGGGGAAAAAGAAAGGGGGGGTTAAAAAAAAAAAAAAAAAAAAAAAAAAGGGGGGGGGGAAAAAGGGGGGAAAAAACCCCGGGAAAAAGGAAAAACCCCAAAACCAAAAAGGGGGTTTTTTTTTTTCCCCCCCCCCCCCTTTTAAACCTTTTTGGGGTTTTTTTTTTTTTTCCCCCTTTTTTTCCCCCCCCTTTTTTCCCTGTTTTTTGGCCCCTTCCCCCCTTTTTTTTTGGTTTTTTTTTCCCCCCCTTTTTTTTTTTTTGGGGGGGGGTTTTTTTGGGGGGTTTCCCCTTTTTCCCCCCCTTTTTTTTGGGGGGGGTTTTTTTTTTAAAATTTTTTTTTGGGGGGGGGGGGAAAAGGGGGTTTTTTTTGGGGGTTTTTGGGGTTTGGGGGGTTTTTTTTTTTAAAAAGGGGTTTTTTTTTTTTTTTTAAAAAAAAAAAGGGGGGGGGGGGGGGGGGAAAAGGGGGGTTTGGGGGGGGGTTTTTTTTAAAAAAAAAAGGGGGGGGGGAAAAAAAATTTTTTTTTTGGGGGGGGGGGGGGGGGGGAAAAAAAATTTTTTTAAAGGGGGGGGGTTTTGGTTTGGGAAATTTAAAAAAAAAAGGGGGGGAAAAAAAAAGGGAAAAAAAAGGGGGAGGGGGGGGGGGGGAAAAAAAAAAATTTTTTTTAAAAAAAATTTAAAGGGGGGGAAAGGGGAATTTTTTTGGGTTTTTTGGGGGGGGGGGGTTTTTTTTAAAAGGGTTTTGGGTTTGGGGGGGGGGGGGAAAAAAAGGGGGGGGGGGGAAAAAAAAAAAAAAGGGGGGGGGAATTTTTTGGGGGGGGGGAAATTTTTTTTTTTTTTTTTAAAATTTTTTTTTTTTAAAATTAAAGGGGGGAAAAAAAAAAAGGGGGTTTGGGGGGGGGGGTGGGGGGGGGGGGGGGGGGGGGGTTTTTTTTAAAAAGGGGGGGGAAAGGGGGGTTTTGGGGGGGGGTTTTTTTTTTTTTTTGGGGGGGTTTTTTTGGGGTTTTTTTTTAAAAATTTTTTTTTTTAAAAAAATTTTTTTGGGTTTTTGGGGGGGGGGGTTTTTGGGGGGGGGGGGGAAATTTTTTTTTGGGGGAAAAAATTTTTTTTGGGGGGGGGGGTTTTTAATTTTTTTGGGGGGGGTTTTTTGGGGGGGGGTTTTTTAAAAAGGGGGGAAAGGGGAAGGGGGGGGGGGGGGGGTTAATGGGGGGGTTTTAAAAAAATTTTTTTTTAAAAGGGGGAAAAAAGGGGGGGGGGGAAGGGGGGGTTTTAAGGGGTGGGGGGGTTTAATTTTGGGGGGTTTTTTTGGGGGGGGGGGGGGGGAAAAAAAATTTTTTTTTTTAAAAAAAAGGAAGGGGGGAAAAAGGGGGGGAGGGAAAGGGGGGGGTGGGGAAAAAAAGGGGGGGGGTTTTTTTGGGGGTTTTTTTTTAAATTTTTTTTTTTTTTTTTTAAAAAAAATTTTTAAAAAAAAAAAATTTTTTTTAAAATTGGGGGGTTTTTTTTTTTTCCCCCCCCCCCAAAAACCCCAAAATTTTGGGGGGGGGGGGGGGGGGGGGGGGGTTTTAAATTTTTTTTTGGGGGGCCCCCCCCCCTTTTCCTTTTTTTTTTTTTGGGGGGGGAAAAATTTTTTTTCCCCCTTTTTAAAAAACCCCCCCTTTGTTTTTTTTTTCCCCCCCAAAACCCTTTTTAGGTGGGGGGTTTTGTTTTTTTTTCCCCAAAAAAGGGTTTCCCCCTTTTAGGGGGCCCCCCCCCCCCCCTTTTTTTTTTCCCCCCCCCCCGGGGGGGAAAAGGGGGGAAAGGGGGGGGGCCCAAAAAAAATTTAAAGGAAAAAAAAAGGGGGGGGGGCGGGGTTAAAAATTTAAAAAAAAAAAGGGGGGAAAAAAACCCTTTGGGAAAGGGGGGGGTTTTTTTTTAAAAAAAGGGGGCCCCTTTTTCCCCCTTTTTTTTTGGGGGGGGCCCCGAGGGGGGAAAAAAATTTTTTTTTTGGGGGGTTTTTTAAAGGAAAAACCCCAAAAAACCCCTTTAAAAAAAAAATTTTTTTTTTGGGGGGGGAAAAAAAATTTTTTTGGGGGGGGGGCCCCCCCCCAAAAAAAAAAAAAAAAAACCCCCCCCCCCCCCCCCAAAAAACACCCAAAAAAAAAAACCCCCAAAAAAAAAAAAAGGGGGGGGAAAAAAAAAAAAAAAAAAAAAAAAAAAAAAGGGGGGGCCCCCAAAAAGGGGGGGCCCCAAAAAAAAAAAAACCAAAAAAAAATTTTAAAACCCAAAATTTGGGCCCCCCCAAAAAAAAAACCCCCAAACCCCCCCTTTAAACCCCCCCCCCCAAAAAAAATTTTTTTTAAAAAACCCCCAAATTTTCCCCCAAAAATAAAAAAAAGGGGGGGGGGGGGGGGAAAAACCCCCCCCCCAAAAAAAAGGGGGCCCCAACCCCCCCTTAAAAAAAAAAAAAACCCCAAAAACCCCCCCCCAAAAAAAAAAACCCCCCCAAAAAAAAAACCCCAATTTCCCCCCAAAAAAAAGGGAACCCCAAAAAAAAAAACCCCCCAAAAAAAAACCCCCCAAAAAAACCCCCCAAAAAAAAAACCCCCCCCCCCAAAAAAAATTTTTTAAAAAAAAACCCCAAAAAAAAAACCCCCCCCCAAAAAAAACCCCCCCCAAAAAAAAAAATTTTTTTAAAAAAAAACCCCCCAAAAACCCAACAACGTTTTAGGCCCCCCCCCCCAAAAAAAATTTTAAAACCCAAAAAAAAACCCCCCCCAAAAAAAATTTTGGGGGGGAAAAAAGGGGGAAAAGGAAAAAAAGGGGGGGAAATTTCCAAACCCCCCAAAAAACCCCCCAAAAAAAAATTCCCCGGGGTTTTTTCCCCCCGGGGGCCTTTTTTTTTTTTTTCCCCCGGGGGAAAGTTTTTTTTTGGGGGGAAAAAACCCGGGGCCCCTTTGGGTTTTCAAAATTTTTTTAAAAGGGTTTTTAAAAAAAAAAACCGTGGGGTTTCCCCTTTTTTAAAAAGGGGAAAAAACCCCCCCCAAAAAAAAAAAAAAAAAAACCCCCCAAAAAAGGGGGGAAAATTCAAACCCCCAAAAAAAAAACCCCCAAAAAACCCCCCCGGGGCCCCACCCCAAAAAAATTTTTAACCCCCAAAAAAAAAACCCCAAAACAAAAAAAAAAAACCCCCCCCCCCCCAAAAAAAAAAACCCCCCACCCAAAAAAAAAAACCCCCCCCCAAAACCCCCAAAAAAAACCCAAACCCAAAAACCCCCCAAAAAACCCCCCCCCCCCCCAAACACCCCCCCCAAAAAACCCCACCCCCCACCCCCAAAAAAAAAAACCCCCCAAAAAAACCCCAAAAACCCACCCCCCCCCCCCCCCCAAAAAACCCCCCAAAAAACCCCCCAAAACCCCCCACCCCCCAAAAAAAAAACCCCCTTTTAAACCAAAAAAAACCCCCCCCCCGGGGCCCAAAAAAAACCAAAAAAACCCCCCCAAAAAAAAAAAAACCCCCCAAAAGGCCCCCCCCTTTTTTTTAAAAAAGGGGCCAAAAAAATTTTTTTTCCCGGGGGTTTGGGCCGGGGAAAATTGGGGGGGGGCCCAAAAAGGGGGAAAAAAAAAAATTTTTTTTTTGGGGGCCCAAAAATTTTTTAAAAATTTCCCCTTTAAAAAAGGGGGGGGGCAAAAAAAAAAGGGGGGGGACAAAGGTCGGGAGGAATGTTCTTCCAAACTGTCATGGGAGAGTGTCACAGGGCACGCTCAGAATCACCGATGAGGAACTTGGTAAACGTGTGATGTCTGAGTCTGCAGTGTCCAGTCCTCAGCCTCACAATGGTTACTTGGTCTTCTCTGGGCAGGAGGTAGTAGTGGTCATCCTTACTGTTGAAATGAGGGTGCTGCTGGAGCCTTGTAAGGACTGAATCTGAAATCACAAGCTTTGTTCTACCTTGTACAGAAACTTCGAGGCGTATTTCTTTTCCATTTGCTTTAAACGTTGATTTAAAACACACAACACACACACCCCACACACACACACACACACGCATGCACGCACACACACACAAACACACACACACACACACACACGCGCACGCACAGCACATACACACACACACACACAAACACACACACACACACACACACACACACACGCATGCACGCACACACACACAAACAACACACACACACACACACACACACGCGCACGCACGCACATACACACACACACACACACAAACACACACACACACACACACACACACACACACACGCTCGCACGCACGCACACACACACACACCACACACACACACACACACGCACGCACGCACATACACACACACACCACACCGTCCAAGCCCTCATTCTGACCATCTATCAAGATGCAAAGCTGGTCAATTTCTCACTTTGTCCGTGTGTGTGTGGTGTCCAGCATTTCAATGTTAAGTAGCTGTTCATACAATTGTGAAATTTTGAACCCTGTTGTTTTGGTGTCAAATAAACTTGCTATCACAAATTGACAACTAAAAAAATGACCATCGGTGCATCGCACCTCATGTTGTGGTAGAGGGTCACATTTTTACCACACTTTTTGTTCCTAATTGTTTGGAGGACAGGGTTTAGGGTGGGTTGGGGCTGTCAGGGTGGAGATGGAAGTGACAGTCCCTGGGTGCATCATTACCATCTGATGAGATGACCCGTTAAGGGAAGGGAGAGAGAGACAGAGAGAGAGAGAGAGAGAGAGAGAGGAGAGAGAGAGAGACAGACGGGACTGATACACAGACACACAGACAGACACAGAAAGACATAGAGAGACAGAGAGAACAGAAAGACAGACAGAGAAGATAGATACACAGAGAGACATAGGCAGAGAGACAAGAGAGAGACAAAAGACAGAAATACAGACAGAAAGACGTACATCAAATAAAGAAAAAGAAACAGAGACAGATGGAGACAAGACAGAGAGACAGAGAGTCAGGAAGGCAGACAGCCTGACACAGGGTAAATAAAAAGACAGAAAGACAAAGAGAGAGAGACATAGACAGAGAGACAGAGAGAAAAGAGAGACGGACAGAGAGATAGTGAGACAGAGAGAGACAGACAGAGAGTCGGGAAGGCACACATAGAGACATAGAGACAGAGAGACAGACAGAGAGACAGAGAGATAGACACATAGACACAGAGAGGACAGACAGAACACAGACATAGAGACAGACAAAGAGACAGACAGAGAGTAGTGAGACAGACACAGAGAGAGACAGACAGACAGACAGAGAGAACAGAGAGATAGTGAGACAGAGGAGAGACAGAGAGTTAGGAAGACAGACAGAGAGACAGAGACAACAGAGAGACAAACAGATAGACAGAGACAGACAGAGAGAACAGAGAGACAAACAGAGAGAGACAGACAGACAGACAGAGAGACAGACACAGAGTCAAAGGGACATACAGAGAGATAGTGAGACAGACACAGAGAGAGACAGACAGAAAGACAGAGACAGGGAGACAGATAGACAAACAGACAGATAGACAGACAGACAGACGTACAGAGGCAGACATGTCAACAGACAGACAGGCAAACAAAGGTGGCAGGATGGTTAAGACGTTTGCCTGCCAACAAGTAAACTGTGAGGTTCTTGGTTCGATTCCCAGCCTCGCCCTTTCTTCCAAGTTTGACAAAAAAATCGAACTGAATGTCAATGTCCTTCGGATGAGACTATAAACCGAGGCCCCGTGTGCGAACGCATGCAGAACATCTTGCGCACACGTTAAATCCTGTTCCGCTTTTCGAAAGAGTAGGCCATTGTGTGCCGGTGGAAAAAGATGACAAAATTTTAAAAAACCGCATACACACGCATACATTTTTAAAAAAAAGTCATCTGAGCGCTTTGATTTGTTGCTTTACAAGATTCAGCGCTATATAAATTCCATACATTATTATTATTATTATTATTATTATTATTATTATTATTATTATTATTATTATTAAACAGATGGCGACAGACAAACAAATTAGGGAAACGTAGATAAAAGATAGACAGACAGACAAACAGAGAGAGAGAAAACAAAAATACTCTGTCTGTCTGTCTGTCTGTCTGTCTGTCTGTCTGTCTGTCTTCTCTCTCTCTCTCTCTCTCCCCTCTCTCTCTCTCTCTCTCTCTCTCCCCTCCCCTTCTCTCTCCCTCTCTCTCTCTCTCTCTCTTTTCTGGTGTATGTATTATGTATGAATTATATATATATATATATATTATATATAATATATATATATATTATATATATATATATATATATATATATGTGTGTGTGTGTGTGTGTGTGTGTGTGTGTGTGTGTGTGTGTGTGTGTGTGTGTGTGTGTGTGTGGTGTGTGTGTGTGTGTGGTGTGTGTGGGTGGGTTCTTCTTCAATTTAACGTCTATTCACATTAAGTGATATTAGACACAAAAAGGCAAACAATTCAGAAAAAAGGGTTAAGGAACTGTCTAACTACTGTAACTATAATACAATGAAAGAAATGAATTTACCTTATGAATAAATAGCTAATTAAACTACAACAGATCAAAAGATACATTTCAAGTATTCCATGCTAAAAGAACACTGGGAAAAAAGGTAACAATTTCGAAAACTATACCATGGTGGGTAGAATGCCTATGCTTCAAATCAATAAATGACATACTTACTTGTGCTATAGCAAATTACTAACACAACTCTCTTTCAACAGCAAAGCAAGTTCCAAGAGCAATGTAGAGTTATTCAACACCTTTTGCAAAGATCTCTCACGAATGGTGGGCAGCTGCTTTTTTAACATTTGGCATTCGAAAAGAATATGAATGTTTGAGATTGCCCCACCACATACACAATGCACATTTAATTCTATAAAATTTTGTATGGAAAGCACTTCAGTCTATTAATAAAACTTATGACTGGCCTTTGGCTTGATTTCTTCTTCAAGTGTCCGGTCTGGTCCTGCAGATATCGACGATCATGGCTCTCCATTCTTCCCTGTTCTCGGTCCCTCTCATGAGCTCATTGTTGGTGCCCTCTTTATTCGTTGCGAATTTGTTTAAGCTGTCTGTGAATTTTGTGCGTTGTCTTCCTCTGCTCTTGTTTCCACAAATTTTGCCACTCCATAACAGTTTCTCTAGTCCGTCAGCCCTGATTATATGGCCGAAAAATTTCAGCTGTCTTTCTCTGATGGTGTTGAGAAGGGATCTCTTGTACCCAGCCATTTCCATTACTTCTGCATTTGTTTTTCTTTTTGTCTATGAGATTTTCATGATTCTCCGGGTGAACCACATTTCCACTGCTTCTAGTCGCTGTTCTGTGTCCTTGGCTAGGGTCCAGCACTCACATCCGTACAGAAGAATGGACCATACGTAGGCTCTCAAAACATGGATCTTTGTCTTGAGGCTTATCTTAATGTTGGTAAAAATGCATTTCATGTTGTTAAAAGTTGCCTTAGATTGACCGATTCTCTTCTTGATTTCTGTGCCACACTTGCCGTCCGGGGTGATAGTACAACCAAGGTATTTAAAGGTGTTTACTTGTCTGATTCTCTCTACTTTACAGGCTATGTTGCATTGTGGTATAACAGCTTTTTTCGATATCACCATGCATTCTGTCTTCTTTGCATTGAGCTGTAGTCCTTTCTTTTCGCTTTCGTCTGTTACTGTTGTTAAAATCTTTTGCAGTTTTTCTTCAGAGTCGGCGGTAAGGACTGTGTCATCTGCATATCTCAGGTTGTTGATGTTGTGGCCGCCTACACTAATTCCCTCATGATTCTCAATATTTCGTAGAAATTATTTCACTATATACATTAAATAAATCAGGTGAGAACACGCAGCCCTGCCTCACACCCTGCAGATTGGTCTATATTGACTGATGTCATTGTCGACCCTTTAAAGGCTGCTCCTGTTCCCAATATATGTTTCTGAGGACTCGAAGATCTTTCCCGTCGATGTATAGCCCTGCCAGAATATCAAAAAAAGTCGGAGTGTCGTACTTTGTCGAACGCTTTGAGTAGTCAATGAAGCAGAGGTACAGGTCTTTCTGGACCTCGATGGATCTTTCCATGAGAGTTTTCAATGCGAAGATTGCATTTCTGGTGCTTTGTCTGCCATGAATCCAAATTGCGTTTTGATATTTCTGGGAGTATTTTATTTCTCATTCTCTTCATGAGTATTCGTAAAAGAACTTTGGTGAGGTGACTCATCAGGCTGATTGTACGATGTTGGTCACATTCAGCTGTACCCAGTTTCTTAGGGATCGCAATGTAGATGGACTTCTTCATATCTGTCGGAATCTCTCCTGTGTCATATATATTGTTTAGTAGTTTTGTGACTGCCTTAATTCCCACTTCACCCAGGGCTGTTATCAATTCAGATGGGATATCATCAGGTCCTGGCGCCTTACCACTTTTTATCTTGCTGAGTGCATGTCTCACTTCGTCTTCCATGATTATGTGGCCATCTTCATTGCTAATATGAGGAGGTGGACCTCTGTCGTCGTGGTATAACTCTTCGATGTATTCTGACCACCCGTTAAGACTATCTTCTTTTTCCATGAGTATATCTCCATCTCTCGACTTTATACAACCTGTTTTTGCAGATGATTTCTTCCCTGTCACATCTTTTATTTTTTCATGCATAAGTTTGCTATCAAAATTTGCATTCATTCCAATTTCCTTGCACTGCATATTGATCCATTTTTCCTTGGCTTCATTAAATTTTTTCTTAACCAGTTTGTCGAGTTCTTTATACTTCTTTTCATCTACTTTTGCCTTTCTCCTGTTTTCCATTAGGTTTAAAATCTCGGAGCTCATCCACTTCTTATGTTCCTTTCTATTATGATTGGTATATATTCTTTTGCTGCCTCGCTGATGCTATCTTTCATCATCTGCCATTTTTCCTCTGTAGTGGTGAGTTGATCTAGGCCATCGAATTTGTTTCCAACTTTGATCCTGTATTTTTCTTGATTTCTTCGTCAGTTTGTAGCATGTTCATTTGCAGTTTTGGTGTTCTTTTTGCTTTTGACAACTTTTTCAATTTTAGTCGCATTGTCCCGATAACTGGGACATGATCACTTCCACAGTCTGCACCTGGCATGGACTTACAAGACGTTATAGAGTTACAGAAGCGTTCTTGAATCAGGATGTAATCTATTTGATTCCTGGTTCTGGCGTGATTTATCTAACCCAAAACGAGAAGAGAGAAAGAAATTTAGGTCAAAAATTGAAGTGGTACCATGGGAAAACCCCGCATCTTCTTGTTTTTTCCTAACATGCCTCCAGCAAGCGCTTTCTATCAAGTTATAATTCTCATGAATTGACATTGGTATATTCAAGACAGCAGCAGAGTTTGAATGTGCTGCCGCATTTTTAGCTGCTCTATCAACCTTTTCATTATAAAAGATATTGCAATGCGATGGCACCCAGCAAAAGTTGACAGTAGTGCCTCTTAATATGAGAAAGTGTATAATATGGTTTATTTCAGTTATAAGATCATGTTTAATATTAGACCCAGAGTTTTAAAGAGATTGTAACACAGATTTGAATCAACACATAACAATACCTGTAAAATAGTCGGAAGGAAAGTCAATTAAGTAATATAAAGCCATCCCGAATGGCAGTTAACTCTGCTGTAAAAATAGAATGATTCTTTCCAATATGGTACAATTTTTCAACCTTTAAGGAGGGAATGATGAAAGCTGCACCTCCATCAGTGCTATTTAGAAGAGATCCATCGGTATAGATTTTAAGATGTGAAGGGTATTATTTATTATGTGCTCCTTCACATGAATACTGAGAATGTTTCTCCTTTTTTCCTTTTTTACAGGTAGAATGATGAATATCAAAAGAAGCTCTTTGAAGTTCCCATGGAGGACTAGGATAAGGTGTGGACAATTTCGTTTCTCTGGGATTAACTTTTGACTTTTAAAAAAAGATCTGCCGTAAAAGTGCCAATTGTTGTAAGAGAACAAATATTTTTGGCTCTTTTAGAAAAATTCTCATCCGATCTCACATAGATTTCATGTTCGATATTGTTTTCGCTAGTTGAGCTTCTTACAATGTACTTTGCCAGCATCAATTCGCGATATTCATCCGTGTGGAGTGTGTGCGCGCACGCGTGCTCGCACGTTTTCTGTGTGTGTGTGTGGTGTGTGTGTGTGTGTGTGCTGGTGTGTCTGTCAACCTACACACTTCAAGAGTGGCTGATAATGACTGGTTGAAGAAGAACAATAGGAACACTTGGTTTTTTGCCCGCCTGTCAGGGTTTTGTTTTGTTTCTGCTGGTGTGTTGCTTTACTTATCTCTTTACCCACTGTTCTCTGTCTGTCCCTCTGTCTGTCTCTCTGTCCCTGTCTCTCTCTGTTGAGCACATAGCTATTTATTTTCTCAAAATGATTATAATCGACGCGTCTCTTTAACATGAATGTTCAGGTCAATATTATTGAGGATTATGTGTTTCTTGAATACACACATTCATATATCTTTTTTCTTAAAATCATAGGTGGAACTGTTGTTGTCGTTAGGAGTTTTGCTATGGTCTATTGCGTGTATTTTGTTGAAAGTCCCTAATCAGGTCAAGGGCCTGATGAAAAAAGTGTATGAATACTTACTGATCATTCTTTCATTCTCTTTCTCTGTCTCTCTCTTTCTGCCTCTGCCTCTCTCTGTCTGTCTGTCTGTCTGTCTGTCTGTCTCTCTGTCCCCACTGGGTACTGGATGTGAAAAACAGCACATGAGTGCTTATTCATTATCCTCGAAATAAAATAATTTGTCATTGTCTCTCTCTCTCTCTCTCACTCTTCTTGTGTCTCTGTCTGTCTGTCTGTCTCTCTGTGTCTTTCTCACCACCGCCACCCCCTCTCTCACACACACAACACACACACACACACACTCACACAACTTTACTCAGCTACCTTTTTCTCCATTCTGTTTCTTTTCTCTCTCTCACTTTCTCTCCCCCTTTCCATAGTTTACCCCCACCTTCTGTTTATCCCTGCCTTCTTATACCCCACCCTCTGCATCAGAAGGACTGGAGGAAGTGGATGGTGGTGTGGTGGAGACGTCAATTACCTTCGTTTGTCAGCTGCCGTACCTCACGTGCAGTGCTGAGTGTCTGGCCATCAACATGAAGTGTGAGGGATTGCCCTAGTGGCCTTGTTTTCATCTGGCTGTAGTAGCAGTGTGTTCACGGGCAGTTGTTTGTTCGTGTTGTTTTATTAATGTGATTGTTTTGTTTTGTTTTGTTTTGTTGTGTATGAGTGAGTGTGTGCGTGTAAGTGTGTGTTGGTGATTTTTTTTCGGCATTCATATGTTGATGATTATGGAGTAAACAAGGTTGTCACGTGAAAAAATGGCTTTCTTTGTGAGAAGATTATTGTGTGAAACTGGTTTTTTTGTTATGTCAGGGTGTTTTTTGTTTGTTTGTTTGTTGTTGTTTTTACATTTAGTGCAGCTTTAGAATAAGAAGTGGGACATGTTGTGTGTGTGTGTGTATGTGTGTGTGTTTCACCTATTTTTTTTGTTCAGGATACCTTAATGTAATCTCTAAGATGAGAAGATACAAATGTTTTTGGTTTTGTCTTTTTCAAATTGCTCACTTACCTCAGAAAGCAAGTTTTCAGGGAAGATAATCCATGGCTTTATCTCAAAATGTGTCTCCCTTTTGAAGGGCAGAAATAAGCAGCAAGCCAGTTAAGTTGTTGTGATGTTCATCATTGCCCTAAAATACTCCTGAGCATTATGCCTAGGTGGATGTATGAAGGATTCATACTTTATATTTTGAATATTTCATTGGGCTTGTCGGCTGTACTTAAGTTTTAATAAATGCCCCATTTCAATATCATATTGTTATGTATAGCAACTATGTGTACCATTTTACAATGTGTAGATGTTTATTTTTATGACTTTAAGTTTGATTGTTGTTTTTTCTTCTTGGTTTTGTTGTTGTTGTTTGTCTCTTTTTTGTGTTTGGTTGTTTTTTTTTCCTTTTCTTTTGTTTGTTTCTCTGTTTTTGTTTTTTGTTGTTTGTTTGGGGTTGGGGGGTTTTTTTTGGGGGGAGGGTTGTTTGTTTTGTTTTTGTTGTTTTTTGTTGTTTGTTTGGGGTTGGGTTTTTTTTTGGGGGGGGTTGTTTTGGTTTTGTTTTTGTTGTTTTTGTTGTTTGTTTGGGGTTGGGGTTTTTTTTTTGGGGGGAGGGTTGTTTGTTTTGTTTTTGTTGTTTTTTGTTGTTTGGGTTGTTGTTTTTTTGGGGGGGGGTTTGGAGGGGGGGGGGGGGTGGTTGGGGGCATTTTTTGTTTGTTTGTTTTTTGTGGGGTGGTTAGTGGTGTTTTTAGGGTTTTCTTTTATTTGTTTGTTTGTTTGTTGTTGTGGGTTTATAATTTTTTTTTTCTCTGCTGTGTGTGGGGGACTGCCCTGGTGTGCCTTGTTTTCATCTGGCTGTAGTAGTGTTGTGAACGGGCAGTTGTTTGTTTGTTTGTCCGTGTTGTTTTATTTATGTGATGGTGTGGTTTGTTGTGTGTGAGTGAGTGTGTGCGTGTAAGTGTGTGTCGGTGATTTTTTTCGGCATTCATATGTTGATGATTATTGAGTAAACAAGGTTGTTAGGTAAAAAAAAGCTTTCTTTGTGAGAAAATTGTAGTGTGAAACAGGGTTTTTTGTCATGTCAGGGTGTTTGTTGTTTGTTTGTTGTTGTTTTTACATAATTATGGTGGAGCTTTAAACTAAGAAGTGGGATGTGTTGGTGTGTGTGTGTGTGTGTGTGTGTGTTCACCTTATTTTGTGTGCAGGATACGCTAATGCAATCTCATAGATAAGAAGATACAAATGTTTTTGGTTTTGTCTTTTTCAAATTGTTCACTTACATCAAAAAGCAAGTTTTCAGGGAAGATAATCCACAGCTTTATCTCAAAATGTGTCTCCATTTTGAAGGGCAGAAATAAGCAGCAAGCCAGTTAAGTTGTTGTGATGTTCATCATTGCCCTAAAATACTCCTGAGCATTATGCCTAGCTCCGTACTACGTCTTCTCTATAAATAATAATAATAATAATAATAATAATAATAATAATGATAATGATGATGATGATGATGATGATGATCATCATCATCATAATGATGATGATACTACTACTACTACTACTACTACTACTACTACTACTACTACTACTACTGATACTGATGATGATGATGATGATGATGATGATGATGATGATGATGATGATGATGATGATGATGATGATAATGATGATGATAATAACAACGATAATAATAATAATGATGATACTACCACTACTACAACTACTACTACTACTATACTATTACTACTACTACTGCTTCATTATAATAATAATAATAATAATAATAATAATAATAATAATAATAATAATAATAATAATGATAATGATAATGATAATAATAATAATAATAATAACAATAATAATAGCAACAACAACAATAACAATAAAAATAATGGAATTTATTTAGTGCTTAATCTTGTAGAACAAACAAATCAATGCTCTCTCTCTGTCTCTCTCTCTGTCTCTCTCTTTCTCAGGAACGGGAGAGCCTGGTGGTTAGAGTGATGTTTTCATGATCTGCTGACCCAGGTTTGATTCTCATTCAAGAGGATTTTTCGTCTGGTGTTAACATCATCAGTGCCGACTCCACTCTCCCCAGAAGTACTTCGGATGAGACTATAAAAGGTCCCGTGTGCCAACGCCCGCAGAACTTCTGGTGAACATGTTAAAGCCCATTCCGCTTTTCGGATGAGTAGGCCATTGTGTGCAGGTGGGAATGAAATGCCAAAATGTAAAAAACTGCATACATACATGGGCTGGATGAAAAAAGCACATGAGTGCTTATTCCATTACCCTCGAAATAAAAGAATTTGTCATTATCTCTCTCTCTGTGTGTCTTTGTCTGTTTGTTTGTCTGTCTGTCTGTCTCTCTCTCTCTCTCTCCGTCTTTCTCACCACCACCACCCCTCTCTCTCTCAACACACACTTTACTCAGCTACCTTTTCCCCTTCTGTTCATCTCTCTCTCTCTCTCTTCTCTCTTCTCTTCTCTCCTCTCTCTCTCTTTTTCCCCTCTCTCTCTCTCTCTTAATAGTTTTCCCCCACCTTCTGTTTATCCCTGCCTTCTTATGACGCCTCTGCATCAGAAGGACTGGAGGAAGTGGATGCTGGTGTGGTGGAGACGTCAATTACCTTCGTTTGTCAGCTGCCGTACCTCACGTGCAGTGCTGAGTGTCTGGCCATAAACATGAAGTGTGAGGCACTGCCTAGTGGGCCTGGTTTTCATCTGCTGTAGTAGTGTGTTCACGGCCATTTGTCTGTTTGTTTGTTCGTGTTGTTTTATTAATGTGATTGGTTTGTTTTGTTTTGTTGTGTATGAGTGAGTGTGTGTGTGTGTGTAAATGTGTGTGTTGGTGTTTTTTCTGGCATTCTTTATGTTGATGATATTGAGTAAACAAGGTTTTTACGTAAAAAAGGCTTTCTTTGTGAGAAGATTATTGTGTGAAACTGGTTTTTTGTTATGTCAGGGTGTTTTGTTTGTTTGTTTGTTGTTGTTTCACATATGGTGGAGCTTTAAACTAAGAAGTGGGACATGTTTTGTGTGTGTGTGTGTGTGTGTGTGTGTTTCACTTAGTTTTTTGTTAAGGATACGCTAATGTAATCTCTAAGATGAGAAGATACAAACGTTTTTGATTTTTGATTTTTTACAAAATTGTTCACTTACCTCAGAAAGCAAGTTTTCAGGAAAGATAAACGACAGCTTTATCTCAAAATGTGTCTCCCTTTTGAAGGGCAGAATTAAGCAGCAAGCCAGTTAAGTTTTTGTGATGTTCATCATTGCCCTAAAACACGCCTGAGCATTATGCATAAGTCCATACTACTTCTTAATAATAATTAATTTTAAAAAAAATAATAATAATAACAATAATAATAATACTAATACTAAAAATAATACTAAAAATAATAATAATAATAAAATGATGATGTGATGATGATGAGGGAGGGATGATGATGATGATGAGATGATGACGAGGGATGATGATGATGGTGGTGGTGGTGGTGGTGGTGGGGGTTTGGTGGTGTTGGTGGGGGTGGTGGTGGTGGTGATGGTGATGATGATGAGGGAGATGATGATGATGATGATGATGATGATGATGATGATGATGATGATGATGATGATGATAACAGTAATAACAACAGCAACAACAAGAACAACAATAACAATAATAATTATGGAATTTATGTAGTGCTGAATCTTGTAGAACAAACAAATAATAAAAATATTAATAACACATGGAATTTATACAGCGCTAAATCTTGCAAAAAACAAATCAAAGCGCTCTCATTCATCCTATTCTTTCACATGCAGCCAGTTACGATTAATAGATTTTTACAAATTCAAATGTAAACACACACACGCGACAATTAACATTTTTTTTTTACAAATACAAATGTAAACACACACGCGCGCGTGCGCGCACACACCCACACACACACCACACAACACACACACACACAACACAACACACAAGTTGTACACTGGGGCAGGCTAATGGGGGGGGGGGGGGAGTTGGTTATTGAGGGCAGGGACAGAAATGAGATAAACAAGAGGATAGAATCTTAGGTTTGAAATAAATGGTCTTTAGGTGGATTTAAAAGCATCATAAGTAGGCTTTTGACGAAGGGAGAGAGGGAGGTCTTTCCCAGATCACTGGACCAGAAACAGAGAAAGAGGACGGCCAACAGTGGACTGGTTGAATTAGGTATTCTTAAGCACAAGGTTCTGCAGCAGAGCGGAGGGAACGAGAAGGAGTGTACAAGTGAATGACATTCACAGAGGTAGGGAAAGGGGCCCTTTTGTGGAGACTTTTGTAACAGAGGGTACAGAAACCTATAGTTTACCCTCTGTGGCACAGGCAGCCAGTGGAGAGATCGCAAGAGAGGAGTAATGTGCTCCGATTTTTTCTTTCTGAGGACTAGTCGAGCTGCAGAGTTTTGTATACGTTGAAGAGGGTGGATAGATGATGCTGGCAGACAAGCCAGAAGAGAATTGCAATAGTCCAGAGTGAGGAATGAGGATGTGATAGTTTGGATGTTGCATCAGTGGACAGTACTTTCGAACTGCACTAATGCGCGTAATTTTTTAGTAGCACGATTGGCAGGTTTGGGTGATGAATCAATGCGCCCCTCTCTCTTCTCTCTCTCTCTCTCTCTCTCTCTCTTTTCTCTCTCCTCTTCTCTCTCTTCTCTCTCTCTCTTCTCTTCATTCTCTCTCTTTTCTTCTCTTCTGTCTCTCTCTCTCTGTCTCTCTCTCTCTCTCCCTCTCTCCTTCTCTCTTTTCTCGGGAAAGGGTACCCTGGTGGTTAGCGTAATGTATTTGTGATCTGCTGACCCGGGTTGTTTCGTTCAAGAGATTTTCCTTGGAGTCAACATCAGTGCAGACTCCACCTCCAGAAAGTCCTTGGATGAGACTATAACGCAACGTTAAAACCGTTCACTTTTGAAGAGTAGGCCCTAGTTTTCGAGGGGAAAGTGACAATTTAAAACTGCATACACACACGGACTGGATGAAAAAAGCACTGAGTGATTATTCCATTATCCTCGAAATAAAAGAATTCTCTCTCTCTCTCTCTCTCTCTTCTCTCTTTTCTCTCTCTCTCTCTCTCTCTCTCTCTCTCTCTTCTCTCTCTCTCTCTCTCTCCCCTCTTCTTTTCCCTCTGGAGTCAACATCAGTGCAGACTCCACTCTCCCAGAAAGTCCTTCGGATGAGACTATAAACGCACACGTTAAAACCCGTTCCACTTTTTGGAAGAGTAGGCCATAGATTGGGATCTGCTATAGGAATCCAACAGAAAGAAAAAACTGGACTGACAAATTTGACTCCATGATGAATACAGTCCTATTAGAATCAAGTGAAATAATCTTATTAGGAGACTTTAATATCGATCTATCAAAAGTAAATAATCAATGGACCCAATTAATAAATTCATACAACCTCCACCAACTAATTAATTCACCCACGAGAGTCACACCAAACTCAAGCACAATAATGACCATATCTATATATCTAACCCCAACAACATTGTCGAAACTTGTATCCCAGTCTATCACTGTAGCGATCACTACCCAGTCTGTATCAGTGGTCAAAAAAACGAACAAAATCCCCAACCTGGCCACAAAAACTATTAAAATATCGTTCCTTGCTAAATTTGATGGGGAATCTTTTCTATCGATTTAAGGAACTCCATTCTTTCGGAAACATTCAACATTACTGATCCAGACTTGCCATAGGAAATTTTGGTTAAACACTTTTATGTTTTACAACAAACATGCCCCACTAAATCATTAGATCAAATTACCCCCAAAACACTTGGCTCACTAAGGAACTAGAAGAAGCATGCTATCTTAGAGCCTTTTAAAAGAATAATATTATGAAGAGGTCAAAAATTAAGAATGCATTTTAAATCACAAAAACGGCGGAAAAAAAAAGAAATATCCAAGACTTACTATCCACCAAACAAAACCCCAAAGAATGTTGGCGGGGCCTAAGTCAAATAACTAACAACAAGGGATCTTCCCAAAACAATGTAATCAAAGCGTTACTGCGAACAACTTAACAATCATTCATTATGTCTTACTAACTATAAAAATGATAAATCAAAGTCCAATAAACTCAATGAACTAAACAATGCTTGAAAAGGAAAACATACTCCTTCAATACTTCACATTCCATTTATGTCTGTTCTTGAGGTCTATGGTTATCTAACTCACCTAACAATTTAAGAACGCGTGGTCTTGATGGAATAGACAGCAGAATATTTAAGCATCAGCTCCCGTATCACAGACACACTAACATTTTAATTTAAACCTTTGTCTTGAAAAAAACCCTTTCCCAATGCCTTCAAAACAGCTAAAGTAATCCCCCTCTACAAATCTGGTGCACTTCAGACCCTCAAACTATAGACCAATTTCCATCATATCTACCCTTTCCAAACCCTTGGAACAACATTAAACAAACACAATCCCCCCATTTATACTACCAATTAAAAACCACCAATCACTTTTCAAAACACCATTTTGACTGTTACCTCGTAAAAAACTCCAAAACAAAAATACATTTTTTATACTTTTTTTTGATCAAAAAGTTTTTAACAATTACCACAAAAATCTCAAAAAAAAACAATGTATTTTCCAAAAAAAAATACCTTAAAACTTCTTCCTATCAAAAAACACAACCGTTGTCCAATAGCAAACTAATCCACTCAACCCCCCCAATTTTTACCCGGTCCAACAACCTTTCCTTCCATAACATAAACACTCCCTTCCACATCTCCAATCGAACTATTTGCTGATGACAAAACTTTTATCGACCCAAAATAACCCATTTTAGAAAAACATTAAAAAAAAAGTGTTGATAGCTTATTGAAGGACCGAACAAACCATATTTTTTTTTTCCCCCAAAAAAACAAAATGCATGCTTTTTACCACTAGAAAAAAGCGAAAATTAACCACAAATTACTCCCATCAAAAAAAAAAAAGGGAAAGTAATTGAACAAACCATCCCAAAAAGGTTTTGGGGTAACACTTGATAAAAAATCCAGTTGGTTCTACCAATATCTCAACTAAAAACTGCCCCAAAGAGTATCCCAATTTTTTAAAAATCAAGCACTTTCTTATTTCATTCAAGAAACTATTTTTCCAATTTTATATAAAATCCCAAAGACTATGTTTTCCCCTTTGGGATTTGCTAGTGCAAACACTATAACCGTTACTGATTGTAAAAACGAGTCTCAAATGGCCCTTTTTAAAAAAAGAAAGTTTACTGAAGCGACTAACTAATTTACATATTCTCCCTTACGCCAAGACTAAAATTAACAAAGGAGTCATGATGTTTAAAATCAGACGAAACTTCCATATACTTAAAAGACAAATTCCCCCCAAAAAAATCCAAAAATACTATAAAAACCTGTCCCCATCCCAGAATAGCTTTTCAAAACTAGTCTACTTTACCCCGGGCCCCATTGTGGGAAACCCCCTTTTCCCAAATTTATTAAACAAACAATCAATAACAATCTACAAAACCAATTTTCAAATCTTTGAACATCACAAAAACAAACCACAGTCATAGTTTAAAACAAAGTGCATTTCCTCCCCTTACCTATCTGCCCTTTTTCCCTCCCCCCTATCTGCCCTTCCCTTTCCCTTCACCTTTTTGTATGTCAGATGTTGTCCTCTCTCTCTTCTCTCTTTCTCTCTCTCTCTCTCTCTCTTCTCTCAAATTTTCATTGTTTTTGGAAAGTGGTTAGAAGTGTAAGTTTTTTTTTTGCTTTTTTAAATGGCCCCCTGGGGGGGGACTGGAGTAAAAAAAGAACATGAATACTTATTTGTCCTGAAAAAAAAATTTGTTTCTATTTCTTACAATCGTAGATTTTTTTTATGCTTTTTGGGTTTTTCCCCCCCTTTTTTTATGAGAGTGTTTTGGGATTTGCATTTTTTATTACCCTGACATTCAATTTGCATGAACATAAATTTAAAAAATGTTTTGTTTATCGTGTGCATGTGTATTACATATTTAGTATTATCCCTGAAACACCCCCCCCCCCACACACACCACACACACTCAAACACACACACACACACACACACACGCGCGCGCGCGCGCTCAAACACACACACACACATACTCACTCACTCACCCACCCATATTCTCTTCCTAAACGACTGTATAGTTTTTAATTTCTTCTTGGTTTGTTTCTTGTTTTTATTGTGTGGATGTATGGGTATTAAATTTATTTCATTATCATGACATATAATTTGAAACGAATATAATCTAAAATGAGTGTTGATGGGATCGCATACTGTTTTGGGATTTATATATTGGATATTATCTCTGAAATACACACACACACTCTCTGTCTCTGTCTCTCTCTCTCTCACCTTTTATCGTCCTGCTTATAGTCATAGTATATCCTGATGAAGGATTCATATTTTATATTTTCAATACTTTATTGGACTTGCCTCTGTACTTAAGTTTTAATGAGTGCCCTATTTCAATATCTTATAATTATGTGTAACAAGTATGTGTACCATTTGACAATGTGTAGATGTTTATCTTTATGACTTATTAAGTTTGGTTGTGTTATTTTTCTTGGCTTTGTTGTTGCTTTTGTTCTTGTTCTTGTTGTTTGTCTGTTTTTCTCTTTTTTATCATCTTTTGTTGGTTTGGATTTTCCTTCTCTTTTGTTTGTTTGTTTGTTTTGGTTAGGGTTTTTTGGGGGATGGGGGTAGGGGTGGGGTATTCTTAGGATTTTCTTTTAATTGCTTGCTTTGTGGGGGGGGGGGGAGGGTTGTTGGGGGGGAGCTGTTTTGAAAAGGGTTATTTCCCCTTGTTTTTATTGCGAGACTGTATAAGTATTGGGTTATTATTATTAAGATGTATCCCTAACGGGCGGGGACTGGATGTAAAAAAGCACATGTGTGCTTATTCATTATCCTCGAAATAAAAGAATTTGTCATTGTCATTGTCATTGTCATTGTCTCTTTCTCTTTCTCTCCCTCTCTCTCTCTGCTCATGTAATTCCCAGTCTCTTTCAGGTTGTATATGTGTGTCATCTTCTGAGAATTCCCGTGCTTGTAATGTGTGTATGTGAGTGTGTGCTAGTGTGTTAATGTGCGTGTGTGTGTGCGTGAGTCTGAGAGAGAGAACTCTTACATCCCACTTTTCCATTAACATCTATAAGGAAACATGCTTTAAATTTTCCATATGAGATGTTACAGCCATGTGAGAAAATATCCCACATGTCCTCACTCAACAATGTTTAATTAATAGGGCAGAAAAAGATCTTTGATATGCCACTGTAGGACTAACTACTGACATGAAAGCGACCTTAAAAAGCATCTTGAAGAATATGTCGCTTTAGGTATGCACGTTCATATTGCAAATATTCCACATTTCCCTCTCCAAACATTTCCATCCACATGACGAAATACCACATGACTGATATTGCAGAGATGTATGCAAATTTCGGATTTTGTTTTTGCTAAGTGTCATTTTAGCTATGAGAGTCCTTGTGAGAGGGGTGAGGGGGGAAGGAATCTAAAAGTGTCTTGTTCCATCCTTTTTGTTTATTCATTTATTATGAATTTTATCTATTTTATTCTTCTATATTGAGGATGATGGAATAACAACTTCTGTGGGTTTTTTCACACCCAGTCCCGTGTGTGTGCGGTTTTGTAAATTATTATGTGTTCCCACCGGTACACAATGGCCTACTCTTAAGAAAAGCGGAGCAGGATTTAACGTGTGCGCAAGATGTTCTGCGCGCGTTCGCACACGGGGCCTCGGAATATAGTCTCATCCGAAGGAATTTGGGGTGAGAGTGGAGTCTGCACTGATGTTAACTCCAGGGGAGAAATCCCCTTGAACGGAATTCGAGCCCAAGTCGTCAGATTGCGAGCACAATGTTATAACCACTAGGCTATCCCCTCCTAAATCCATCCGTGTTGAATGCAGGAGCCAGCAGCCCACCTGGTGATGCCAACAGTACAGTGAACAGGTGTTGTCACTTTCAGCCTAGTGGCAGACCTGTCCGCGGTGTGAACTTGACAGTCCTTCATCCACTGGGAAAATGTCTGCAAACATGGCAACATTGACAAAACCACTTGCACACGGGGACTGTTTGTAAAATGTACACAAGGTTTATCCCATTATCATTGAAATGAAAGAACAGATAGACAAATATCAACATTTCTCTTGTGAAAAAGTAAGCTACTGGGTCTTACAAATCAACCTTCTCAAAAGTGTTGTTGTTATTTTTACTGCTGAGACATCATTCAAAGAAGTTGTAAAGAATATATTAACCTTTGCCATTTCACGTCCCAAAAAAGTTCGTTTTAAGTGATCAACACCATGGAAACTTCAGCCACATTTCTTGATATCATATTACCAGCCATCACGGAATAGGTGCTCTGTTTGCTGAACCATTTTTAGTTTATCATATTCCCAAAGATCACAGAATAGGCACTCTGGTAACTGATTTATTCTTTATATCATATTACCAAGGCGCTCTGTCAACTGATTTATTTTTTATATCATATTACCAAAGTGCTCTGTCAACTGAATTATTCCTAACATCCCATTACCAAGGATGACGGAATAGGTCCTCTGTTCACTGAGTTTAACACCGCACACCACTCTCCTCTCATTTCGCCTCCTTATGTAAAACCCCAAACCACAAACATTGGTTATATCCTCTTCTTCTCTCTACCTCTCTCTC
>CM054139.1:37919836-38062336 GCA_028751875.1 Rapana venosa
CGCAAGATGTTCTGCGTGCGTTCGCTTACGGGACCTCGGTTTATAGTCTCATCCGAAGGACTTGTGGGGGAGAGTGGAGTCTGCACTTATGTTAAATCCAGGGGAAAATATCCAATTGAACGGGAATCGAACTAGGGTGTGTGTGTGTGTGTGTGTGGTGTGTGTGTGTGTGTGTGTGTGTGTGTGTGTGTGTGTGTGTGTGTGTGTGTGTGTGTGTGTGTGTGTGTGTGTGTGTGTGTGTGTGTGTGTGTGTGTGGAGGGAGGGGGTTGGTCATGAAAATAAGCGCTCCTGTATCTTACTTTTGGCTTAAATGAGTTTTAAATTGTGTGTTGTGTGTGTGTATGTGTGTGTGTGTGTGTGTGTGTAGTGTGTGTGTGTGTGTGTGTGTGTGTGTGTGTGTGTGTGTTGTGTGTGAGTGTGTGTGTATGTGTGTGTGTAAGTTTATGTCTTTACTAGTCAATGGTTATTATGGTACACGCGTGTGTGTGTGTGTTTACTAGTCAATAGTCTTTATAAAAGGGTGTTTATAAATTGGTAGGGCATGCGTGTATGTTGTTGTTGTTGTCTTCAATTTAACGTCTGTTCACACTCAGTGATATTAGACGAGGGATGTGGAAAATGTAGTGGAACTAGAAGGGAATGGATAGAGAAAAGACTGATTAGGTAACAAGTGTGTTGGAATTTCCATGCAATCAAAATGGGGGGGGGGGGAGGGAATCTTAAACATGAGCAAAAATTTAAATTCAACAAATTGTTAACATGAAACAACTATAAAGTAACTACAACAAATACTCTACTGGGCTGTGCAATAGACATTTAACAATGGCAAAGGCTAATTTTGGATTTTTTAAAGCAGTTTCCACAGACTGCTCACAAAATGTGGGTAAAAAAGGTTTTACAATTGGACACTCAAACAGGATGTGAGTGTTGGAAATATGTTCCCCACGGCGTACGCCGTGCGTGTGTGTGCGCGTGCCTGGTTATCTTGGAATGTTCATAACAATTTGAAATGTATTTTTCTTGTGTTTTTTTTAGATAATTATACGTATCAATGTGCCTGTCAGTATTGTAATTGCCCTTCATGGGATGATTAAAGTGCTTTTGACTTGACTTGACTTGACTTTGATTGGCCGAGGCGTTTATACAAAGTTTGCCAGTGGAGTTGGTTTTAAATCCTGTTACATACACGCATGCGTGTATGCGTGTGCGCAGGTGTGCGTGCGTGTGTGAGAGCGCGCGTGCGTGCACGTGTAAATATTAAGTTTATATGTCTTTTCCAATCAATGTTTCTTTTACAACATTGTATTCCTACATTAGTGTGTGTGGGTATATATATATATATATATATATATATATATATATATATATATATATATATATATATATATAATATATGCGTGCGTGTGTGTGTGTGTGTGTGTGTGTGTGTGTGTGTGTGTGTGTGTGTGTGTGTGTGTGTGTGTGTGTGTGCGTGCGTGCGTACGCCGTGCGTGTGTGTGCGCGTGCCTGGTTATCTTGGAATGTTCATAACAATTTGAAATGTATTTTTCTTGTGTTTTTTTAGATAATTATACGTATCAATCTGCCTGTCAGTATTGTAATTGCCCTTCATGGGATGATTAAAGTGCTTTTGACTTGACTTGACTTGACTTTGATTGGCCGAGGCGTTTATACAAAGTTTGCCAGTGGAGTTGGTTTTAAATCCTGTTACATTGAAGTATGATGATCAATGATGATGAAGATGGTATAATGATGCTGCTGTGGAAATGCTTGTGCTTTGAGATTACTTGATTCTACGCTTTCCATCAGATACAGACACCTGCCGTGTCGGTCAGGTAATTTGAGCAACACTCTCAAACTGGCATCTGTAAAGTAGATAAGGTTCGACTGTGCGGTCCCATTCTTCCTCGTGAGCCCTTCACAGACGCTCACTCTGGACCGGAATCCGACAAATTCCCTATGACATTTATGGGATTCGAATCCTTGTCTTAATCTGATTATCGATTTACATGTTCCATATATAATAGAAACTTTACAAAGTCACAGCTCCGAAATGGCCTTTGTGGTCGGCATGGTTATGAATAACAAATTTGGATTGAGTTGGTCTTCTTGAGATTGATGATGTGAAAACAATTGTGTTCGCTACTAAGAAGCTTCCATTTCGTATCAAAACTACACGTTGGAGAGATTTTTAAAAAAAGGGGTAAAGCTCTCGGAATGGAAGAAAACGTGCTTTCTTTTTACTAGTTAGATATTTTTAATTGTTTACTGTTTTGCGATCTATGGCTTGGAAATATTTAAAAAGCTGTGAAAAAAAGACAAAGAAGTCTCTCTCTCTCTCTCTCTCTCTCTCTCTCTCTCTCTCTCTCTCCCTCCCTCTCTCTTTCTCTCAGAACTCTGAACACTGAACTCTGAACGTGTTTTAAGATGTAATTTGGCCTTAGGCCACAATACACGGCGTTCTGGGGGAAGGAGGAGAATAAAAATACTGGTATGTAAAGTTTCATAGTACACGGAAGAAAATAAAACCCAACCAAACAAACAAACCAACAACCGATTGTTACACAAAGAGAGAGAGAGAGAGAGAGAGAGAGAGAGAGAGAGAGAGAGAGAGAGAGAGAGAACAGGAAGGAGAAAGGAGAGACAGAGAACTGGAGCAAACATTCACCCCCGGAGAGGCAGGCTGATAGTGGACCAGGTCAGAGCTAACAGAAACATTCAACACAATTACTGACGTCTGCTTGTTTTTCCAATCTCCTGCAATACAATTTACATCCCGTATCAAAGCCTCAGTCGCCCCCTTCCTCCAACAATCTGCTTACGTCTGTCGGCCATGCAAGACCTCAGAAGGAAACCAAATAGACAAAACCAGTTTCGTCTCCAGTTTAGAAAACAGACAAACAATCCTTGTTCAAACTGGTGAAAAGAAAACGCCACCGCAACAAGGACAGCACAAATAAGGATCAGCAGAAGGGGTCCCCATATATTGAATTAAACGAAAACGGCTTGCTTCTGGCATTAGGGGAGGTAACTTGTTTAGACTGTTGCCTGTCAGAGGAGTTGTCTTCCCTTCGGGGTTTCTGTTCAGGTCCAGACTGATGGGATGGGTCAACCGAACTCCTGTGTGATGGAGGTGTGGTGAAGACAAACTGAGATAAGCAGATGGTTTGAGGCTGTTGGTTTCTGTCCCCAAATTTTATAACACAGACTTTGTCCTCTTTTTACTGGTTCAATTCATTGGTAAAGGTTGCAATAATGTAGTATTTCAGTATAATCATTAAGAAATTTGTTCTTAGATAGATGTTTGATGAAAAAAGTAAATGCATTATTCTTGATTGTGCTTCATCGGATATATTCTATTTATTTATTATTCAATGTACCATCTGGAAATAAAAATTTGACTTGACTTGACCTGACTTGACCCGGCATGGTACATTTATTCACAACTTTCACACTTTACCTACATACTTTATTCAGATGAAAAAAGTCATATTTTTTGTTAGAAATCTGATAGGAAACTGTC
Source organism: Rapana venosa (assembly GCA_028751875.1). Lineage (NCBI taxonomy): Eukaryota > Metazoa > Mollusca > Gastropoda > Neogastropoda > Muricidae > Rapana > Rapana venosa. Next base: position 37,923,361 of record CM054139.1, read on the forward strand.
CAAAGTGTTGTTCGCAGTTATAGGTGTATCCAGAGAGGTAAAATTCCACCGAAGTGGCTCTGACATAGTGCAAAGGTCTTTTTCTCTGGATCGGTGGCTGTCATGATGTTTCAGTCAACTGCTCTGGCTGATTGTGGGCTGCTGGCTCTGGAAGTGGAGCAGAAGAAGAAGAAGCTTGGTGGTGTCAGGATGGCTGGTGTAGGATGTCGTGGGAAATGATACATCACCACCCCCTCCCTAACCCCCCCCCCCATACTACAAGGTAACATTTCACAACGTGATTACAGTGTCGAATCATAAAGAAGTATTGATTTCCAGAGGGTATTTAAATCTATCTTCTGAAATTAAAAAGGGTTTTTTGCTTTTTGTTATTTTTTTTAATTATGAAACTCCGAATTACCATGTTGCGTCTTTTCTCACCATGATAAAGTGATGCGATGTATATCATTTAGAAACTGACCAATAGAAGTGAAGCACGTAAGCAGACAGATGCACAGACAGACACATAGCTACACTCCTACATAGCATATGTATGCACACGTGCTTGAGTATGTTGTAGTTTTCTAAAGCCGATTACGTGAAAACAAAATCAAGTATGCACTTTAGTTTCCGTGGTTGTGTTTTAATCCAGACTACTAATTTTTACTTTTTGGTTTGGTTTTTTTCTTTGTTTTTTCTTTGCTTTGTTTGTAGCGTTTCTGTTTTCTTTTCTACAGCCCCTATCTCTACCTTTTTATAAACGGTAAAAAGAAGACAACATGTCCTGCAACAATATCATGAGAGACTGGGTTGAAAGGTAGCTGAACACAGCTATCAAACTTTAGATCTTACAATGTCATAGCCTTTCCCACATGAACAACAATTGTTCATGTCAATTTACCCTGTACGCAGCGTTATTTCATCTGGGGAAAAGTGTTTTTCACCAACTTCTAGAGAGACACTGTTGTGGACAAAACCTATCCAAACAATTTAGCGTCTTAACTTCTTCTCCAAAATGAGGAACTCTCTCCCCTGCCTGCAGAGTCCTCTCCCCTTAACTGAATCATGCGCTTGTATCACAGAACCGGGGGCATCAGCCACCTCCCCTCTGCTGCAGGGCAGCCAACAGAACATGTAGAGACATCAATAGAACATGTAGAAATATCAATACAACATGCAGACATCAGCACAACATGCGGACATCAACACAGCATCAACACAACATCAAACAATATCAACACAACATGCAACAGCACTCAACACAAATCCAATACAAACACAAATCAGAACATCAACATCAACACAACATCAACACAACATCCAACACAACACAACATCAACACAGCATCACACCAGATCAACACAAACATCCAGAGACAACGAACACAACATTCAGAGACAACACACACAATCGACGAACATCCAAACATCAACACAGCATCAGCACAGCATCATACACATGCAGACATCAACCAAACATCAACACGAAAACACCAGCATCAGCACAACAAAGCAACATCCAAAACATCAACAACATCCAGAACACAACACAACAACAGACATCGACACAACATCAACGCAACATCAACAACTCAAACAACAATCAAGAATCGACACAACATCACACACATCAAATACAGCATAATCTCAATATCGGTCAAATTCCAAAGCAATAAGAGCGTGACCCAGAATAAGAGTGTATGGTCAAATTGGCCCACAGGAAAGGAGTAGGCTGCTAGACACAGACAGGAAGTGCTCAGACACAGAAATAACGCAGGGGCAAGGCCACTAGAACAGGTGCAGGGAGGGTGTAGTGGTTTCGATCACACACAGCTTTTGGCAGGTTGGCTCAGGCCCACACTGTGAATGTGTTGCTGTTTGCTGGAGTGGGGAATGTATCATTATATACTCTGTGAATCTGGATTTGAATGATCAGTTAGTACTACATTCACATGCGACTGTGATGCAGCAGAAAGGTGCTTAAATTGTCCACCCTGGTTTAAAAAAAGTTTCACTGGAAAAACAACTGAATAATACTTTGCTGTGAAAAGTCTTAACTATCAATATCTTACATTTACGCTTTTTAAAACTAACACAACCACTAACAGACATCTTGTGCTTACACAATCATTTCTGTCAGCCAATATTTCTATTCATTCAAATAGTTACTATTCACATACTGAGAATAAAAATATCAAAAGGTAAATATATAATCATTAAAACTGCATCTTAAAACGTGCATCTTAGTATCCATATTTCACAATGCATCAACATCATAAAGTTATAAATAAATCTTCAAAAATGATAAGCAGAACAAAATACCCGCACTGTACATACTCTCAGAGAAACAACTTGGCAACATTTGCCCTCGCCAACAGCTAGAAGCTCTAACCAACAGCGGCTGTTACAAAGGACCCATGGTCTAAGACAAATCCAGAATGCTAAACAGTGACACAGGTGACGAAGTCATCAACAAGCACACAGAGTAAAGATGACCAGACGGGGGTTAATCAGGTTTATTTTGCAAATAATCCAGATGAGAGGAGGAAGCCACAGGTGTTAAGGAAATGAATCCTGTCTGTCCTCAGCTCTCGCTGACTTCCTTTCATGGCCAGCCATTTTAACTGCCACCACATGTCTTTTTCCTAACGGAGCAGAGCAGATAAGGGATGGATGACAGCAACTATCCCGGACTACATCAAGAGGAAAGGGTTGCTACTGTGACCCCAATCTGTGTTTTTTACAGATAGGTGTAACAAAGACTAGCTAGAGTTTTGTAATGAACCTGCAGTGTATGATTAATTCAAGATTAATTAAGATGACTGATAGGTTCTGTGTAAACAAAACATCTTTGCACACTTAAGAGAATTACACAATATATGGCAACAGTCATTTTTGGTGTGTGTCTTCCTTGTCCATCATTATGACTTGCCGATTTATGAAAACCTACAACAAAGACAGATTTGTAGCAGTCTTTGTCTGACTCTGTGTGGCATTTTAGGCACTGAGTGTTGAGAGTTTGCATAAATGCAATTTAACTCATTTAGATTTATTATAATTATTTTATATCAATGATAATAAATAGGCATTTATGAGCTTTTCTATATCCAGTCCCCATGTGTATTTGGCTTTTTAAGTTTTGTATTCCATTCATACTGGTGCACAATGGCCTACTCTTCCTAAAGGTGGAACATGTTTTAACCTTTCCTGTTTTCCATAGGTGTGAAATCCACCACCCCTATAAATCAGTGTGCATAAGATGCTCTGTGCGTGTACCTCAGTTTATAGCTTTACCCAAAGAATTTATGGATATTGGAGCATGCCCTGATCTTTAATACAGTCTAAATGTATATTATGTGGGCTAACTGAGTGACAGACAGACACACACACAACAACAGACAGACTGGCAGAGAAAGAAAGTTCATGTATGACACCATGCACTTGTACACACCCTCCTATCATTCCTAAAGACAAAGGCACATTCTAGCAGCTCTGCTTTCCCCATGCCAGATGTCTCTGAAACAAAATCCTGTTTGATACCTCACAGCTGTCACTCTTCACTCCCTGTATAAAACTCATTCCACACCCCTCACCAGACACTAAGGAAAAGTTTGGAGAAAAAGCAAGCCAAGCCTCAGGCCATGTGGACCTGGGTTAGTTCAGTCTTTTGTATTGGTCGTTAAAGAGGCTCCACTGGTTCCTACCGCTGTTTGATGGTAGAGAGAAGAAACGGGGCAGTTGATTTTGCACCGTTATTTCACACACCCTGTTTATGTTGTGTCTGGGTAGTAGGGAAGATTGACTGTTGAAGTGTGTGCAGCAAAGCTTGGTGATTAGTGATTGTGGTGTTGAGTGGAAGAACAGGAAAAATGTTTGGATGGTGGGAGGGAGGATTTGTGTTGTGGATATGCAAAATATGAGATGTGTGCATTTTAATGAACAAATTTTAGATTTGGGTGGGTCTTTTCTTCTTCTTCTTCTTCTTCTTCTTCTTCTTTTTCTTCTTCTTTTTCTTCTTCTTTTTCTTCTTCTTCTCCTTCTTCTTCTTCTTCTTCTTCTTCTTCTTCTTCTTCTCCTTCTTCTTCTTCTTCTTCCTCCTCCTCCTCCTCTTGTTCTTTGTGAAAAACTTTGACAAAATCCATTGTTCTTCGTTATGAGCCAAAATTGTTGTACTGTCATTAAATGCTTGATAAGTCAGGCCCAGTGTATTTGACTTTAGAGCAGAACAGAATTGTTATATCCAAATTATTTCTGTAAAAAAGGCAGGAGAATGGACCAAAAAGGCACACAATAGAGTAGAAGGAGGTAGCAGGAAGAACAGGAACAGGGTAGAAAGAAGCATCGGAAAGGAAAATAGACAATTCTTAGTGCAGCATTTCCAGAAGGTGGGGATGTTAATTTTACTGACCATACCAGGCATCCACACAGGGAACCACATACAGAATGACAACCGGACAGGAAGAAAAATATACAATTATTTATTTATTACACCATGCACTTGTAAGCACTCGTTCCTTAACATAAAGGCACGTTTTTACAGCTCTGTTCTCATAACCAGATGTCATTTCTGAGAAAGCAAAACAAACCAAACAGAAACAAACCTTCCTGTCTGCTGCCTCAACAACTAGCATTCCTCACTCCCTGTATAAAGCTCATTCCAAACCTCGCACCTGACACCAAGGTAAAGTGTGGAGAAAAAGCAAGGCTAGCCTCAGGCCATGGGGGCCTGGGTTCAATGAATTCTTTGTATGGGTTATTAGAAAAATGGGCTCCTTTCTTCCTGGAGCTGTTTGATTGCAGAGAGAAGAAACGAATTCACACCATTAATTTACACACACCCTGATTATGTTGTGTCTGTGTTGTAGGGAATGTGTAGAAGAAATGATTTCACACCATTAATTTACACACACCCTGTTTATGTTGTGTCTGTGTAGTAGGGAATGTGTAGAAGAAATGATTTCACACCATTAATTTACACACACCCTGTTTATGTTGTGTCTGTGTAGTAGGGAATGTGTAGAAGAAATGATTTCACACCATTACTTTACACACACCCTGTTTATGTTGTGTCTGTGTAGTAGGGAATGTGTAGAAGAAATGATTTCACACCATTACTTTACACACACCCTGTTTATGTTGTGTCTGTGTAGTAGGGAATGTGTAGAAGAAATGATTTCACACCATTAATTTACACACACCCTGTTTATGTTGTGTCTGTGTAGTAGGGAATGTGTAGAAGAAATGATTTCACACCATTACTTTACACACACCCTGATTATGTTGTGTCTGTGTAGCAGGGAAAGTGTGGTGGCTGAGTGTTGAGGGGTGTGCAGCAAGGCTTGGTGACAGTGCTGGTGGTCTTCAGTGGAAATATAGGAAACGTGTTTGGGGAGAAGGTGGGGGAAGGGAGGGGTTTTGTGTGTGGATAGGGTTGTTCACAGTATTCGATAGTCCTGATTTTTAAAGGACAAATCTAAGATTACAGAGTTCCAGATTCTTCTCTTTCTTCTTCGTCTTCTTCTTTATCAAACACTCAGACGGTAATTATGGGGGTAGTGTCATAGGAGCAAGAATGCATTGTGCTGTTATTAAGCACCTCAAAAGTCAGGCCCAGGGCATCTAACTTCAGCATGGGAGAGTCTTATCTGTTAAGTCTTTTAGGGGAAAGGTAGGAAAACGGATGAAGAAGGTAGAAAAAAGACAAGGAGGTCATGACAGCAAGGAAAGGAACAAGGCAGAAACAAGAGAGAGATAGAAAAGAGGGAATTCCTAGCACACAATTTCCAGAAGGTGGGGATGCTGTTTATACTGAGAGGTCACCAGCAAAATTACAGCAAGGGGGGTGAGGGTAGGGAGGAGAGATATCTTTTTAAAAACATCTGCTTTTGGTAACTTAACAGCTGTCCCTCCTCGCTCCCTGTATAAAACTCATTCCAAACCCTCACCAGACACCAAGGAAAAGTTTAGAGAAAAAGCAAGTGTGGCCCAAGGCCATATGGACCTGGGTTCATTCAGGTCCTAGCATTGGTCGTTAAAGGTGCTCCATTTGGTTTCTACAGCTGTTTGATCTTAGAGAGAAGAAACCAGGTGGTTGATTTTGCACCCTTAATTCACTCACGCTGTTTATGTTGTGTCTGTGTAGTAGAGAAAGGTTGACTGTTGAGGGGAGTGCAGCAAGGGTTGGTGATAGTGATATTGTATTTGTTTGTATTGTATACCACTTTTAGTCTTATCTGTGTGACATTCTGGCTGCCCTGATGAGTGGAAGAACAGGAGAAGTGTTTGAGGGGGGAGAGAAGGTGGAGTTATTTTCTGGATATGCTTGTTTGCAGTATCACATGTTGTTGTTTTTCTTTGTTGCTTTTAAAGGACATATGTAAGATTTCAGTGTCTCAGGTGACTTTCAGAAGTTTATTAAGCTGAGTAAAGTTGTATATTTGTATTATTTTTGTGTGGTGTTTTTTTCTCTAACTGGGAGTTTTTGGTTCGCTTCTCAGCTAGAGCTCTGGGGTTCAACAATGGTGAGATTTTGCGTATGCCACCGTTTTTGGCCACCATGAAAGTAGCCACATTCCTGCTTCAGGGATGTATGCTGGCCATGTTCGTGTTTCCCTTACCCACAAAAAACACTGACATGAATTACGGGATCTTTAACCAGCATATTTGATATTCTGTATGTGTATATACACGAAGGAATTTAAGGCACTGTCAGGTCTGCAAATGAAGTTGACCTGGGAGATCGTAAAAATCTCTACCTTTCATTCACCAGACACCGTGACAAGAATCAAACCTATAACTTCATGGACCAAGTGATTGGAGATGAACAGACTTAATCACTCATCTATGGCATCCGTGAACTAGCATTTGAGTAGGCAATCTGTTAAAGCAGAGCCAGTAGCACTAAAGGCCATGAAAGTGGTCCTGTAACAACAGTGCAGGATCTTCTCTGCCTGGTGGCACTAATGCCAGCTTACCATTAGATGGCTTCTTGTGGATTGCTGGCTCTGGAGGAGAAACAGAACAAAATTAATGGCATGAGTCTGTGCACTGTAAGATCAGAACCGATGATGTGAGATATCAGGATCAATCCACAAATGTGTTACCAATACATACAAAAGGTTTTCTTTCTTCTATGATGTAGTAAACACTTATCGCATACTGTCAAATCACTGGTATGTATCATGATAGTAGATGAGTGTCTCAGGAGCGTTGTAGCAATAGTTTTAAGTGGTATATCTGAACTCAGTCAAATGGTTTTATACTTCTTCTTCTTCTTCTTATGCTTCTCCTTCTTCTTTGAATGCCCAGACTGCAACGACTGTTGTCTCTCATATGAGCAATAAAAGTGCATTAACCTTTCATTAAGTGCCTGACAAGTCAGGCCAGTGCATCCAAATTAAGTGTGGAGAGAATTCTTATACTTTAAATCTTTCTGGGAAAAAAACAGGAGATTGGATCCCGGAAAGGCAAGAAATTGACAAGAAGGAGGTGACAGGAAGAATAAAAAGGTAGAAACAAAGAGAGGGATAGAAAAGAGGGAATTCCTAGCACAGAGTTTCCAGAAGGTGGGGATGCTATTTATCCTGACAAGCCTCCAGAATCCCCACAGGGAGTTTTATTACCCTCACCTCAGTATCTGCCTGTGTGGGGGAAAAATGCACATCCGTTTTTGTGAGAAGATAGCTGTGAACAAACTTCATGCAAAAAATCAGCATCTGAACTTCTTTCTCCAAATCGAGGAGCACTCCACACTCTATCGTGCCTACCTACCCAGTCATGTTCTCCTAATTGAATATTTCACTGCAGCGAGGGCTAGGAGGCCGCGGCTATCTCCTCTACCTTACGTTGGGCAGTAACTAGGAAAGCAAAAGCAATCTCCAGGATTGAAGGGCCCGCAATCTGGTTAAGCGGGCACGAGAGGGCGCTAGGTGTTTCCTTATCATAATCAATCTACTGCCTGCATGCTGCCCCCGAATGGAGCCCCCAGTATAAACGCATTTACTGTGTGGAGGGGCACAGTTTTCATTTTCTGCCTTTCGCATCTTGGAATAGTGGTTTAGCTTCAGAGTTGGTTGTGGCTTATAGTCCCGCCAACAGAAAGATTGCTCTGATTTCTTCTTCTTCTTCTTCTCCTCCTCCTCCTTCTTCTTCTTCTTCTTCTTCTTCTTCTTCATAGAATGCTCAGACAGCAACTGTTGCTGTTAGTCATATGAGCGTTAATGCGTTGCGCTTATGTTAAGTGCCTCTCAAGTCAGGCCCAGCACAGCCAAGTTCGGTGGGGAATGGAATTGTTATCTTTAAAGTCTTCTTGAAAAAGTCAGCAAAATGGACCCAGTAGGCAGAAAGTACACAAGAAGGAGATGACAGGCACAAAAGGAACAAGGCAGGGACAAAGAGAAGGATAGAGAGGAAAGAAAGGCCTTGCATGTGCTATTTTCGGGTGTATGGCTTAATGACCAGACTGACTCTATCGTGTAATTTTCGAATTCCAGCAATACTGCAAAATGAGAATGGAAATGTCTACTTCTGAAGCAGGCATCCACTTTGAGAGCATTGCCTCACAGTTACACACACACGCACTCACGCACACACATGCACGCACACACACACACACACACACACACATCTTTTTACCAGCCAGGTTCTCCTTCCCCTCAAATTTGATCATGGCATTTTCTCTCCCTCTTCTCTTCCACCCCCACCTCCTCCCCTTTCCCTTACAACTTGGGCAGACTCACTATTTGGCTACACTCCTGTATTAGTTTCCGGGTGATGTAGTATATTAAATAAAGTGGTAGTCGGAGAAATTTGTGATAATTTTCACAGTTTTTCTTTTCATTTAAGTATGCACCGTGTACTTGTTTTTGGGATGGAGGACATAGAGCAATACCAGGTAGTCATGAGAAAGCTGGAAATGATCATCAGATGAGGATTGCTTGTGTTCCTATACTGTTGACCCTGCCCATGCATTTTTATTTTATTTTGTATTGTATTGTATTCGTCTATATCGAGGATAATGAAACAAGAGCTTATGTGCTTTTGACATCCAGTCCCCGTGTGTATGCGGTTTGTAAATTCTGTCATCTGTTCCCACCGGCACACAATGGCCTACTCTTACGAAAAGCGAAACATAATTTAACGTGTGCATAATGTATTTAGGAAGCTGGCAGAGGTAAACGGACTGATGGGGGTATAGTGTTTGCTGAATTTTATTGCAATTCAAACCTACCAAATTTGTGCAAAACCTGCATTTTGAGACACAGGTTAGTCTTTAGGTTTGCCTGGGGACTGAATGTAAAAAGCACGTAAGTGCTTATTCTATTATCCTCGATATAAAAGAATAAAATACTTTTTTTAATTTAAAAATTAATTTTAAAAAACGTTTTTATTTCTCTGGATGTCTTTGTACGTGCGGTATGAATGCAAGAGTAATATAGAAAAACAGAAGCAGAAGTGGCAAATAGTTAACTAGGGTGTGTCCTCTGTATTACACGAAAACGGCAGATATTTTAAGAATTCCCTCCCCTGCCAGGTGGCTTTGCAGTGTGACGTCATGATGGACAAAACATGGCCCCTGTGTGTGGAGATGATGTCTGTTGTTTATGTTGTTGTTGAAACCTGAGAAATAGTGATGCACATGTGTGTGTGTGTGGGGGGGGGGGGGGAGGGGGGTCAGTGGGGTGGAAGGGTGCACAAAGCTAATCATCCGCTATAAACAACTGTGAATAAGCTTTTAAAAAACAACAACAACATACACACAAAGTCTAAAAAGAAATCAATAACAGCTTTAACCTTGTACAAAGTCTATGAAATATGATATGTTAGCAATAGCTTGATATGATAACAAAAACCCCACGATGTTTCTCTCTTCCCTGAGTTCCCATACGGGGTGAGGTGCGTAGTGCCCGGTCTTCCCCTGCCCTTAAAGCTTGTAAAGCGGCTTGCCCGCTTGCTTTAGCCATAACGCATGTCAATTTCAGAGCAGCTCAGTTCATTGTTCATATTTTCATTGGGAAGACGGGATAGCCTGGTGGTTAGCGTGACGCGCTCATGATCTGCTGACCCGGGTTCGATTCCCGTTCGAGGGTATTTTTACCTCTGGAGTTAACATCAGTTCCAACTCCACTCTCCCCAAAAGTCCTTCGGATGAGATTGTAAACCGAGGCCCCGTGTGCAAACGCACGCAGAACATCTTGCGCACACGTTAAAACTCGTTCCGCTTTTTGGAAGAGTAGGCCATTCTGTTCCGGTGGGAACGGATGACAAAATTTACAAAACTGCATACACACCGGAACTGGATGAAAAAACCACACATGAGTGCTTATTTCATTATCCTTGAAATAAAAGAATAAAATAAAAAATAAGTACAGGATGTATACTATGTGTGTTTGTGTTTCTGTAACCCATCGAACAATGATATAAGTTACGGGATATTCAATATGCATATTTTAAGCTTCTGTTTGTATATACACATGGAGGGAAATACAGCACTGGCAGGTCTGCACTTGAAGTTGACCTGTATGATCTTAATATAACCCCAGACTTAATTTGCAAGACGCACCTGCCAAGATTCGAACTTATTTCTTCATGGATTGCAAAATTTATGTCAAACTGTCTAAACCAATCTGCTACAGCGTCTTCCACTTTACATTTATCATCATCATCATCATCATCATCATCACCAGCAGCATCAATTATCACCATCACCATCATCGTCATTATTTTTGTCTATCTAGAACTGACTAGTATGTTAATGAATAAGGTATATGAAATGTGATAACTATGCTAGCAATGGCTGATTGGATAGCATCAAATAAGGTTTAATAATGCCATTTGGCATTTAAGAGCAATGCCCATTTCATTATGTATGATCGTTACGCAGCTAATGTTTTTCAATCATGCAAAATGTAATACTACCCCATGGTTGATATCACGTTGCATTTGATATCACCTTCAGCAATAATGCCTCAGTGTGCTTTTAATGTAAAATCCTGATCTAGATTTAATGACACGTGTGAAGAGTTGATGAGAATTTCGTAACGCTAATGGACCTATTGAGGCAGACAACAAGGTTCTTTTCTTCCCCAATTTCTCTGTCTCTATTAGTCTGTCTGTCTATGTGTTTATCTGTCTGCCTGTCTGTCTGCCCGTCCGTCCGTCCGTCCGTCTGTCTGTCTGTCCGTCCTCCCGACCGCCTGCCCACCTGTCTGTCTGTCTGTCTCTTCTGTTGTCTGTCTGTCTGTCTCTCTCTCTCTCTCTCTCTCTCTCTCTCTCTCTCTCTCTCTCCCTCTCTCTCTCTTCTCTCTCTCTCTCACCCCCACTGGTTTGCCAGTCGGTAGTGCAATTTCAACCTGACTGATCGTAACCAAATGTTGACTTAAGTCAGACTTAAGACTTCAGGCATAGAAGCATTTCGAAGGTTAACCTATCCTCCCTAAACACACACACGCACACACACATATCATTTATATCTGTATGCGTACCACAAAATCATTAATAAAATGTTAGTCAGAATAGAGATACGGAAAGCAGACACACAAAAATGGAAATAATGAGTACTTGGGATTTTCAAGACTGAATTAGAGAAAAATGTCACATGCCGCGCAGGCGCGCGCGCGCGCGCACACACACCACACACACACATGCAGACGCGTGCGTGCACTCACATATGCACACGAGAACGCGCGCACACACACAAACACACACGCAAACACGCGCGCGTGCACGCGCACACACACACACACACACATCTGCTTTCCCTATAGAGCCACTGAAACTTATCAGTGGCAATAAAAATACATAACGAAAGTCTGCACTCATATAATTATACTATTATCCTCCAGTTGGAAATCCCTTTCATGCTTTCAGATTCTGAGCTAGTTTCAGACTATAAGCTGAGGTCCCCTGTGTGAACACACGCAGGGCATTTCACGTGCAGGTTAAATCCTGTTCCACCTTTTGGAAGAGGAGGCCATTGTGTGCCAGTTAACGGTGAGAACATTGACAAAGCCATGGATCTGGATGTGAAGAAAATCACTTAAGGGCTTATTGATTATCTTGGAAAAAAAGACTTTTAAGTTCACACCACACACACACACACACACACCACCTCAATTCTCATACACCCCTTTTATATATTTTTGTTCTCGTCTAATATCACTGAGAGTGAACAGAGGTAAAATTGAAGACATCACAACAACAACAACAACACACACACACACACACACACACACACACACACACACACACACACAACACACACACACACACACATACACACAGAAACCAATCAGATAGTTGAATAATACATGACCAAAGCCTGAATTGAGATTCTATTGTCCTTCAGTTGGATGCAGCTTTCATGCTTTTAGATGCTGCAGCCCACAACATGTTTAGCTTCATCTCAGCAGAAACCCTCAAAGATCCTGAGAGAAAAGCATTTCAACTATAGAAACAGAATCTCGCTCCAATAACTCCTCATTACCGCCAACAATGAATTTCGGGTGAGCCATGATTTCCTGTTCTGCGTTTTGAGGTGTTTGTTGTTTTTGTTGCTTGTTTGTTTTTACAAATAAATCTTTGCCTAAAGGTCAGCTGTAAGAGAAAGTGTGCAGTCACTTGTGATTGTGTTCTCACCTTTGTCTTTTTCTACCAATGTTCGTAGTATCCAGGCTTCTGACCCATACAGTACTGCAGGCTAAATTAGTGTTTTGACAATTTCCATTTTGAGATATAAACAGCAATGTTTTATTCTTATTCTAAGCCCCTGTGCTATCTGCAGGCACCTATAGAGTCACCCCTTCCTTCAAATTCTATAACAGCCATTACCCCCCTCTCTCTCTCTCTCTCTCTCTCTCCCAAACAAAACATAAACAGGGGTGTGTGAATTAACTGTGTGTAATCTATGGCCCATCTCTTTTCTGTCATCAGACAGCTGTGTGAAGTAATTGAGCGAATTTAACGACCAGCCAGGGATTCTATTAACTCAGGTTCATGTGGCCTGAAGGCACCTTGCTCTCTGTTCAACCTTTCCTTGTGTCTGGAAATGAGTTTTGGCCAGTGGGTGAGCTCTGAGAACTGCTAGACAATCAAGTGCAGGAACGCTTTTTGTTTTTTGTTTTGTGTTGTTTGTTTTGTTTTTTAGATAAGGAGTGTAATTGCAATAATGCAGAAATGCCGAGGAAAGCTTTTGCCTTAAAAAACAATATGTGAATGCATTCCTGCACATGAAGGAGTTAGTCAACATCTTCACTCACCACCCCATCCCCCACCCATCCACCCCACCCTAAGACAGAGGTGAAAGTTTTGACAACACAGCACCTAAGACCACTCTGCATTGATCGAATGCTTCGTGTAGTGTAGTGTAGTGTGGTGTGTTAGAGTGGAATGGACTGGTGTAGGTGTACAGGGAATATGTATCATTAACAAGAGCCTTTAGAGAAAGTGCACATCATGGTACTAACAAATCCAGATCTGGCATTCATTGTAGGATAATAACAGCAGGACCCTTTTGTTACGAAGTTCAATGATTTATCAGAATCTGAATCTTTGGAAAGCAAGATGTGCCAGTTGCTACTCTGTCAAGTTGTACAGAATGCAGACAGTGCAAACACAAGCAACATCTTAAAAACTGGTTAGATGGATGTGGACACACTGTATTAACATCTACACTTGCTTAAGGCTGAAACCAGAGCTGTGTATGGCACCAGTGTCAATACACACTATTCTTAATGATGGAAAGGGGAATAAAAACATTCATTTGTGGTCTTCTATCAAATATATCAGTTTTATATCAGTTTCCATAGAGATGTGTGTGTGTGTGTGTGTGGGGGGGGTGGTCATTATAGACAGCATCCCCACCTTCTGAAAAGTATGTGCTTTTCTTTCCCACTCTTTGTTTCTGCTTCTTCCTGTCACCTCTTTGTTGTCTATTTTCTGCCTTCAAGGTCAGTTCTCTTGATTTTTTCCAGAAATACTTTAAAAGATAACAACTCTATTATAATTTTTATGCGAATGTGGAATGCTTGTCTTTATCATGCAGACACCACTACAGAGTTCATGAAAAGGGTGGCATCAGTGTTAAATTGCACAATTAGATGTCGTAGTGTCTGACACAATGTTGAGATGAAGAAGAAGAAGAAGAAGAAGAAGAAGAAGAAGATGAAGTCTCGTCATTTCAATGTGTCTTCATCACAAACCCATCACACCAGAGTCCAGTTGACCCATCACATCAGTCTGGAGCAGATCAGATCTCAAAGGGCACGTGACCCTTTGAGCAGGTGACTGGTTAACTGAATTCCCTCCCTGCGCCAGGAGCAACACGTTTTGGATTGATTAACTCAATACATGGAGCTGATCCTTGTGTGTGTTATCCTTGCTGTTGCCGTGTTTTCTGGTCATCAGTGGGAGCAAGGTTTTGTGGGTTTTCTGTTTTCTCAACGGGAGGAAGAAAAAAAGTCGTCTGCCTGTTTGATTTCTATCTGAGTTGTGGCAGAACTGAAAGAAGGAGGGAGGCTGTGGACAGTGTGATCAACAATAGCAACACATATTGCTGTAGAAGACTGGGGGGGGGGGGGGGGGGGTAAACAATTAGAACTGAGCAACATTATATATAAATTGTTTTATGCCTCTCTCTCTCTCTTCTCTCTCTCTCTCTCTCTCTCCTTCCCCCAAAAGTCCATCTGATGAGACTATAAACTGAGGTCCCCTGTGCAAAAGCATGCAGAACATTTTGCGTACAGGTTAAAACCCATTCCGCTTTTTGGAAGAGTAGGCCATTGTGTGTCGGTGGGAACAGTTGACAAAATTTACAAAACTGCATGCACCCAGGGACTTGATGAAAAAAACACATGAATGCTCATTCTATTGTCCTTGATATAAAAGAATGAATAAATAAACAAATAAACTCTCTCTCTCTCTCTCTCTCTCTCTCTCTCTTTGTCTATCTCATTCTGTCACAGTGATTATGACCCCCTCAGTTGTTTATTTTTAAATAACAAGAAGGGTTGTTACCTGTGATGGGTCAACGGGAGGTTAGCAGGTGAAGGTTGCTGTAGGGAGGGAGGGTCCCCTAACAGGTCAGTTTAAGTTCATCAGGCCAAGGTTGTGGGGCCATAGTGTCTATTGTTTTGGGAGTCAGTACTATTTGGGGTTGTTTGTCTGCATGTTTTAGCCCTGGGGTGGTCAGCTTTTGTGCTTAGTCAGTCTGACTGTGGAGTGATTGGCTGGCCTGGGGTGAGCGAGATCTGGTCATGTAACTTGTTGTTTATCAGGGGGGGGGGGGGGGGTGTTTGTACAGTGTAGATTTGTTTACTGTTAGTGCTGTCAGCAGCACTCCTCGGTTATCCATGCCTTAGTATGTCAGGTCTCTTCATCTGACCAGTTGCCTGCATGTTGACTGTGGATGAGTCAGGTGACAGCCATGTCTTTGTTCTATGTTTACAATTGTCAGCTTTGTGTAAGCTCTTTGGAGGAGGAGTTGGCAGCCATTGTTGGTTGTTTTGTCCTGTTCAGTGATGTTCAGTTCTATGCCATCTAGATCTATGTTATTTGCTGTTTGCCTTGGATCCCTTTTTGGAGGTTGGGTGACAGGGAAGTCCATGTTTTGATGCGAACATGCTGTTAGCTAACTTACAAGCTCCTGACAGCTGTTGTTGTTTTGTAGCTAAGTATGTGCAGTTTAGTATTATCTATATCAGCTGGCTGTTTGCCTTGTAACACTCATTAGAGGTTAAGTGACAGCTGTGTTGGTGTTTTTCTTAAAATTTGGAGTTATTTTTGGGTTTTTTTGTTTGTTTTTTTGTTGTTGTTTGTTTGTTGTTTTATGGTTGTTGTTTGTTGTTGTTCTTTTTGGGGGGAGTGACCAGATGCTAGTTCTGTTTGTTGTTGTTTTTTTGGGGGTGGTGTAACAGTTGGTGTATCTGTGTCACTGGGTGATTTTGGTTATGAGGGAACTTTGGTTTGGGTTGGGGAAATCTTGGGTTGTGCTTTTTTTTGGTTTGGACTGTGAAAATTTGTTTTAGGATGTGTGTCAGTTGGATTTTTATTGTGCCAGAGGAAAATAGGACTTTATCTTCAGGTGTGTTGTTTATGATTGTGGAAACCCAATGCTTTGTATCTACACTTTGTAACTGATATTGTGCCAGAGAACAGTTGGACTTAAACTGCACCTGTCGTTTTTTTAAATTTTAAATTATTTTATTTATTCTTTATATTGAAGATAATGGAATAAACACTCGTGTCCTCTTTTACATCCAGTCTCCATCTACATGTAGTTTTGTGAACTTTTTCCTCTGTTCCCACCATTACACAATGGCCTACTCATTTGAAAAGCAGAACAGGATTTAACGTGTGTGCAAGATGTTCTGCATGTGTTCACACATGGGGCCTTGGTTTATAGCCTTATCTGATGACTTTTTGGGGGAGAGTGGAGTCTGCACTGATGTTAACTCCAGGGGGAAAATCCCCGTGAACGGGAATTTACAGGTGGTCAGATTGCAAGTGCAGTGTTCTAACCACTAGGCTACCCTAATTAGCATTTTTATGTGAACCCTGGAAAAGAAGAATTCTGTTATTTGAAGAAAGTTAAGTTTTGCCAGTATGTGCTGTTATAATTAATTGTGCTTTGGTTACACAGGCTTGAATAGGTGTGTGTTGTGTCATATAGGTCTTATTTGAGGTCGCTGCCATGGCACAGTGGTTAGCACCTTGGGTTTCAGACTGGAAGGTCATGGGTTTGATTCCCATAAGAGTCATAGGGACTTTTAGGACTCCGGCCAGCTCCTACCCAGAGTGAGTGTGCTGTGGGCTCAGTGGGAAGACTGGGACCACACAGTCAAGCTTCATCCACTTAACGGATGCCAGTTTGAGAGTGGTGCTCAAATTACCTGACCATCACTGCAGTTGTTTGTATCTCTCAGGCCTGGTTGACAATGGGATATATTATGATAGTAAGCGTAGAGTACAACCCTGCCAAGTAGTCTCAAAGTATATGCACTTCCACAGCAGCATCATTATGTCATCCTCACTGTCATTGATCATCATGCAATAAAGAAAACTTGCCTCTGATTCAGTGGTCCCAGTTGCTCTAGCCTCATGGTGACCTCAGATTCGGTTTGCCCATACACTTCTGTGCCTGTGGTGAGCTTGTGTCAAAGCCTTTGGGGTTGGAGGTTCATGGGGGATGGTCTTCAGAGGGATGTTGTGGTGGTTGCCACCTCGGGGGGGCAACTCACTCAGTCTGGTTCCATGACTGAGCTAATACTGTCGTTATTAGGGGGCTTAGTAGGTGATGTTCGCAAGTATCTGTCCACTGATGCAACTTCCAAGCTCGTCACATCTCTCATTCTTTCACGTTTAGACTACTGTAATTCTCTTTTGGCTGGCCTACCAGCATCATCCATCCACTCTCTTCAACGCATACAAAACTCTGCAGCTCGACTGGTCCTAAGAAAGAAAAAATCCGAACACATCACTCCTCTTCTGCGATCTCTTCACTGGCTGCCAGTCTCACAAAGACTGGAGTATAAAATCAATACCCTCTGTTTCAAATGTCTCCACAAATCTGCACCTTCTTATCTCTGTAACTGTCTTCACTTGTACACTCCGTCCCGTTCCCTTCGTTCAGCCGCAGATACTTTGTGCTTTCGAACTCCCAGATTCAAACTTACCACTGTTGGCTGTCAATCTTTTTCTGTTTCTGGTCCGTCCACGTGGAATGACCTCCCTCTTTCACTTTGCCAAAAACCTTCACTTGATACCTTCAAATCCAGCCTCAAAACACACTTATTTCCTACCTGACACTTTTCCCTCATATCCGTCTCTACTTTTTCAACAGCATCCTTCATCTCCTAAGTGTGTTCGCGTGTGTGTGTGTGTGTGTGTGTGTGTGTGTGTGTGTGTGTGTGTGTGTGTGGGTGTGTGTGTGTGTGTGTGTGTGTACATACACGTGCATAAATTTGAAATATGTTTATTATATTTGAGGAAAGTTGCATGCGCGTAAATGATATGAGTGCAAGCGCTTCGATTTGTTTGTTTTACAAGATTCGGCGCTATATAAATTCCATATATTATTATTATTATCATTATGTCCTGCGTATGTTAGCTCAGAACAGGCACCACTGAACACCACCAAGGTGACCCAGCAGCAGTGCAGGGCCCCTCTGGCTGGTGGCCCTATGGTGGCCTGATAGTGATGGGCTCCCTGTGGACTTCTGACCCTGAGGATGAGACATGACGAATGTGGGTTTGGCTGTGGCGGCGAGATTGGAATGTGTGGCGTGGGAACAGCAGGACAGGGTACATCCCAGAAGATGAGGCAGTAAAAATGTGTCTTATTTGGGGTGTGATAAAAATATTCTGTATAACTTTTATTTTTTATCATTAGACTTGAAGATTATGATATAGATTGAGTTTATATGAGTGTGCAAGTGTGTGTATTATTGTCTTTTATGTTTGAGTAGATGTTAGATGATTGAATAATACATGTTTGGAAATATTTAATTTGTGTGTGTTTTTTGTTGTCTGAATTAGAATGTGATAAGTGGGAAGAGGGGCTTATATATGCACCCCATTAGTGAGGGGGGGGGGGGGGGGTAACACTTTCCTTTGTTTGTCTGCCTCTGTCTGTCTGACTCAGTTTTTCTGTCTGTCTGTCTCTGTAAAAGGGAAACAAAAAAAGGATTGACAGAAGGAAAGTAAAGAAGGAAAGAAAGGGAGTGTATGGGATAAGAGGAACAAGTAAAGGGAATAACAGAAAGAAGAAAGAAAAGGAGAGGTGTGGTGAAACAGGAACAAGAAAAGCAGACAGAAAATGAATCGAGATCAGTCAAGCCCTGCTGAAGTTAATAATAATAATAATAATAATGTATGGAATTTATTTAGCGCTGAATCTTGTAAAGCAACAAATCAAAGCGCTCAAGTTCTCTTCCCTTTTCAGAAATCGCCCAAAACTGAGGTCTGTGTAGTATCCGGTTTTGTGTTTGTGTGAGAACAAACTCCCCACCATCCACAGCCTACTGCACTTAATAATAAATAATAATAATGTATGGAATTTATATAGCGCTGAATCTTGTAAAGCAACAAATCAAAGCGCTCAGATTTTATTTCATACCACTTTAAGTCACGGCAGATTTCTCTCCGTGAAATTCGGGCTGCTCTCCCCGGGGAGAGCGGGAGAACACGTCGCCACTTAGCGCTGCGCCACCCTTTCACCCTTTTTTTGTTTTTTTTGTTTTTTTGCAGCTGTATTTGTTTCCCTATCAGAGTGGCTTTTTTCTAAGAATTTTGCCAGGGACAACTCTCTTGTTGCCGTGGGTTTTTTTACGTGCGCTAAATAATTACGTGTAACACACGGGACCTCGGTTTATCGTCTCATCCGAAAGACTAGCGCCCAGACCACCACTCATGGTCTAATGGATGGGGGAAAAATTTCCGGTCCAAACGGGGTACGAACCGCCGCACACTTCAGACCCGGACTTTTCGCTTTCTAGACAGGCGCGTTACCTCTAGACCACCGATCCACTTGCCTTGTATCAGCAGCAGCAGCAGCAGCAGCAGCAACAACAACAAGGAAAATACACTCACACACATTGTTAAACCCTGGTCCGCTTTTCCGAAGAGGAGGCCATGTGAGCCTTTTTTGGAATGGATGACGACATTTATAAAATTGCATACACACAGAGACTTTAATAAAAATAGTACATGAGTGATTATTCCATTATCCTTGAAATAAAAGAACGAAAACACACACACAGACACACGCGCGCGCACAACGCACAGCGTTGCGCGCGCGAGTGTGCAGACAAACCACCATAAATAAAGATAATAACAACAAGAATGCCATGGCTGTTATCATTCATCATTTATTTCTCTTGTTGGCCACGTTTTTCCTCTGGCCTTTTAAAGGGAACAGTAAAGCCTGCGTAGGCTGTTAGGGTGTAGTGTCAGTGTGAGTATGTGTGCGTCTTCTTACGTGCGTTTGTGAAAGAGAGAAGAAAACTGCAAAGAAGAAGGGGGCAAAGCAGAAGGAAAAGAAAGACGATTGCAAAGAAGAATGCAACAAAGAATGCAAAGAAGAAGATGAATGCAAAGAGAAAAATAATGCAAATATGAAGAAGAAGAATGCAACGAAGAAGAATGCAAAGAAGAAGAATGCAAAAAAGAAGAATGCAAAGAAGTAGAATAAGAATGCAAAGAAGAAGAAGGAGAATGCAAATAAGAAAGCAAAGAAGAAGAATGCAAAGAAGTAGAATAAGAAAGCAAAGAAGAAGAAGGAGAATGCAATGAAAAGCAAAGAAGAAGAATGCAAAGAAGTAGGATAAGAAAGCAAAGAAGAAGAAGGAGATGCAAATTAAAAGCAAAGAAGAAGAATGCAAAGAAGTAGAATAAGGGAATGCAATAGAAGAAGGAGAATGCAACTACGAAGCAAAGAGATGAATGCAAAGAAGAGAATAAGAAATGCAAAGAAGAAGAGGAGAATGCAAAGAAAAGCAAAGAGAAAATGCAAAGAAGTAGAAACAAGAATGCAAGAAGAAGAAGTAGAATGCAATAAGAAGCAAAGAAAAAATGCAAGAAGAAGAAAAGAAGCAAAGAAGAAGAAGAGAATGCAAATGACGAAAGCAAAAGAAGAATGCAAAGAAGTAGAATAAGAAAGCAAAGAAGAAGAAGGAGAATGCAAATAAGAAAGCAAAGAAGAAGAATGCAAAGAAGTAGAATAAGAAAGCAAAGAAGAAGAAGGAGAATGCAAATAAGAAAGCAAAGAAGAAGAATGCAAAGAAGTAGAATAAGAAAGCAAAGAAGAAGAAGGAGAATGCAAATAAGAAAGCAAAGAAGAAGAATGCAAAGAAGTAGAATAAGAAAGCAAAGAAGAAGAAGGAGAATGCAAAAGAAAGCAAAGAAGAAGAAGCAAAGAAGTAGAATAAGAAAGCAAGAAGAAGAAGAAATGCAAATAAGAAAGCAAAGAAGAAGAATGCAAAGATAGAATAAGAGCAAGAAGAAGAAGAATGCAAATAAGAAAGCAAAGAAGAAGAATGCAAAGAAGTAGAATAAGAAAGCAAAGAAGAAGAGAGAATGCAAATAAGAAAGCAAAGAAGAAGAATGCAAAATAAGAAAGAAGCAAAGAAGAAAGAATGCAAATAAGAAAGCAAAGAAGAAGAATGCAAAAAGAGAAAGACAAAGAAGAAGAATGCAAATAAGAAAGCAAAGAAGAAGAATGCAAAGTAAAAGAAAGCAAAAGAAGAAGAATGCAAATAAGAAAGCAAAGAAGAAGAATGCAAAGAATAGAAAGGCAAAGAAGAAGAATGCAAAGAAGAAAAGAAAAGAAGAAAGAATGCAAATAAGAAAGCAAAGAAGAAGAATGCAAATAAGAAAGCAAAGAAGAAGAATGCAAAGAAGAAAGCAAAGAAGAAGAATGCAAAAAGAAAGCAAAGAAGAAGAATGCAAAAAGAAAGCAAAGAAGAAGAATGCAAATAAGAAAGCAAAGAAGAAGAATGCAAAAAGAAAGCAAAGAAGAAGAATGCAAAAAGAATAGAAGAAGAATGCAAATAAGAAAGCAAAGAAGAAAATGCAAATAAGAAAGCAAAGAAGAAGAATGCAAAGAAGAAAGCAAGAAGAAGAATGCAAAGAAGAAAGCAAGAGAAGAATGCAAAGAAGAAAGCAAAGAAGAAGAATGCAAATAAGAAAGCAAAGAAGAAGAATGCAAATAAGAAAGCAAAGAAGAAGAATGCAAATAAGAAGAAAAAAAGACAAAAAGAAGAAGAGAATGCAAAAGAAAGCAAAGAAGAAGAATGCAAATAAGAAAGCAAAGAAGAAGAATGCAAATAAGAAAGCAAAGAAGAAGAATGCAAATAAGAAAGCAAAGAAGAAGAATGCAAAGAGAAAGAAATGCAAAGAAGAAGAGATGCAAAAAGAAAGCAAAGAAGAAGAATGCAAAATAAGAAAGCAAAGAAGAAGAGATGCAAATAAGAAAGCAAAGAAGAAGAATGCAAAGAAGAAAGCAAAGAAGAAGAATGCAAAGAAGAAAGCAAAGAAGAAGAATGCAAATAAGAAAGCAAAGAAGAAGAATGCAAATAAGAAAGCAAAGAAGAAGAATGCAAATAAGAAAGCAAAGAAGAAGAATGCAAAGAAAGAAAAAGCAAAGAAGCAAAGAATGCAAGAAGAAAGCAAAGAAGAAGAATGCAAAAAGAAGCAAGAAGAAGAATGCAAATAAGAAAGCAAAGAAGAAGAATGCAAAAAGAAAGCAAAGAAGAAGAATGCAAAAAGAAAGCAAAGAAGAAGAATGCAAAAAGAAAGCAAAGAAGAAGAATGCAAAGAAGAAAGCAAAGAAGAAGAATGCAAATAAGAAGCAAAGAAGAAAAGCAATAAGAAAGCAAAGAAGAAGAATGCAAAGAAGAAGCAAAGAAGAAGATGCAAATAAGAAAGCAAAGAGATGCAAAGAAGAGAAGAATAAGCAAAGAAGAAGAATGCAAAAAGAAGCAAAGAAAATAATAAGAAAGAAAGAGAGAATGCAAAGAAGAAAGCAAAGAAGAAGAATGCAAAGAAGAAAGCAAAGAAAGATGCAAGAAGGAAGCAAATAGAAAGCAAGAAGAATGCAAAGAAGAAAGCAAAGAAGAAGAAGCAAAGAAGGAGAATGCAAAGTAAGAAAGCAAAGAAGAAGAATGCAAAGAAGAAAGCAAAGAAGAAGAAAGCAAAGAAGAAGAATGCAAAGAAGCAAAGAAGAAAGCAAAGAAGAAATGCAAATAAGAAAGCAAAGAAGAAGAATGCAAAAAGAAAGCAAAGAAGAAGAAAGCAAAGAAGAAGCAAAGGCAAAGAAGAAAAGCAAATAGAAGAAAGAAAATGCAAATAAGAAAGCAAAGAAGAAGAAAGCAAAGAAGAAGAATGCAAATAAGAAAGCAAAGAAGAATGCAAATAAGAAACAAAGAAGAGAGCAAAGAAGAAGAATGCAAATAAGAAAGCAAAGAGAAGAATGCAAAAGAAGCAAAGAAGAAGAATGCAAATAAGAAAGCAAAGAAGAAGAAGCATAAGCAAAAGAAGAAAGAAAGCAAAAGAAGAAGCAAAGCGAATGGCAAATAAGAAAGCAAAGAAGAAGAAAGCAAAGAAGAAGAATGCAAAGAAGAAAGCAAAGAAGAAGAATGCAAATAAGAAAGCAAAGAAGAAGAAAGCAAAGAAGAAGAATGCAAAGAAGAAAGCAAAGAAGAAGAATGCAAATAAGAAAGCAAAGAAGAAGAAAGCAAAGAAGAAGAATGCAAAGAAGAAAGCAAAGAAGAAGAATGCAAATAAGAAAGCAAAGAAGAAGAAAGCAAAGAAGAAGAATGCAAAGAAGAAGAATGCAAATAAGAAAGCAAAGAAGAAGAAAGCAAAGAAGAAGAATGCAAAGAAGAAAGCAAAGAAGAAGAATGCAAAGAAGAAGAATGCAAATAAGAAAGCAAAGAAGAAGAAAGCAAAGAAGAAGAATGCAAAGAAGAAAGCAAAGAAGAAGAATGCAAATAAGAAAGCAAAGAAGAAGAAAGCAAAGAAGAAGAATGCAAAGAAGAAAGCAAAGAAGAAGAATGCAAATAAGAAAGCAAAGAAGAAGAATGCAAAGAAGAAAGCAAAGAAGAAGAATGCAAAGAAGAAAGAAAAGAAGAAGAATGCAAATAAGAAAGCAAAGAAGAAGAATGCAAAGAAGAAAGCAAAGAAGAAGAATGCAAAGAAGAAAGCAAAGAAGAAGAATGCAAAGAAGAAAGCAAAGAAGAAGAATGCAAAGAAGGAGAAACACCACAGAAAAAGAGGGAGAGGAAAAGATGAAGAAATATTGGACAGACAGACAGGCAAGAAGCGAGTGCACAAACAGATAATATCAATGATTATGGTTATGACAATAATGATAAAGAAAAGCCAGCAAGAGGGCCCAGATGATAAACTTGAAAGTAGAAATAGGCAGAAAATCTTGATCTGTTAGACAACGGTGATAGCAGGCGAGGCGTTGCCTCGTTTTTGAGATATTGATATGTAACCTCTCCACTTCTCTCTAAAAAACAAAAGTTTGTCATGTGTTACAGAGAATGGTCCATCAATACTTTGATACGACTGAGACTTAGTGGCTAAGATACCTGTAAGCAATGCTTCTGAAAGAAGACTTCTTCGACAAAGAATTATGTACATATATTGTAAAAACTCTTTAGAAAACGAGGTGTTATTTCCTTTCCAGTGTACTGCCTATACGGATGTTCGACACAAGTATGATAATTATAGTAGATTTCCTAAAAGACCACCCCGACAGTGATGGCGTTACTAATCTTCTGTTTAACATCAGTGACAGTATTATCAGTAACTTGGCCAAATTCATTGTTTCAACAATGAACATTGGGGGGGAAAAGCAATAGAAACAAAAGACATTATATCTCAAGTTGACACTGACTTGGTTTGAGTAAAAGGGTGTGTGTGTGGCTGTGTGTGTGTGTGTGTGTGTGTGTGTGTGTGCGTGTGTGTGTGTGTGTGTGTGTGTGTGTGTGTGTGTGTGTGTGTGTGTGATGGTGGATGGGTGGATGGGTGGATGTGTGTGTGTGGTGTGTGTAAAAAGGGATAAGAACTTTCTTGACATTGGAAAAGATAGCAAACACTGTTTACAATGTAGATGAAAGAAACGGGTATGTTTGGATAATGTTTATGTGCCATTGATGTTGTTATCGTGTCTCCCTTCGTCTTCATGGCTGCAATGCTACATGGACAATAAGCCATGACATTGTCCTTGTCCTTGCCTCTCTCTCTCTCTCTCTCTCTCTCTCTCTCTCTCTCTCTCTCTCTCTCTCTCTCTCTCTCTCTCTCCTCCTCTCTCTCTCTCACTCTCACATACACTCACACAAAGCGTCAAAGCCTCTGTCTGTCTGTCTGTCTGTCTCTCTCTCTCTCTCTCTCTCTCTCTCTCTCTCTCTCTTCTTGCATAAAATGATACAGAGATGCTGACATCATCTGAAGAAAAAGATGTTTCCCCGGTTGGTCTGTCACTGTTTCTCCCTGTGCGGGTTGTGCTAAAGTTAGCGATGACGTGTCTGACATAAGCCGGTTCTCACGTGATGGCGGTGAGTTGCTCACAGCAGCGGTGTTGAGGTGGTGTTGTGTGGCACTGTGTTGTTGTTAGCTGTATGTTGTTATGTCAGCCACATTGCTGCTGCACTTCTGTCTATATGACACAGACCTGTATACATAGTGATCCATTGCTATTTTTTTTAAAATGTTTATGTTTGATACGACTTTAAGTCACGGCAGATTTCTCTGTGTGAAAGTCGTCACAAGAGCAGCGCCTCTCTTTTTTTTCTTTTCCTGTCTGCAGCTGTATTTGTTTCCCTATCAGAGTGGCTTTTTTTCTACAGAATTTTACCAGGGACAACTCTCTTGTTGCTGTGGGTTCTTTTATTTGTGCAAAGTAATCATGTGTAACGCACAGGAGCTTAGTGTATCATCTCATCCGAAAGACTAGCACCCAGACCATCCCCTGTGGTCTAAGAGATGGGGGAAAGTGTCAGGCTCAAACGGGGATTGAACCACCGCACACGTCTGGACCCAGTTGTCTCCCTTTCTAGATAGGTGCTTTACCTCTAGACCACCGATCACTTCTGTCTGTATGACACAGATCTGATGACAGTGATCCATTGGCACTTCTGTCTGTATGACATAGTGATCCATTGTCACTTCTGTCTGTATGACACAGTGATCCATTGACACTTCTGTCTGTATAACACAGTGATCCATTGACACTTCTGTCTGTATGACACAGTGATCCATTGACACTTCTGTCTGTATAACACAGTGATCCATTGACACTTCTGTCTGTATGACATAGTGATCCATTGACACTTCTGTCTGTATAACACAGTGATCCATTGACACTTCTGTCTGTATGACATAGTGATCCATTGACACTTCTGTCTGTATGACACAGTGATCCATTGACACTTCTGTCTGTATAACACAGTGATCCATTGACACTTCTGTCTGTATGACATAGTGATCCATTGACACTTCTGTCTGTATAACACAGTGATCCATTGACACTTCTGTCTGTATGACACAGTGATCCATTGACACTTCTGTCTGCATGACATAGTGATCCATTGACACTTCTGTCTGTATGACATAGTGATCCATTGACACTTCTGTCTGTATGACATAGTGATCCATTGACACTTCTGTCTGTATGACACAGTGATCCATTGACACTTCTGTCTGCATGACATAGTGATCCATTGACACTTCTGTCTGTATGACACAGTGATCCATTGACACTTCTGTCTGCATGACATAGTGATCCATTGACACTTCTGTCTGTATGACATAGTGATCCATTGACACTTCTGTCTGTATGACACAGTGATCCATTGACACTTCTGTCTGCATGACATAGTGATCCATTGACACTTCTGTCTGTATGACACAGTGATCCATTGACACTTCTGTCTGTATAACACAGTGATCCATTGACACTTCTGTCTGCATGACATAGTGATCCATTGACACTTCTGTCTGTATGACACAGACCTGATGACATAGTGATTCATCGCTGGTGATCACTGACTGCAAAGGAAAAAGAAATATGGTCTGGGTTTTTTTGTTTTTGTTGTTTGGGTTTTTGTTTGGTTTTGTTTTTTCGTGGGGTGGGGGGGAGCAGTTTTTTGTTTATTTGTTTAGTCTGGTTTTGTAAGTATCTGTGTCTCTCTGAGCCTTTCTTTTCGCACTGTTCTGCTCTGTTATATAGGTCTGTGGTTCAGCAATAAGATCATGCGTATGCCACTATTTGCCCTCGATTAAGCCAGCCACAGTCTAACTTTAGGGTGATATCTGAATAGACACCAGTGTGCATGTGAGTCGTTTCTTTAAAAAAAATCCTCATGGCGGGCTCCAGGATTCACCAATGCTCAGGTTTTGCATATAATAATAATGTATGGAATTTATATAGCGCTGAATCTTGTAAAGCAACAAATCAAAGCGCTCAGATTTCATTTCATACCACTTTAAGTCACGGCAGATTTCTCTCCGTGAAATTCGGGCTGCTCTCCCCGGGGAGAGCGGGAGAGCGCGTCGCCATAAGCGCAGCGCCACCCCTTTTTTTTTCTTTTTTTTTTCTTTTTCATGTCTGCAACTGTATTTGTTTCCCTATCAGAGTGGCTTTTTTCTAAGAATTTTGCCAGGGACAACTCTCTTGTTGCTGTGGGTTCTTTTACGTGCGCTAAATAATTAGTGTAACACACGGGACCTCGGTTTATTGTCTCATCCGAAAGACTAGCGCCCAGACCACCACTCATGGTCTGATGGATGGGGGAAAAGTTTCCGGTCCAAACGGGGTACGAACCACCGCACACTTCAGACCCGGACTTTTCGCTTTCTAGACAGGCGCGTTACCTCTAGACCACCGATCAACACATATGCACCTGTTTTCGTCCACCGTTAAGGTAGCCAAATTTTGACTTCAAGGACAATGGTTACCCACGTCACCTGTGTGAATTTGTGTTTGTTTTTTAATTTTTCTACAAGATAGAACGTGTTTAAATATGTGTGCAAGATGTGCTGCATGCGTCATCATACGAGACCCTGGCTATTAATCTCATCTGAAGAACTGCTTTGTGGGTGGAGTTGTGTCAACACTTTTCAGGGGAAAAAATTCACCTCGAACAGGTGCCTCGGGGGTGGTTCAAATCTGAGCGATCAAATCATGAGATCAATGCACTAACTGCTAGGCTATTTTGCCCTATGCCGTGCATGTAATGTTTGCCATCCATTCTTACCGGCACACTATGGACTACTCTTCCTACAGATAGTACAGGTTTAAACTTGAGAGCGCAAGATGCTCTGCATTCATTCACTTCGCACATGGGACCCCGGTTGATAGTCTCATGTGAAAGACTTCAAGGCGAGTGGAAACAGAACTGATGTTAACTCTGGGAGTAAAAGTCCACACACACGGGTACCTGGGTGGTGGCTCGAACCCAGGGCATCAGAACGCGAGCACAAGACTCTATCTAACCACTAGGCTGTGTGGCACCCTGAGGTCCTGGCTGGGAAGATAGGAAAGGCTTTGTTTAGTGTGGTGGAGACGTCAATTACCTTCGTTTGTCAGTACTGTGTATCACGTGCCGTGTTGAGTGTCTGGCCATTAGGACACATGAATGACCGGCCTGTTGTGTTTTGTGTTCTGGGACCTTTCTTTGCCTCGTGGGTTTTTTTTCTATGCATTGTTCTTAGGTTTATTGTTATTGTTGTGTTGTTTTGTTTGGGGGTTTTTTGCGAGTGTGTGTGATTGTTTTTGTTCCTTTATTAATTGATGTATCATTCGGCAATGAGTAAACAACGCTATGAAACGAGAATCATCTCTGTCTCACATTGTCTCTGTCTCCGATTCTCAGTCTTTCTCTCTCTCTCTCTCTATATCTCTCTCTCTCTCTCTCTCTTCCTCTCTGTAATTGCTTGTTAAATATTACACTTTCCTTTAAAAAAAAAAAAGAAACAAACAAACAGCAACACCAACAAAACAACTAGGGGCTCCTAATAGAGAGGTCCCTGCCAATCAGCTACCCAGTTTGTGAATAATACCACTGTCATCCAGTTCTACTTCATCAGGAGGCTCGGACAGGAGCGGCTACTGCTGTCTGTCAGATGAAATAAAATGCCGTGTGCTGCTGTAGACTGTGGAGGACAAGTCAGGCCCAGTGCACCCCACTCTGGTGTTAGGAGAGAATTGTTGCATTTCCAGCCTTTCTGGACAAAAGGCAGGAGAAAGGGACAAGATGGCAGAACATAAACAAGAAGGAGGGGGGGAGGAAGAAAACAAACCAATCAGAAACAAAGAGAAGGATAGAAAAGAGGTAATTCCTAGGGCTGAATTTATTGAAGGTGGGGATGCTATTTATACTAACAGACTCTGGCATCCCTGCAGGGGAAATACAGTTTTGAAAATAGCTATCCAAATATCAGTCAATATTTTGACCAAAACACAAATCTGTGGTATTGACATCAGTCAAAAGTTGTGGCCATCTTTGCTGCATCAACCGCACTCATCCCCACATTCAGAGATGGCCTGCAGTGCAGTGACAGACAACAACAAAGTGACAGTTCTCATGTTAGAAGGCCAATGGTGGAGGGGAAAAGCATCACTCACCCACCACTCTTCCCCACTCCCCTCCCCCTGTGACAGTTCATTAGTGATGAACAGAGGGAACAGTGAGGGAATGGGAAAAACGCATGCACGAGATGGGGGTAGAGGAGAGGGAGGGGTTAACTAAGAGACAGGAGAAAAGGAATGAGGGCAATCAGAGCTATCTCCTGTCTTCGTTAGTGGGAGCACGTTTTGTGTGTGCTGTGTGCTAACTGCACAGCGCTGTGTGCTCGTACAGTGTGCATAGAATGTGTTTATATATCACTTTCAGCCAGGGCAGAGTTCTCTACCTGAAATTCCCGCTACTCTCCCCCAGGGAGCATTTTCAACACTAGAGGAGCACCACCCATTTCTGTCTTGTCTGCAAGTGTATTTTGTTTCCCTATCAGAGTGGCTGTTTCTTTTTCTTTTCTTTTTTTACATAATTTTACCATGGACCATTCTCTTGTTGCTGTGGGTTCTTTTTATGTGCTCTGAATGCCTGTTGCATGTGAGACCTCAGTTTATCATCTTATCTGTAAGACTAGCACCTAGACTACCACTCATGTCTAGTGGATGGGGTAAAAGTTGGGGCACAAATGAGGATCAAGCCAGACCCGGTTCAAACCCAGTGGTTGTTTTTGTTTTTAAGGAAGGAGTGTTACCCCTAGATTACTGATCCACACAGAGTCAGGATTGCAGTGTACAGTATGTTGTCCATGTATCAGTACTAGGTGTTTGTCCTAATCCTGGGCTAGAGCTCCAAGGTTCACCAATTACGAGATTTTGCAAATGTGACTAAGTTTGTCCACCATGAAGATAAATGCATTGAAACTAGGAAAATGCATGCTGGGTATGTCCGTGTTTCTGTAACCCACCAATGCTGACATGATTTACAGGATCTTAAAAGTGCATGTTTGATTTTCTGCATATATATATATATAATATATATATATATAATATATATATATATATATATATATAGATATATATATATATTATATATATATATATATATATATAATATATATATACATCCACACACACACACACACACACACACACAGAATGAAGGCACTGGCAGGCCTGCACTTGAAGTTCACCCAGTAGATCATAAAAAACAACCCACCCTTAATTCACTAGACACCCCCAAAATTCAAACCAATCACCACATGAACATATGAGATTGAAGTCAAATGGTCCTAACCACTCAGTTGTAGTGTGTCTCACTTTGACAATAAAACCTGTGGAAGGACCATCAGTCAAAGACGTGTCCCTCTTTGTGTTGACTAACCACACTGGCACCACAACCACAGAGGCAGAGACAGACAAGAACAAAGGCAGGGTGGTGGAGTGCTGGCAGTCATGGGAGGGAAAGGGCTGGCTACCCGCCTCCTCTCTTCCTTCTCCCCCTCCTCTCCTCCCTCCCGCTGTGACAGTTCATTAGTGTTGAACAGAGGGAGAAGGTGAGGGAATGGGAAAGTGCATGCACGAGATGGGGGTACAAGGAGGGAGGAGAATGAGGGAGGGGTTCGCTAAGAGACAGGAGAAAAGGAATGAGGGCAATCAGAGCCATCTCCTGTCTTCGTTAGTGGGAGCACGTTTTGTGTGTGCTAACTGCACAGCGCTGTGTGCAAGTACAGTGTGCATATATATATTTATATATACACTGTAAGTCATGGAAGAGTGCTTTGCATAACATTCCCGCTGCTCTTCCAGTGTCCTTGCCACAAGATCAGCCCCACCCACTTTGTTTTTGTTTTCTTTTCTTTCCTGTCTGTATGTGAATGCTTTCCCTATTGAAGTAGCTTTTGTTTTTACATAACTTTGCAAGGTACAAGTCTCTTGATGCTATGGGGATGGGATAGCCTAGTGGTTAAAACATTGCACTTGCAATTTGATGACTAGAGGTTCGAATCTTGTTCAAGGGTATTTTTTCCCCTGGAGTTAACATCAGTGCAGACTCCACTCAAGTCCCAGGCACATGTGCCAACACATGCAGAACATTTTGCGAACATGTTCAATCCTGTTCCACTTTTTGAAAGAATAGGCAATTTTGTGCTGGTGGGAACAGATGACAAAGTTGACAAAACTGCATACACATGGGAACTGGATGTAAAATAAAGCACATGAGTGCTTATTCTATATTCCTCGATATAAAAGAATAAATAAATAAATAAATGGGCTATTTTTAAGTGTGCTAAATGTGTGTTTCATATGGGACTTCCACTTATTGTCTCAACCAAAAGACTAGAATCCAGACCAACTCTCACAGTCCAGTGGATGGGCGGATGGGGTGGGGGTTGGGGTACAAACAAGGATTGAGTCTGGACCTGGATCAAACCTGGTCTTTCCACTTTCTAGGCAGGTGCCTGACCGCTAGGCCATCATTCCACGGAAGGTCAGGATTGCGTTGTGCAATATTGTGCCCATGTTTCTTTACCTAGTTCTAGTGTTTGCGTTACTAGATATAGTGTGTTCACATTCAATAGATGATTATCAGTCTGCCTTCGCTCGACAAAACGTTTGCCTTACATGACAATGCCAAGGATGTCTGAATGTCATTTGTAAACATGATCTACCCCTGCAGGGGGGAAGGGGGGGGGGGGTCTGTCAGTATAAATAACATTTCCACCTTCTAGAAATTCTGTGCTGGGAATTCCCTCTCTTCTGTCCCTATCTTTGTTTCTGCTCCATTTCTTGTTTCCTTACTGCCTCCTGTGTGTCTATTTTCTGCTAATGTTGGGGGCCATTCTCCTGCCTGTTTTCCAAAGATTTAACAGATAATGATTGTCTCCCACATCAATGTTGGATGCGCTGGGCCTGACTTGCCAGGGGCTTCATGGCAGCGCAACGCATTTTCGCTCATATGACAGAGAACAATAGTTGCATTTGACGACTAAAAAGAAAGTGTTGCGTGTTTTTATGTCATCTGTATCATCCCATATCGCTAGTTTTCTTTTCAGAAGGACTGTTAGGGTGTTAAGGTGTGTGCAGGGCGGTTTAAGTTCCTGTACACTCAGAAGACTTACGTGAAGATATGTTAGGGAACAGGAGAGCCAAGGTTATTTTGCTTGAGGGCAACATTCTTGAGCTAGGCTACATGGCTGGTGGAGAACCTGCCCATGTTCCTGGCATACCATTACCTTTGACCCTGAATTGGGCATTCTACAAACTAGAATGCTGCTCCCTACTTGGCACCACTTCATCTTTTTGTGTAAGACAGAAACCTGTGTTGAATTCAATCATATCAGCCAGGTCAACACAACAGAACAAGGAACTTGTCCTCCGAACTTCAGGCTTGTTTAAAAGTTGTCACGTCTTCTCATATTTCTGGCCTATCTCTCCACCCACAGCCTTTTCTCATCTGCACTTGCACACCCACTTTCTTCCTGCACACAGTGAAGCGTGAAAGATGATATGTGATGCAATTTTTGCCCCCCAGCTCAAGGGGAATTACTTTCATACACTCAATGTTCACTGCTTGGCAGGCCATGCCTTCAAACAATCTCCTTCCCTTTTCTTCCCATCACTCTACCGCCCTACCTCTCCTTCACACTTCGGCTGCACACCACCTTTATTTCTTACCCTTTTTTCCTTCTGTTTTCCTATATTACTTTTGCATTCATACCACACGTACTAAGGCATCCACAAACATAAAAATGCTGCATTTTTTTAGAAAGACTAGCCTCTGATTCAAAGCACATAATTATCATTTTGCATAAATTCGGTATACATGAATATTTTTTCAAAAATTTCAGCAAACACTGTACCTCCTCAGTCCTTTGTCTGCTATCCTTTAAACCACAATACAAATGCGCGGGATCAACACTGTGGGACACACAAGTAAACTTTTTCGTGACTACCTGGTAATGTTCTATGTCCTCACTCCCAAAACTAAGTACATTGCATTTTTTGATTTTTTAAACAAATCTTGGAAAATCAGCATATTTTGTTTTGCTGATTAGCACGCTATTAAAGATACTATTAAGCCAATGGTGGAGTGCAGCCTGTATCGCTATCACAGCCAGTCAAATTCTGTTCATCAGAGGGCAAAGAAGCTCCCTCCTGGTTCCCCACACCCACCCCATCCCCGCTCGCCCCTTTCTCTCACCTCCTTTACAAACAAGGGGGGGGGGGGAGGGTAGGTACAGGGGTGTTTTTCCCCTCATCATCACCCTCTTGATTGTCGGTGATGCTTCAATTGGGCGAACATCGTGTTGCTCACCTTTCACCTCCCTGTGGATTTCAGCCCAGTGTCGATCTATAGCTATTTTCTGCTTGAAATCTCCACGTCAGAAAATCATATTTTGTAACTGACCTTAATGGGATAGCTCAAGAGTTTTTGCCTTGACATATATTATCTACACCCCCAAAAAACCCCGTATCACATTTCATTATTTATTTATTTATACCACTTTTAAGTCACGTCAGATTTCTCTGCGTGAAAATCGGGCTGCTCTCCCCGGGAAGAGCGCGTCGCCACAGAGAAGTGCCACCCATTTTTTTCTTTTGTCTGCCAATATACTGCCAATGCGCTGTTTATTGCGTAGAGTGGTATTGCGTAGCATTTATTCATACAACTAACACATTCCTCTGTCATTCAAAAGAACAGCAGCAATACCTACCTTCTTCAAGCCCCTCCAGGGGCGATCATCCTTATTGTTTAACAGAGTTACTTCGCTTGGAAACCATGCCACTGAACCTGATATCCACTTAGAAAGACACACACACAGATTCACTTTTGTTTTCAGGTGTTAGGTTGGTTTTTTCTTTTTGCATTCCTTGCTTAGAGATCCAAAGTTCACTAATCGTAAGGTTTTGTGTATGCGACCGTGTCAAGGTTGCTTGGTTAAAATGTTGATCCCATGATATAGGTAGCCCCATTCCGACTTTGGGGATGGTGTCTGTGTGAATGCGTTTTTATAAACATTTGTCATCCGTCCCTACCAGTACTAAATGGCCAACTCTTCCAAATGGGAGAACAGGGTTTTAAAGTGTGTACCAAAT
This sequence comes from Rapana venosa, assembly GCA_028751875.1. Taxonomy (NCBI): domain Eukaryota; kingdom Metazoa; phylum Mollusca; class Gastropoda; order Neogastropoda; family Muricidae; genus Rapana; species Rapana venosa. Next base: position 37,957,454 of record CM054139.1, read on the forward strand.
GTTCTGAAATCTTTTTTGAAAATGGGGCCTTGGTTTTTACCCTCACCTATCGACTTTGGGGGATTTTTCAAAATACCTATACCGAAAATTAGGCCATGTTGCCTTTCCTAATTGGGTCCAAGCAAACCCCTTTTAAAAATAAAGATAAACAAAACGTACTTGGAAAGTATTCTTCTTTAACCCCTCAGCACATTGAATTCAATCTTTAAAACTGCCTTATATCTAACTCTATTCTAAACCAGTAACTTTATCCATAATAGACTGAAAAAAGTCCCTTTTTTGTCCTTTAAAAGAGAAGGGACAGAGACAGAGACAAGAGAGCACAGAGAGAGACAGAGACAGAGAGAGAGAAAAGAGAGAGAGAGGAGAGGGGGGAAAGAGAAGAGGGGGGGACAGAAAGAAGATCACACGAAATAAGACAGAGAGACACGAGGACAACGACAAAGAGACAGAAGACAGACGAGAAGTTGGTCCCCAACGAAACGTTCAAAAGAATTATAGCTTTAATTAGGTTTCCCCCCCCGTCTTCTACGCAATTGTGTTGTTATAGTTGATCACACTCCCAACACCCCCTTCCCTTTTCAGCCCTGTCACAAAAAGATGGAAATCAAACAGGAAACGATTTTTCCCCTTTTTCCCCCGTTGAAAAAAAATAGAAACCCACAAACTTGTTACACTGATACCGGAAACACGGCAACAGAAGGAGAACCACAGGATCGCGGAAGCAGTCCCCTTTTTTTGAATTAATCAATCCAAAAGGGTGTTGTTTCCGGCGGGGGAGGGAACTCAGTTAACCAGTCCCCCTGCTAAAGGGGTCACGTGCCCTTTTGAGATCTGATCGCTCCGCTGATGTGAGGGGGTCAATTGGACTCGGGTTTTGGGGGTGGGATGAAGGGGCTTTAAAATCCAGGTTTTTCTTTGTTTTTGTTCTTCTACTTCTTGTTTTTTGTTCTTTTGTTTTGTTTTGTTCTTGTTCTTCTTCTTCTTCTTCTTCTTCTTCTTCTTCGTCTTCTTCGTCTTTTCTTTTTTTAAAAACACGCTTCAACCACTATCACTCTGACTTTTTCACTTTATAGGCGGCCACCCTGTCTCTCTGTATTTTCCATTTGTGACTGGTTGAAGGTATTTGGTTAAAAACCCGTTCATGTCTTACAAAGTGCAGTGCCTTTGTATCTCCTTTTTTCTTCTTCTTCTTCTTTTTTCTTCTTTTCTTCTTTTTCTTCTTTTTCTCTTCCCCCCCCCTTTTCTTCTTCTTTCTTTTTCTTCTTTTTCTTCTTCTTCTTCTTCTTTTTTTTTTTTTTTGTTCGTGTCGTCGTCGTCGTCGCCCGTCTTCTCTTTCTTCCCCCCTTTTCTTCTTTTTGGGATTCCCTTTCCCTTTTTTTTCCAAAAAGACTTCAAAGGCAACGGTTCTCTCCCATGCTAAGTTGGAACCCGGGCCTGGCTTGTCAGGTGTTTAATGGCAGAGTGCGCTTTCTTTTTACATTACCAAAAATTCCCAGATTTTGAGTATGTCATCTAATTCAGATGAAACGAGTTTCATGTTCAGAATGATCTACTTAATGACATATCTTGCAAAAATTTTTTTTTTCTTCTTTCCTCCCATCCTTTCACTTTGGGTCTGTTTATATCCCCTTTTAAAAAAAACAAGTTTTAAGTGGAGCCCTTTTTGCAGTAGTATATGTGCATGCATTTGCCAAATCATTAACCGTTAGCCATGTGGTGACCCCTTTGTGTTTGGGTCGTATTCTATCGGCCAAATAACATTGGACGCAACTCTTTTTTCCAAAGGAAACCCCATTTTTCTAATAACATAAATTTCAAAATCAACACGGGCCCCCCGCTGTCTTATTACAAAATGGGGGAATCTGGTTTTTTCCACTCACTCATACATGCCTCAATAATACACTCCTCCTTAAAACACTACATAACTACACTTCCAACCTCCTAAGCGAACCCGCCAACCTACACAAACCTGCCTGCCTACCTACCTCACTCTGCCTCCTCACCACCCACCCCCCCCAAATACACTACCCCCGCCCTCCACCCCCCCACTCACACACTAACCTTTTTCCCCACAACCCACAGACAGCACCTACTCATACCTCCCCACTACCTACACCACCACAAAAACCTACACCACCCCCAACCCCACATTACACCCACACATTTCCCTAATGCCCTCCAAAATACCCCACCCATAAAACTCACTAACCCCCCATCCAAAAGCACATCACACAACACCACACCCATTTACACTACACCACCTACACTGCACTCATGCCTCACTACACTCCTCACAAAATTACACTACCTCCCCCACCCCAAATACACTAACCTCACTACACACACCACACCACATACACTACACCTGCACTACACTACACACACTACCTACACCACAACACACTACACAAATAACCACAGCACTCACTGCACTTCACTGCATACACCACACTCACTAAACCCACTACACGCCTTCATTCACTCACACCCCCCACCCACAACTACCTACACCCACACACTACCCACACCACCCCACAAACACTACACTACAACACTACACCACACCCCTCACCCACCACACTGCACTTCCTAACTACACTACATACCCACACTACTCTCACTAAACTACATTCACTACACTACACTACCCCACACTACATACACTACATACATACCCCCCCCCAAACATACACGCATTGCATCATCACTCACTACACTACACTGCAACACTACAACACTAACTGCACTAACTCACTACGTAAAATAACGATACACTACACCCACCACCCCCCACCACACCAAACCACCCACACCACACCCACTACACTACCCACACTACACCCACAACACTACACTACACTGAAAACCTACATACACTACATACACCACACTACACTACACACCCTACACTACATACACCACACTCACCACACTAACTCATACACCACCCACCCCACACCACACTACACTACATTACACCACAACCACACTACACCCACCACACTACACTCATGCACCACACCACACTCATCCTCATACACCCACTACACTACACTACCCCACCTCACTCACTACCCTTACACTACATACACCACCTACATACCACCCACACTACACCCCTACATACACTACACTACAACACTACCTAATACACCCACCACATCACATACACCACACTACATAATACACCCACTACCCCACCCCACCCCCACCATCCCAACCCCACACCAACCCACTACACTATATCACTGGGCCCATTAACGTAGACTGTCTGGGGCTGCGTTTTTGTTGTTCTAGACGGGAATTTTTTTAATTCCTGCATCGTGTGAGACTGATTCTCCCATCCTTCCCTAAAGCAAATGACTGTTCAACAGTGATTCGCCTCATCAAAAAGCAGCCCTCTCTCCACACCAAAACCTGACCTCCCCCCTGTCTTGTCTACGGGTTCGCCGCTCCCCACTGTATAAAACCCTTTTTAAACCCCCTTTCCGGACACAAAAAAAAGGTTTTAGGGGGAAAAACCCAATAGGCTGCCTTTGTTTGGGCCCCTTGAACGTGGGTCCATGGAACGCCGGGTGGTCGTTGGTTTCGCTCAATCAGCCCCCCAGCTGTTGGGGATGACAAAAAGGGGCTGGACCATAGATTTCAAGCGATGGGGGCCCCAGAGACGGATTTTTGTGTTTTTTTTTTTGAAAAAGGGGAGAAGTGGGGGCACCATTGAGTGTCGGAGGACAGAAGGGCTTGTGGTTGTTTTGTCTTCTTTCAGTTGGGGCAGCGATTGTAAAGGAAGTGATGTGGGGTGTTTTGTGCAAAGATGTTAGGGGTGACTCCCAGAAAAGGGGAAGCCCTTTTTCAGTGTGACTGGGGACTTTAAAAAAACCCCTACTTTTAAGCGCATTCTTTTATCTTAAACTATGTTTTTTCACATTAATGACTTAAAAGGGTAGTGCTTTTTGCTTCAGAAAAAAAAATTCATGTACATTACAGTAACGAAAAGACAAACAAATAATTCTACCCTGCCCTGAGTGGAGGGGTTGGGCCCGATTGTCGGGGGCTTAAGGGCGGCCCCCGCCTGAGCATTTTTGCTCGTTGAGGGACCATGTATAAAGTCAAGGAAGAAAATGTTTTTGCTTGAAATATCCATGCTTTGGTGTGAAAAGAGAAACCGCTCCTCAATCTTGAGTCTTGTGTGTCTGTTAAAGGAGTAGCATAAAACCCCGTACAAACGTTACCAAATTTTCCTACAATCTAAATGTCTGCTCTGTTACCGGCCCTCCACAAACCTAAACACCCCCCCCCCCCGCCCTCCAAAACCTAAACATCCCCCCCTCCACCCACCCCTCCACAAACCATCAACATCCCCCCCCCCCCAGCCCTCCACAAACCATCAACATCACCCCCCCACCTTTCCCCTCCGTCATTCTCGACTTCACAGAACCAGAAAAAAAAAAACAGGAGGGAGTTTTTCGGGTGGAGCGTTTCTGTGCGATAAATCCACCCCCGGGCTGCTGTGCCTTCAGTCTCGATGGGGAACACAATCTTTTCGGGCCCAGGAAAACTCATCTGTTACACGTGATGTTGCAGGAGAGAGCGTAAGGCTTAGTTCAGGGTTTGAAGTTTTTGGTTTTTTTTTTAGTGTTTGGCTCTTTTGAAGTCAAAGGGAATGGACCCCAGTTCAATTAAGCACAAAAAAAAAAGAAAAAAGAAAAACACCCCCCAAAATGGGAATGCCCGGGGCCCCCTCACCCACCCGTATACGTGGCTTCTCCACCTTTGGAAACGATGTGTTTAGGTTTTCCCCCTTTTTCTACCCCCTTTTGCTGTTCCCCGGTTCCTTGTTTCCCGATCACCTCCCTTTTTCTGCCTTTTTTGTCCATTCTTTCCCTTTTTTTTCCCCCCAAAAAAAGCTTCAAGGAACATTTTTTCTCCCACGCCCAGGTGGGAGGGGCTGGGCCTGGTTCCCCAGGCGCTTAACGGCAGCACAACGTTTTTTCCCCTCACATGACAGACAGAAGCAGTAGTTGTTGAGTGTTAAACGAAGAAGAAGAAAAAGAAGAAGAAGAAAAGAAGAAGAAAGAAAAAAGAAGAAAAAAGGGAAAAAGAAGATGATGATGATGAAAAAGAAGAAAAAAAGAAAAGTTGAAAAAGAAGAAGAAGAAAAGAAGAAGAGAAGACATGAAAAAAAGTTCACATCATCCTGCAGAGAATATCGGGATTTTCCTTTCGGTGTAATGATTTTTTTTTTAAAAGCTTTGATGCTTTTATCTTTTTAGTTTCACAAAATTGTGTAAGTAATTAATGCGCCATGTTTATTACATAGTTTTGTTTTTGCACACGCACGCACACACCACGAGCCCAAAACACACAACACCACACCAACACACACACACTCACACGACTGAAAAAAAACGTTGTTAGGCACTTTTTATCAAGACAAAAAGGACAACACAAAATAAAGCTATGTTTCGCTTCTGTTCAAACTAAAAGAGCATAGACAAACTTGACGCATATAAAATTTGCCAATAGTTTTGAAACATTGACTTGAACTGGCCGTTTGGGTGTCGCTAGGAAAAACTTTTTTGCTAACAGATGATTCATTATTTCTCCCCCCCCCCCCCCCCCCCCCCCCCCCCCCCCCCCCCCCCCCCCCCCCCCCCCCCCCCCCCCCCCCCCCCCCCTTCCCCCCCCTCAATTTTCCCCTTTTCTTTTTCCCTTTTTTTTCCAACCCTGAAGGGCCCCTCCCCCACTTTTCCCCCCCCCCCCACCTCCTACCGCGAAAGGCAGGGGGGGACAGGGGTAGCCTGGTGGTTAGAGTGACGCATTCCGTGATCTGCGAAACCCGGGGGCGATTTTCGTCCAAGAGGACATTTCCCCCCGGAGTTAACATCAGTGAACTCACCCTCCGGGGGGGGCCTTTTGTGAAAAAACGCCCCCGAAAAACATCTTGCGCACACGTTAAAACCCGTTCCTTTTTCGGGAAAAGTAGGGCCCTTGGTTTTTCGGTGGGAACGGATGACAAACTTTTCACAATGCATACCACGGGATAAAAAAAAAAAAGCACATCGGTTTTTTTTCCCTTATCCCAAAAAAAAGGAAAAAGAAAGGCGGGGTGGGTTTTTAGCGTAAAAAGTTTTGGTGCGTTCCGACATGGGGGGAAAGGTCAAGCGTCATCATGTCAGTATCTGATATGTACTTTATTTTGATAGCCCTTTTGCAAAATCCAAAACTTTTTTCTTTGCTACTATGCTTTGAACAATGCCCGTCAAAAAACTTGATATTCAGTCACGATTATGTCAATCAAATCAATTTTTTTTTAAATTCCAGGGTAAAGATAAGCAATGCATTTGCTTTTTTTTCATCAAGCCCTATTTAAAAAAAAGTTTTTAAGATAATACTGAATACTACATTTTTGAAACCCCACCAATAAAATTAACCATTAAAAGAGGAAATTATAAATAAAACATTGGAAAATACAAATTACACACACATACACATATACACACGCACACACACACACACCCCTACACACGCATACAAACTTGTTTTGTTAAAATCGACATCCTTGACTCTTGATGATTATAAGCAGACAACTATCATGCCTTCTACAACAGACCTTATTTTGATAACGCTGTGTTGTGTAGAGTATTCAAAATGGAAATGCTCCTTCTTTTGCTGTGTTTTTTAATTAATTACCTTTATTTTATTCTTTCATTTCGACTCCACTCCCCCAAACATTAGTGCTTATTCCATTATTTTCAAACTATAATGTCGCGCGTGTGTGTGTTTACATTTTAATTTGTAAAAAACTTTAATTGTAATGGCTGCATGTGAAAGACTAGGATGAAAAAAGCGATTTGATTTTTTTTTGCAAGATATGGGTGACAATTCCATGCATTATTCTTATTCATTATCATCATTATTATTATTGTTATTTTATTATTATCATCATTATTTTATTATTATCTTTTTATTATTATATCACACATCATATCATCATCATCATTTTATTATTTTATTATTATTTTATTATTTATTATTATTATACTCGAATAAAAGGTCAATTTTTGTCATGTGTATCTATTGTTCATATCAACTTTTTCCACCATAATAGATCATTATAATTATATGAAATAAATTTTTGCTCATTTTCCATTAAAATTTAAAATGAGGGGGTTGTGTATTGTGTGTGCGTGGGGGGGGGGGGGGGGGGGGGGCGCGCGCGGGGCGCGCGCGGTCGTGCGAGCGTGCTGTTGTGTTTTTTTTTATTTTATTCATTTATTTATTTATTGGTTTTTTATTCTTTATTTTCGATGATAATGAAATAAGCCTCAGTGTTCCTTTTTTATCCGTCCCCGGGGTAGCCTTTTGAAAAAAGTTGTCATTTGTTTCCACCGCACAGGGCCTGCTCTTCCGAAAGCGGAAAGGGGTTTTAACTGTGGCCATTGTTCTGCGTGCGTTCGCAAGGGACCTCGGTTTTTGTTCATCCCAAGGACTTGTGTGGTGTGTGTGTGTGTGTGTGTGGTGTGTGTGTGGTTGGGGTGTGTGTGTGTGTGTGTGTCTTTAATTGAATGTCTTCCTCATAAAAGTGATTCAAGACAATGACCGCGTCTAATGTAATAACTCATATCATACCTCACATCATGATACAATCATAAAATAAAGGTAATAATAATCATGACCCCGTGTCCCTCATGTTGGGGTGTATATCACTTCTTTAGATAAAAAAACAAGACAGAGAAAAGAAGACAGACGACAGGGTGAGGGAAGAAAAGAGAAGGAGCGCAGTCACACACACACACACACAACACAACACACCACACCACACAACCACAACAACAACACACAACACAACCCAACACACACGTGTGGGACGGGATAGCCTAGTGGTTAGAATATTGCGCCGCAATCTGACAACCGGGGGTTTGATTCCCGTTCAAGGGGGTATTTTTCCCCCGGAGGTTAACATCAGTTTCAGACTACAATCTCCCCCAAAAAACCTTCGGTTTAGACTATAAAAGGGGCCCCGAGTGAAACGCACGCAGAAAATCTTGCTCACACGTTTTAAAACCCTTTCCCCTTTTGGAAGAGAAGGGAAAAAAATGTGCTGGTGTGAACGGATGACAAAATTTGTTTTGCCCCCCCCCCCCCTTCCCCCCCCCCCCCATCGACTCATATCGCTTTGAGTGAAAAGACGTAAAATCGAGCAACAAAACAAAAAACAAAACACACCACACATACACACACACACACACACACACACACACAACACAACCCACACAAAACACACAAACCCCACAACACACAAAAGAAAAAGAAATAAAAAAGTAAAGAGAATTGTTCTTTATTCCATTTTATTTTTTGAGATTATTTAATTTAAATTGATGGATTGATTGAATTTTTTGATTTTTTTTGTTATTTTGTTATTGATTATTGATTGATGGATAAAAGAAGGGGGGAAGGAATGATTTTGGATTTGTTTTATTTTTTTGATTTTAAATTGATGTTTTTTTTTTTTTTTTTTTTTTTTTTTTTTTTTTTTTTAGGGGGGGGAAAACACAAACAAAGAAAAAACCCCGAATACAAAAAGAAAAGATGGGGAAGCCAAAAAAAGAAAAGGGGAAGGTCAAAGAATAGAAAATGGAGGTGTTCCGTCTTATCTTTAACAAGGGGGGTGTTTGGTGTGTGTTGGGTTCTTCTCTTTTTTTTTTTTTTTTTTTTTTTTTTTTTTTTTTTGTGTGGGCGGCAAGAAACAACAACACACACAGATAAACATTTTTAAAATAGGCAACAAATTCAAGTAAAATTTAAAAAATACAGACAAATTGTCAAAAAAAACCCTTTTAAAAATAAAAAATTTATTCCCCTCTAAACAAAAGGAGGAGGGGGGGGGGGGGGGGGGGGGGGGGGGGGGGGGGGGTGTTTTGTTGTGGGTTTGAAAAAAAAACACAAAAACCCCAACAACACACAAACAACAAAAAACAAACAAAACACCCTTAAAAAATAAAAAAGGGTTTCATAAAAAAATTTCCTTTGTCTTTTAAAATATTCTTTTTTAAGGGAAAAGGAGAGAAGAAAAAAGGAAGAAAAAAAAGTGAAGAGAAAAAAAGGGGGAGAGGGAAGTCAAAAGATTCACAAAAAAAAGAAAGAAAGTCCAATTTTTTGAAAAAAAAAACAAAAAACTAAAAAACAAAACAAAAAAACACCCCAAAAAATACAATCCGTAAGGCTTTCATAATAATCAAAGCTGAAAAAAAACTAATATAATATACCAGAAAACAAAAAGGGGTTTTGAAAAAAAAAAAGATGGAAATCCAATTATGATATTTTTTTTGGTTAATAATAGTAAAAATGTTCCCCAAAAAAAACAAAGATTTAAAACCTTAGGAAAAATGGAAAAAAAGGAAATTCAAAAAAAAAAAAAACCCCAATAAAGGGAATTTCTTTACAAATAAATTTTTTAAAGTTAAGAAATTTCCCAAAATTATCACACCAATTTTATCAAAAGGGGTCGGGGGAAAGCATAAAAAAAATGAGAAAAAAAAAAAACATCATTTTATGCATCTTTTCCGAAGGGGAAACGTAGGCCCAATTTTATAAAACAGAAAACTTAGCTATTTAAAAAGCAAATTCCACATTAAAACCAAAAATAATTCAAAATATAGTTTTATGTTAAGGCAATTTTCCATGATATCAAAATTAGTTTTTAAAAACATACTGATTTTTTTAAAAAAAACGACAAAATAAAAGTTTGGATACCCCCGGAAGAAAAAGGGCCCGGGTGATACCCCGACAATTCAAGTTGTCATTAAACAAAAATTTCGGTTATACTGGTGGGTGTTATTTTTTCTTACATGGGGGGTTACTTCCCCGAAAAGAAATTTTTTAATGTTTGATACCGAGTTTACACCGCTTGGTACCCACCGATTTTTGTTGAGCCCCCCTTTTTGTTTTTATCCGTTTGTCTGTTTTTCCGTGTTCTTCTGTTCTTTTTCGTTTGTCTCCCTTCTTTCTGTTGTCCCCCCCTGCCCCCTGTGTCGATTCTGTTCTGTCTCTTCGTCTCTGTCTGTCCCTGTCCCTCCCTGTCTTGGAAAAACGCCATTTTGACTTCTGCAAAAGCCCTCGCCGCGTCCCCCCCCGGCCCAAACACCAAAAAACCCCCCACAAAACCACCACCCTAAAAAAAAGAAAAAAAAAAAAAACCCAAACCCCAAAAAACTTGGGGGTTTGGAAGGAAAAAAAAAAAGTTTTTGCTTTTAGGTGTTTTTTTTGTTGGGTGTTGTTGTTGTTGTTGTCTTCAATCTGTCACTAAACAAAAAATATTATTTTTCTTGATGGGAAATCACTACACGTAAAACAGCTTTGCATACAAAAGTTTTTTCTGAAGTGTGGACTGTAAACCAAAGGGGCACAAACGTCACAAGAAGTTCGGTTTTAGCAATTTCCCTCCGTTCCTTGCAAGATTCATTCCAAGTTTAGTTCAAGGGTAGTGGCTGAAGACTCGCTCATTTTTGTCTTCCTTCCAAAAACTAGAGCTCCCAGGCTTTCCTATGCTGGACTTCGGGTTGCGACAGTCTTCCCAGATGAAAGTGCCGCATTTCCATTCGGGAATTCACTGATTTGAAATGATGGGGGTTTTTCCCTTTAAACGGTAGAACCACTACTTGAGAGTATTGGAAAAAATCCACCGAAGGGTCATCTTTTGTCATATCAATAAATAATAATTAAAAATAATAATGTTGATGATGATGTAAAGACGATGTGACGATCATAAAAATGATAATAAAAATCATGGCCCGTTCATTCATGTTTGGTGTGATATCACTTCTGCAGATAAAAAGAAAACAGAGAAAAGACAGGGGAGACAGCAGGGTGAGGAAGAAAAAGGGGAGGTCAGTCACACAACACACACACACACACACACACACACACACACCACACACACACACAAAAAACCACCACAACACACACACAAACACCCACACACACACACTACACACACACACACACCTCACACACAACAACACCACACACACACCACACAAACCCCACACACACCACACACAAAACACACACACACACACACACACACACACACACACACACACACACAGATATCATCAGATATGTGTATGAGTGTTTTGAAAAAAGAGAAAAAGAGAAGTAGAATGCAACATGCTTTTAGTGTGCATCACTTTGAGCCAAAGTAGATAATAATTATCATTTATGTTTTTGTTGTGTCAAATAAGTCTACATGACTTAAATGACAATAAAATATTCTGAATCTAAATCTGAATCACACACAACTAGATGGGACAGCCTTGTGGTTAGAATATTGCGCTCGCAATGTGACGACCCGGGTTCAATTACCGTCCAAGGGGATATTTTCCGCTGGAGTTAACATCAGTGCCGACTCCACTCTTCCCAAAAGTCCTTCTGATGAGACTATAAACCGAGGCCCCGAGTGCGAATGCACACAGAACATCTTGCGCACACGTTAAATCCTGTTCTGCGTTTTGGAAGAGTAGGTGAATATGTGCCGGTGTGAATGGATGACAACATTTACAAAACTGCATACACACGGGGACTAGAGGTTTGAGAAAAAGCACCTGAGTGCTTATTCCATTTTTCTCGAAATAAAAGAATAAATAAATAAAAATAAAAATATCTTTTTTAAAAACACACTATAGAGGATTTTGTAGAACTACATGTTCCATTATCTTTACAAGAGGACTGTCATTCACTGGAAGAGGCATCGTGGAGCAGAGCCCGAAAAAAACAACTTATTATCCAAAGAAAGCACCTTTCAGACAGATCTTTATTCACTGTCCATGTTATTGACTACTCTGAGACCTACACACGTTTGGTCATGGCAAGAAAGACAAGCTCTTTATTTTTTCCGGATAAAACTTAATGTTTTTACCACCAAATATGGCAAAAGTAGAGAAAAAAACGTGTGTGATGAGAAAATTACAAGCATTCATATAATGTTTTTAATATAAGAGTCTACAACCATTCTTACCTTCTTTTTGGCGAAATCCTTGGATAAAATATTAACAATTTTTGATTTCGCGTTTCGTATAACAAAATCTTTAATGTACAATCCTATACGACATATGTTATAGATATGTTCATATTAGCATGTGTTATACGTGTATTTGTTGTTATCATTGTTCATACCCTTTTCTGGGCACTGTCTATTCGATTTAGCGACAGACACCCATTTCACTGCACACAACCACCAACATAAGTGCCCCCTCCATCCTCCCCCCCCGATTCCCATGGACTCATATGGCTTTGAGTGAAAAGACGTAAAATCGAGGCAACAACAACAACAACAATACACACACACACACACACACACACACACACAACACACAGACACACACACCACACACACACACACACACACACAACACACACACACAAGAAACACGCCAAACTCAAGACACCAGTAATGGAGAATTGTCTGCTTTATTTCCATTTGATTGATTGATTGATTGATTGATTGATTGATTCATTGATTGATTGATCACAAACAGAGAGAAAGAGACAGAGAGATGTAGTTACAAAGAGCAAGTCACTGTACATCATTATCTCTTCTATAGCATTTCAAGCTGGGCTAGAGTGCTCTCTCTCTCTCTCTCTCTCTCTCTCTCTCTCTCTCTCCATGCGTGCGCGCGCGCACACACTCACACACACACACAGACATACACACCCTTCTTCATGAATACAAGAGCACAAAACTCCTTCTGACTGGAGTGTAAGCCAAAATACCAAGACAATACTGGGAAGGGTGCAAATAATAGAAACTATGGAGAATGTGATTCCGTCTGTGATCTTATAACAAGGGTGTGTGTGTGTGTGTGTGTGTGTGTGTGTGTGTGTGTGTGTGTGTGTGTGTGTGTGTGTGTGTGTGTGTGTGTGTGTGTGTGTGTGTGTGTGTGTGTGTGTGTGTGTGTGTGTGTGTGTGAGACAGAGACAAGAAGACACAGACAGACAGTCACGAGCAGATCAGACAATAATTTTAGATATGGCAATCTCGATATCAAGTACATCTTTAAAGTATAGCATGAGCATTGTCATATTCAATCCTTGTCAAAAATAAAACAACACTATATTCCCCTCTAACCCAGAGAGAGAGAGAGAGAGGAGATGGAGAGAGAGATGAGAGAGAGGAGAGAGAGAGAGAGAGAGAGTGAGAGAGAGAGAGAGAGAGAGAGAGTGGAGAGTGGCAGAGAGAAGAGAGAGAGGAGAGGGGATAGAGAGAGAGATCATTTAAATGCTCACAAATGCATAAGATACGAAAGTACAATTAAGAACACACACACACACACACACACACACACACACACACACACACACACACACACACACACACCTTAAAAGATAAAAGGCATGTTCATAAATAAGGTTTCCTTATGTCTGTTTAAAATAGTTGCTTTTTAGGATGGGTAATAAGTGACGAGAAGAACAATATAAGTTTTGAAGAAAAAAACGCCCACTGTAAGATTTGCAATTATTGAAATATTTGTTTCTTCGGGGTACATGACTGTGGAAGTCAAAGAGATGTCATGCAAAAAACTCAGAATAGAAAGTCGTACATCCCTTTAAGGCAAAATAATTAGAAATCTAAAAATCTGAATATTGTAACAAAACAAAAAAACACCAAAAAATACAATCCGATAATTGTCTTCTACATCAATACACATCAATGCTAAGAAAATAAAACTAAATATAATCATCACCATTGAATAATCAAAAGGTCGTAAAACAATTAAAAATAGATGGAAATAAACAAAATCTACTGTATAGTCATCTTTTCTGAAGTTAAATAATACGTAAATAATGTGTCCAAATTTCAAATAAACAAAGATAACACGGTTAGTCTAAAATCATACAGGAAAAAAGAGGCAAAATTACAAAACAAAACAAAAAACCACCAAAAAAGTGTAAAATTCTTTTACAAATATAGATTCTTTAAATGTTGAAGCATACATTTCCTGAATGTATCATCACACAATGAGGTCACAACAGGGGCAAGCTACTGGGAAACCAATGCAGTCCGTCTAAAAACACTGCACGAACAATCACTACAGAACAGTGCATTGCCCTGGAGATGCATCTTTTGGCGGGCGGAAGGGAAGGGGCGCTAGGGCCAACACTGTTAGTAATGCAGAAAGTCTTCAGCTGACTTTAAAATGGCTCAAGATATGCCTACATTATAAATAAAAAAATAATTCCAAGAATCTCATAGCTTGTTAGTAGTAAGGTCATATTTTTCCATCGCTATATTCAATAATTATGTTTAAAAACAATACATGAATTTTTTTTAAGAAAAACGTACAATATAATTGTTTGGATACCCCAGAGATATTGAACAGAACCGGGCTGGTGACTACCAACGACACAGTAAAGTTGTCAGTGTTGGAGTGACTGTTTATGTCGGGGCTCTGTTTTTTACAGGGTGGGGGCTTCATGAAAGCTACTTTGCGTTTAAGTCTCAGATATGATTTCAGCTACTTTGGTACATCTTCCAGATTTGTTTTATTTGCCTTCGATTTATGATCAAGAAATATCTTCCTGTCGTGTATCTGTTTTTTGTCTAGACTGTCTGTGTCATTTATTTTGTCTTTCTGCTACTTCTGCATTTGTCTTCTACTTGCTGTCTGTCTGTCCTGTCTGTCTGTTTGTCTGACTGTCTGTCCTTCTGTTTTGCTGTCTTTCTGTCTGTCTCTCTCTCTGTCTCTGTGTCTGTCTTCTGTCTTGTCTGTTTCTGTGTCTGTCTCTCTGTCGTTCTTCTGTTTGTGTCTGTCTGTCTGTCTTTCTGTCTGTCTGTCTTCTGTCTGTCTCTCTCTCTGTCTCTGTGTCTGTCTCTCTGTCTCTCTCTGTCTGTCTCTCTGTCGGTCCCTTCTGTTTGTCTGTCTGTCTCTCTGTCTCTTTCTATCTGTCTTTTTGTCTGTCCTCCTCACTTTCTCTGTGTCTGTCTCTCTGTCTGTCTTGTCTCTCTCTGTCTCTGTCTCTCCCTTTCTGTCTGTTTGTCTGTCTGTCTGTCTCTTTCTGTCTGTCTGTCTTTCTGACTGTCTCTGTCTCTGTGTCGGTAACTCTGTCTCTGTCTCTCTCTCTCTGCCTCTCTGTCTGTCTCTCGTCTGTCTCTGTCTCTCTCCCTGCCTATGGAAAGGCATGCGCAAGTAAATATATGCACGTGCGTGACATAATGAGCATGCGCGTACGCGTACACAAACACACACACACACACATTGAAAAAATTGAAGGAACAAATAATACAAAACCTGCATTATAGCCATAACAAACTGGTCACTGTTGGTATGATGTAAAACAGGTTTGCTTCTATGTTGTTGTTGTTGGTTGTTGTTGTTGTTGTCTTTAATCTGTCACTCATCAACAACTATTATTTTGCTTGTATGGGAATATCACTACACGTCAATCAGCTTTGCATATCAAAGAGTTTTGCTGAAGTGTGGACTGTAAACCAAGGGTCATAAACGTCATCAAGAAGTTCGGCCTCTTAGCAGATTTCCCTCCGTTCCTTGCAAGATTCGTTCCACAGTCTTAGTTCAAGGGAAGCTGGCTGAAGACTCGCTCATGTTCTTGTCTTCCTTCCAAAACTAGAGCTCCGAGGCTTTCCTATGGTGAAACTTCGGGTATGCGACAGTTTTCCCCACGATGAAAGTAGCTACATTGCCAGTTACGGGAACTTCACTGATTTGAAGTGAGGGTGGTTTGTTTTTTCTTAAGCAGGTAGAACCACTATCTTGATGAGTATTGGAAAAAAAATCCACCGAAGTGTCATCTTTTGTCATATCAATAATAATAATAATAATAAATTTTATATCAATAATTATCAAGGTCTTCATTTGTCCTATCAATAATTATCAAGGTAACTTTTTTGTCCTATCAATAATTACCAACGTATTTTTCTTGGTTTCTTTCTTGGGGCTAGAGCTCAAGGCTCACCAAAGGTAACAGTTTGTGTATGTAACCGTGTTTTGTCTGCCGCGAAGGTAACCGCATTCCGACATGGGGAAGTGCGAGTGTAGCGTATGTGTCATTGGATCAAGGATCTTTGTCTGTACCTGTTGTGGGGAGGAGCAGGACGAACAATAAATGTTTTCATTATATGCCCACGTCCTAGTTGTGTCATGAAACAGGTACCAACATGCTCATAAAAGTAAATGTCAAGGTGTCCCATAACCTATAAGGTCGTAGGGGAGCGAGGCGTCAGAGACCTCACTTCTCTAGGGCCAGCATATTGAGGGCGGAGCCCATCTCCTCTCCCTCACTGCTTTACCTTCCCTGACCCTAAAGAGGCAGGTGCCCATTACAGCTAGGTGAACTGGGGGACTGTTCTGAAGCCACGGGGCGCAAACGGTCACCCATCCAAGGGGTAACCACGCTTGACACTGCTTTACTTGTTTGGGGGAAAAGCGAGTGCTCCAACCACTGAGCTATCCTGTCCCCTAACATGCTCATGCTATTGAACAATTCCATCTTGCCAACATATTAAAAATCAGCAATATGTTTTTATTTACACATTGTTATATCTTTTAACTCCCCGAAGATGTAATGCAGCTACCCTAACGGTGGGCAAAAAACGGTTCCATACGTTAAATTTCGCGACTGGAGTAACCCTCAGAGCTCAAGCAGAGGAAGCAAAAAACAACGTTAAATTTCACAAAGCTAACAGTTTCCTCTTGTTACTGTTAGGGTTATGATTGCATCCACTAATCGACATTCATGGGCTGCAGGTGACATCTGCAATCAAGAAACCAAAGCAACACATGTCTTGTGCTAACATCAAGAGGAAAGGAACCAGCGCTGCCTTGCATTGCCTTGTCTTGGTCACAGGGAAATGAAGCATCGGACTCTGCTACAGTGAATTAGATTTTTTGTTTCTCTCATCAGCAAACACAAATACTGAGAGAAAGAAAGAAAGGGTAGAAAGCGAGAGTGAAAGAAAAAAAGAAAGAAAGAAAGAAAGAAAGAAAGAAAAGATAGAAAGCGAGAAAGAAGAGAGAAAGAAAGAGGGAGAGGAAAAGAAAGAATTTAAACAAAGAAAGATGAGAGAGAGGGAGAGAAGAAAGAAAGAGAAGAAAGAAAGAAATTAAAGAGAGAAAGAAAGAAAGGAAGAAAAAAAAAGAAAGGACAAAAGAAAGGAAACAAACAAACAACACAAATGAAGCAAGAGAAAAAAGAGAGGCAAACACAAGAAAACCCACAACAAAGCAAAGAAACAAAATTATTCTTGCTACTCCTGCAATCATCACAGATAAATTAAAAGATCTGTCCCCTTGTTTCCATCTGAAAAGCACTCGCACCTACAAGATAGTTTGTATAAAATCACAAAGAAAATAAAAGACACCCCCAAGTGCAAGCTGACAATCAAAAGCAATCTTTGTGTTGATCACAGTAGATACAGAAATGAGTGTAGTTCATGTGCCTCTGGTTTTAACCAAAATAATAAACAATATAAAGGTAAACAAAATGACAACTTCTCTGCTTAACTGTAGTCTTCAAGAAACCCAGACAGATAGATAACAGCAATGGAGTTTAGACAGATGGAGTAGATACAAACTGCATGGTCTGGTTGAGTCCTCTGAAACATCAACACACAACACATGTCTTATAGATCTATGTCAATGGCGGAAAGGCCAGAGAGCGCGCGTGCGCGTGCACACATACACACACACACACATCCAATAAAAGTACTATTTTCTTTAAGCCTACACCCCCCTCCCCCACCTCCTTAATCTCCACCACAAATACTACCCCCTTCCCTTCCTCAACTTGCATCAAAAAACAAAAAAACAAAAAACAATATAAACAGGAAGTAAAAGTAGAAAGAAAAAAAACTAACAGCAGATGGTCAAAATCAAAGGAATGGAAGCCAGGTAATAATACTAATAATGAAAAACCAGAAGACAAGTTGTTGTTCCATAATAAACAACTGCTGTGTACTTTTCTCTGTTGTAATCCACACGACAACAAGAAAATAACAACAACAACAAATAGTCACGCACAAACAATGTGTGGAACAAACAAACCTACCCCCAAAATATTGTTTATATTTCATATTTCGCAGCAAACAACAAACTTTACAAATGACCCCCCAAAATATCTATTTCTGATGTATAAAATCTGATATTGACTTGCGTGATAGACTGCCGAATAAAGACAGAACTGAAAGCTGGCACTAATGGAAATCCAGTGTTGTTAGTTCCCAAACAATGCACAGCCATCAACTTCATTTACTTTGAACAAAAAAATGTTTTCGTTTATTACTTTACTACAAAGAGAATGGAAGAAGCACTCATATGAAATAAAATAAAATATATATATAATATATATATATATATATCTATATATTATATTATATATATATTGTAAATCTTGTCATCTGTTACCACCACCACACAATGCCCTACTCTTCCAAAAAGAGGAACATGTATTAAGGTGTAGGCAAGATATTCTGCATGCATTTGCACATAGAATTTCGGTTTGCTGACTCATGCGAAGGACTCTATGGAGGGGAGTGGAGTCGGCACTGATGTTAGCTGGCAGAGGGGGGGGGGGGGGGGGGGGGGGGTCACCTTTAAAAGGGATTCGAACCCTCGGTGTGCTGGCCCCTAGAGAAGCTCAGGTCTCTGATGCCTCGTTCCTCTATGACCGCTTAGGTTATGGGACACCTTCACCTTTTGTCTTTAACCTTAATGCAGGTAAGTATTATGTCTTTCTTTTTCCTTCCTCTTGTCTCTGAAACGTTGTTTAGTGTTGATGTTGTTGCTGTATTATGTTAATGGTGTGACTCTCCACCACAAAATGAGTCGCACTGCACTAGAGTTCGGTTTTCAGTTGTTAGCATGGAATCAATAGAAAACATTATTCATTACACACACAAAACCAGATTGAAAATCGGACATTTGCAAGGAAAAGTTGTTATAAGCTGAGATGCTAAATTCCAGGAAGTGACCAAATGAGAAACTGATCAACTTGTGCATCCTGGTTAATGGTCGGGATGATGGCGTGGGTGTTTTTACACACTTTTAAAAAAAAATAAGCCAAAGAAAACAACATTAAGCCTTGTTACTTTAGAACGAAGTAGAACAATGCGAACAGTTTAAGAATCATAGAAATTCCAAAACTAACAACCTGACCCACATCAGCCTAGAATGGCTCCTCGCAGAAAAGTGGGTCAGATGCAGGGTGACTGATGTTGGGGTGGAGGGTCATGTCTTTGGTTCAACAATAGGAAACACAGCCAGGATAAAACCGTCATTAGCATAGAAACCTGGTAAATTTGTTTGTTTTTTTCAAACCACATGCTCCACAAACTATTTTATATTAAACAAAAACAAAAATACCTTTGAAGCAGTTGCTCCAAACCCTTTTTCCAACCACTGGGGCATAGTCTGCCTTCTATATGTTCATGACTATTAAACAATGTTGATATACCCACGCATTCTTGCACAGTCCTCGCTATTTTTTGCGTTTAGAATAAAAAGACTTTGTAAATAATTCAGCAAAATACTTACAAAGTAAAGACAAATGTTATTTCTGAGAAAAAAAAGCTCAATCCATTTAGGGCCCCCCAAAAAATCAAACACAAATGCGTTCTTTTTTTCAAGAAAAAAATGGGGTTTTGTGTTATATGGGCACATATAAAACAGTCGAAATATATATAGTGTCAGGAACAGATCATTGCGCAATTGAATGGTAAATATATTCTATTTTGCTGAAACATGTTATAGTTTTGATCCAAAATCATGTACATTTAGTAGTCTCTCTCTCACACACAGGCTCATATTGATGAATTGTTATAATCATTTTGATAAAATAAATTTTCCTGATATCTCTCTCTCTCTCTCTCTCTCTCTCTCTCTCCCACACAACACACACACACACACTGCTCGCATTAAATCACTTTCATAAGATATATTGCCCAATACCTCTGTCTCTGCCTATCTCTCCCCCCCCCCCCCTCACACACACAGAAATGTACCAGTACACATAATGGCATTAGGTTGCGCGTCATAAAATATGTATAATCAATATTGTATTCCGTGTTGTACACGTAGCGCTGTTGTAAAGATATAATTATTGGCTGAGATGAAAAGATAGATAGATAGACAGATAGATAGATAGATAGATAGATAGATAGATAGATAGATAGATAGACAGACAGACAGACAGACAGATAGGTATAGATAGATAGATAGATAGACAGACAGATATACAGACAGATAGACAGACAAATAGACAGACAGACAGATAGATAGATAAATAGATAGATAGATAGATAGATAGATAGATAGAGATAGGTAGGTAGGTAGGTATGATAGGTAGGTGGGTAGGTAGGTAGGTAGATAGATAGATAGATAGATAGATAGATAGTTATCGAGAGAGAGACAGACAGAGACAGAGAGAGACAGAGACAGGCAAACATCCAGAAACAGGCAGACAGAGACAAAGAGAAACAGAGAGAGTACCCTGCTTTTGAAAAAAGTGAGCAGATAGCCCCTATTATCCTTTTTCCTAAAACAAAACTCAATCAATGTACAACACTTCAAAACGTAGTCATTCAAACCTTCCTATCAGGCGTTTTCAAAAATGGCAGCGCCTAGTTTGTACTCAGTAGTAGCAGAGTAAAGTAAAGCAAACTAAGAATTTTATTTTGCTGTTAACGGTTTCTTTTCTTGGTTTGAATGCATTCTAAAAGGTCAGAGCATGCCGTTGTCTTTAAAACAACGACCACCTAATCTTGTGACATATTTTGCATTTTGGGACTCCTATTTTCCACTCCTGTCATGGTTATGGGGTACGGACCAACTCAGCGGTCAGAGCACTCGCTCTTCACAAATTAAGGTCAAGCAGTACTGAGCGTGGCTGCTAAGTGGATGGGTGACCGTTCGTGCGCTTTGGCTTCAGTAGGGTCCCCTAGCTCACCCAGCTGTAAATGGGTACCCGCCCTCTTTAGGGTCAGGGAAGGTAAACCAGCCAGGGAGAGCAGATGGGCGCCATCCTTAATATGCTGGCCCCTAGAGAAGCTGAGGTCACTGACGCCTGGCTCCCCAATGACCGTATAGGTATGGGTACAGCTTTACCCCCTTTTGCCTTGCTCTTTGTTTAGTTCGTCCGTTTTCGCAAGGCTAACTCTTAAAATCTCTTGCCGTTCATTAGCGTCGAGCAAAACGACCCACTTAGAAATTTTGCAAACCGTCTTGTGCCTTCTTGTTCTCTAGCTCTTGTGGTCTATGCATACAGTAAAAAGGTGTATTTGTAAATGGGGGAATACAGTTCATTAGCCATGCCACAGCAAAGATGTATCTTAACATGAAATAAAATAGATGTGCCCTGATGGTTTTAAAAAGGGGAAGGGGAGGGTTGGACATGGACATCGTTGTGAAGAGTTCTGAAGCAGTGTTGCTTTGGTTATTTTTACAGATATCAGAAAGTTTTCTTTATTCCCATAAAAGTATCGCTGAATTAACCTACGTCTTCGAAATATTTGTGAAATACAATCAACGAAAGCGGGAGGTTTAAACCAGAGATCTGGAGGCAGTCATACTCACTCCTGTCTGTCATTACTTCCGAGGACCTGTCAGTATAAATGGCATATCCACCTTCTATAAATTCTCTGCCAGGAATTCCCTCTTTTCTATCCCTCTCTTTGTTTCTGCCTTGTTCCTTTTCTTCCTGTCACCTCCTTCTTGTCTGTTTTCTGCCTTCATGGTCCATCCTCCCGGCTTTTTATTTTTATTCCAGAAAGGCTGAAAAGTTAACGCATAATTATCTCCCACGCCGATGTCGAGTTGGCTGGGCCTGACTTGTCAGGCGCTTAATGGCAGCGCAACACAGTTTTGCTCATATGACAAACAACAATAGTTACTGTCTGAGCCTTTGACAAAGATCACTTCTGCAATTTTACTGACGATATTGGACAATACTACCCCCCTCCCGGTTTATATAATTATAAAACCAACGTCATATATTCATGTGCAGACGATGTTTGTGCTTTAAAGACACGATTTTCAATCAAGGTCCCAGGATTTCCAAAGAGGGTATGTCCAGTAATAACTGTTTCTTGGTTTCAACAATAAAGGCCAATTTAGTGACAGGGAAGCTAGAGGCAATGTAGGACAAAACGCACAGAAGAGAGCAATAGATGTACCAAGTCAGCTAAATCATTATGATATAACCTGGGTAGAAAAGGCTGTGTTGCAGGTAAGGCCACCCTGCAGCTTAACAGAAGGGCCCTAACTCTTCAAGTCACGTCTGCCAGCGTTCTGACTGGAAGGGACACTCTCTAGTTGCCAGGGTGGCCAACAGCAGTACCTCAACACACAACTCGCCATCATTTCAGAAACCTCAGGAATATAAAATCAAACGAAAAGTATTTTGAAAAAAAACTCGCGACAGCAGATCTGTAGATTTCTAACCTGTCAATGATATGGCTTAAAAGGTCATTATTTTGGTTTAAAAAGTAACCATTTTTCTCAGCTGATACAAAAGTTATTATGACAGTTCATGGGACATTGTGAAACTACATCATTCTCTGTCACCTGACAATAATTATTTGGTTTGATTGTACAAAGTCCTTTTCGCTTTAATGTAATAATAGTTCAAATGACAATCTGAAGCTGCAAAAATTCTCTGTCATTTCGGCACTTTTTGTCGAATGTCCTTTTTGCTTTTAACACTTTGAATAACAGGGGCAAGGAAGAAGGAGTATTTTGTATAACAATCCATAACTCAGGCAAAATGCCTAATAATATACTGATGTGCGTAGCGGAACGTAATTATTTAACACGTTTAAGAATAACCATGAAGCTCTTTACAAAATTACATATTTTCTTTTTATAGCAATGCATCACAACTAGGGCTGATTGTATCTTCAGACCGGAACCATAAATGCTGGCTTTTTTTATGGAAGTGTATTACCAATATCAAACAGAGACATACATCATAGATAACCTGTGAAACCACTGTTGCTAATTGTCTTTGCAGCTGAAGGACATACATCATGGTTCATAAATAATGATATTCCATTTTATAATAAATAAATCAAATCAATAAATAACTTAAAAAAATATGCAGGATAGCAACGTCTAACATGGAATGTATCGGATTTTAGGTATTACACAGATCTACAGCAAACCACCCTGTTGTCATCAGTACATGGATGTTGCGTGTGGTAAATGTTCATGAGTGAATGACTGGTGCGTGTGTCTTCGTGTGTCAGAGGATCTGTATGTCATTTAGATCTGTATGTCATTTAGATCTGTATGTCATTTAGATCTGTATGTCATTTAGATCTGTATGTCATTTAATGTACATCTCCATGTAACCCAGTGGGGGGTTTTAAGCAAAAACAAGATTGCAATTTGTTTGGTTATTCCTTAAGAAACAGGCCCACCAGTTCAACATATTAATACGCAATATAGATGAAGGAGGTGAAGCTTCCTTGTACTCATGTTTTCCATAACACGCAGTATCCTGTTCTGTATAGAGCTATAGAGTACTCTGGCAGTTCTCTTGTTTTCTGGAAAATAACACTGTTTCTTTCCTCCGTCTTCCGCTAGAGCTCCAAGAGTCACCAATGGAGGGGTTGGGGGGGTTTTGGGGGGGATTGCGACCGTTCATGCCCACCATTTAGTTCGCTGCATTCCGACTTCGGGGATGATGTCTAAACACACACACACACACACACACACACACACACACACACACACACGCACGCACGCACGCACACACACACATATTCATATATATATATATAATATATATATATAATATATATATATATATATATATATCATATCCTTACTGGCAGAAAGGATTACCTTTTCAAACGGAAGAAAGGATTTTAACGTACGAGTGCGCAAAATGTTCTGCGACATTCACACACACACACACACACACACACACAACTTCGGTTCATAGTCTCATCTATAAAAAAAAAAAAAAAAAAACCTTTCAGGGGAGTAGAGTAAGTCAGTCAAGATGCTGGCCCCAGAAAAAAAGAAAATCCCCGTGAACGGGTGTCTGTCTGGGCGGTGGCTTAAACAGGGGCTCAATCCTGGGCCCTCACAGCGGGTGCATCGCGCTGGGACGCTCTAACCACTATGCTATCCCACCCACCCCCTTCTGACAAGTATATAGTACAGTACTGACTGTCCCTGACTTTCAGGTTAACTGAGAAACCTGTACCCTACAGTTAAAGTGTGAGATAAGACCCAGTCGTGCTGTTAATGCATCATAGACGTCTAGCCTTGTGTGCACTACAGCCTAAACACTCGGAAATATTGGACGCACCATGTAATGTTCAGATATAGTTACGCAAATTACAGCGAGGAGTGGAGGAAGCTGGTTGAAAAATCTGGAGTGGTGCCCCCACAGTCCACAAGACTACGGGATAAGTGAAGGTGAAGATAGTTCCTTGTACTGTTATCCTGCCACTTCACATCACAACAGTGCGTTAAAAAAGCAAACAAACAAAAATTCTGAAAGAATCCGAAATCATTTCTTTAACCAAGTCTAAGTATTGTCATATCATATTAGACCATGAGTGGTGGTCTGGGCGCTAGTCTTTCGGATGAGACGATAAACCGAGGTCCCGTGTGTTACACGTAATTATTTAGCGCACGTAAAAAAACCCACGGCAACAAGAGAGTTGTCCCTGGCAAAATTCTTAGAAAAAAGCCACTCTGATAGGGAAACAAATACAGCTGCAGAAAAAAAAAAAAAGGGTGAAAGGGTGGCGCAGCGCTAAGTGGCGACGCGTTCTCCCGCTCTCCCCGGGGAGAGAGAGCAGCCCGAATTTCACGGAGAGAAATCTGCCGTGACTTAAAGTGGTATGAAATAAAATCTGAGCGCTTTGATTTGTTGCTTTACAAGATTCAGCGCTATATAAATTCCATACATTATTATTATTATTATTATATCCTAAAGAGTTCAGTATATTGCACCTCTCCCTATGCAGCCTGACTTTTGGCAGATGGTTACGACAATAAACGGCACATAACCGTAACGCTTTTTACGGGTGTGTCGGAAATTATAGAACCTTTTTGCTACACACTGTCACAAGTTAAGATTTTAAAAAACATATTTCTATTTGAAGCTTTGTCTTTCAAAAAATCGGTACACATTTACATCTCTGTGGATGGCAAAAAGGCATACACAGTTGTAGCATACATTTGTGTTAAGTTAGCTAAGAACAATCAATGATCAAGACATATCTGAATAAAAAGTGTCCATCTTTGGTATCAAAAAATAAAATATATAATAATCCTTGTGTGTGTCTGTGTGCAAGCTCGCGTGAGGATACGGGCGTGCGTGCATGCGTGTGCGTATGCAGGCATAAGTAAGTGTATGCATGTCAATGTGCACGAATGTGTTTGTGTGGGTAAGAACATTGGAAGAGACATATCCCAGTGAAACAGGGACACACCAAACACACAGAAACATCTTCAAGTAACTTTCTGTTTGCTGTGCACTTCAAGAGACGAGCAACAAACAACAGTCAGTCGTAACAACAGTCATAACGACACGGTTCTGTCCAGTAGAAACTAAGGCAACAACAAAGTTAGTTCCAGAAGAAGATGGCACAGTACACGGGCGACGAGTATAACGACACTAAAGAACTCTTTGAGCTACCCTTCCCAGGACTGAGTGTTCCAACCTTCGCAGCCACTTCCCTCTTCTCACACCCCCACCCTCTTCAAAATGGCGCCAGAATCCTGCTAATCTCCCCCTGGCTGATGTCGAGTCAAAATGCCCGTGGGGGTTGTCTTCTCCTGCTTTTCAGGGTTTGGTTGTTTCTTTTCGGTTTTTTTTGTTTTGGTTAGCGTCCAAGATGGCGCACGTTGTGTCTATGGGGTATCCGTGTTTCCGGTCACATGACTTGTCACCTGTCTTTCTCCTGACGCCTTCCCTGATTGGCTGAGAGCTTCGTGTCATGTCAGCACACCTGTGAACAGAGAGGGGTGTAGAAGTAAAACACAAACAAACTGACATGGATTATGGGAAAAGGTAAAGATGGTGGTTGTGGACGTGGTGATGGTGTGATAATAATGATGATGAAGAGGAGGAGGAGGAGGAGGGGGAGGAGAAGGAGGAGGAAGAGAAGGAGGTGGAGGAGGAGGAAGAGGATGATGACGACGACGACGACGATGACGATGATGATGATGATGATGATGCTGCTGCTGCTTCTGCTGCTGCTGCTGCTGCTGCTGCTGCTGCTGATGATGATGATGATGATGATGATGATGACAATGGCGATGATGATGATGATAACTTTAGTTCCTTGGCTAGAGCTCTGGGGTTCACCAATGGTGACATTTTACATATGCCACCGCTATTGCCCACCATTAAGGTGGCCGCATTCCGACATCGGGGATGTTGTCTGAAAACGACACCAGCGTGCATGCCGGTTATTGTTTTCCCATGTTGTCATCCCTTCCTACAGGTACCACATGGCCTACACTTTAAAAAAGCGGAACAGATTTTGACCAGTACACGATGTTCTGTTCTGCGTACGTTCGTGCACAGGGGGGCCTGACTTTATGATCTCATTCAAAGAGGGTGTTCGGAAAGTGGAGTCGGTAGGGATGTCAACTGCCGGGGAAAAAAACTCTCTTGAACGGGTGTGTCGGTGGTGGCTCGAACCCGGGCTCTCAGATCCTGAGGGCAATCCTCTAACCACTAGGCTATCCCTCCACCATGGTGGTGATGATGGTGGTGACGGTGATGGTGATGGTGATGATGGTGATGGTGATGATGATGGTGGTGACGGTGATGGTGGTGATGATGGTGGTGACGGTGATGGTAATGATGGTGGTGACGGTGATGGTGATGATGGTGATGATGATGGTGATCATCATCATCATCACCATCATCATCATCATCATCATCATGACGATGATGATGGAAACACACACTTACAGCAGTAATACTGATGACTACATTCATTAACCATTTCTGTCATTGATAAAATCAGAAAGGGTTGATGGTGGTGACGACGATGAAAGTTGAAACGTGTATAATCCACTCTCATAGGGAAACAGATGAAAATAAACAATGAATAATGGGTGGCGTTGCTCTTGTGACCACGCGCTGTCCCCGGAGAGAGCAGCCTCTATTCCACTCTCTCTCTCTCTCTCTCTCTCTCTCTCTCTCTCTCTCTCTCTCTCTCCACAATTTCACGTTTCAATTATTGACTTTTAGCACTAGCTACTAGCTAGGCTTCAAAGTTGACTTGATATTAAAGAAATAAAAGAAGCATTTCAAACAGCCAAGACATCGAAGAGGGTGTACACAAAAGATAGCAGGATATTGCATACATGCTAAGATTGGAACAGAATTCACACAACACAACACACACAACACACAACACACACACACACACACACACACACACACAGAGTGTAGATGAGTAAGAATAATAAAATTAGTCGACAACAAATTGGAAAACAAACGGAGGCCAAAACTCTCCAATAAAGTTCTCTCCAACCTCTCCCTACCCCCCCCCCAATTTAAAAAAAATAAATCTCATCATCAGAGACTCAAGAGGCCCCACTATTTCTCGGATTTCGACAACAACGTGAACAACAGACGTCATCACCACACACACACGAGCCACGTTTTGTCAATTATGACATCACACTGCAGAGCCACCCGGTAGGGGAGGGAATTTGAAATTCATGTTGTATTTACCTCCCTGTTGTATTTTTATTTTCTGTAGCTTGTTGAACGAAGGGAGAGGGGGGGGGGGGGTGGGGGAGCGGATGATAGGGACAGAGTGGGGGTGTTGGGGGATTAAGAGGAGAGTGGATGGATGAAGGATAAGGGATATGAAGAGAGAGAAAAAGACTACATACACTGATGCAGATCAATCAGAATTCTGTGATTTCAAGTGCATTACAATCACCAGAACATGCTTTTTCTGAGTCAGGAGAGAGAGGGGAGAGAGAGAGAGGATGAAGAGAGAAGGAGGGGAGACAGAGAGAGAGAGAGTGACAGAGAGAAAGGAGAGAGAGGAGAGAGAGAGAGAAGAGAGAGAGAGAGAGAGAGATAGAGAGAGACAGACAGACAGACAGACAGAGAGAGAGAGACAGACAGAGAGAGAGAGACAGACAGAGAGAGAGAGACAGACACAGAGAGAGAGAGAGAGAGAGAGAGAGAGAGAGAAGAGAGAGAGAGAGAGAGAGAGAGAGAGAGAGAGAAAATGCCAGCCAGTTCAGCCAGCATCTGATGCAGCAAAAATACGTCGTGCTGCCGTTAAGCACCTGACAAGTCAGGCCCAGCGCATCCAACTTCGGCGTGGGAGATTTTAATCATTGAGTCTTTTAAGTCTTTTTCGAAAATAACAACAACAGGAGAATGGACCAAGAAGGCATAAAATAGACGAGAAAGAGGTGACAGGAAGAAAAGGAACGAGACAGAAACAAAGAGAGGGATAGAAAAGAGGGAATTCCCGGAGCAGAATTTCCCGAAGGTGGAGTGGAGATGCTGATTATACTGACAGGCACCCGGAATTCTCAGGGTGGAAACACGACAGCAGTGTGCATGCATTGAAAAAACCATGTCATAATAGTTATGTTCCTACCAGTCTGCAATGACCTACACTTCCAAAAGGCAAAACAGGTTTTAACATGTGTGTACGATTTTCTCGTTGCGTTTGCACACGGGACCTCTGCTCATAGTGTCATCTGAAGGACTGCCTTGTGCTCAAGAATACCCAGATTCAACCAGTCCACCGTTGGCCGTCGCTCTTTCTGTTTCCGGTCCATCAATCTGGAATGACCTCCCTCTCCCCCTTCGCTAAAAGCCTACTAATGACACTATCAAATACGGCCTCAAGACACATTTTTTTCAAAGCTAAGATTCTCCCCTCTTGTTCCATCTCATTTTTGTCCTGCCCTCAACAGCCCAAAACCCATCACCCTGCCGAGCGTGCGTGCGCGCGTGTGAGTGTATACATTTGAATTGGTAAAAACTATTAATTGTAACTGGCTGCATGTGAATGAGTGGGATGAACGAAAGCGCTTTGATTTGTTTTTGGCAAGATATGGCGCTATATAAATTCCATGTATTATTATTGTTACTATTTATTATTAGCATTATTGTTATCATTATTATTATCATTATAATAATTATTATTATCATTATTATTATCATCATTATTATTTTCAGGGGAGTTGGCCGCCTACTGATGTTAACTCCAGGCGGAACACCCCTTGAACGGACTTCTGGAAACTGGGTTCGAACCCCGAGTTGTCAGCATATCTATAACACAGAATATTTAACAATATCAGGTACGTTTTCAATGGTTTCTGTCAGGTGATATTTGATTACATTTCATAATGCTGTTCTGCGTTCAACAGCATGCTGCGTTTCGCTATAGACGAAGACTAAATGGCCATTGTTTCTGAATATTGCAGATTTTAGTGACAGTTAATGTCTGATGTTATGAGAAATGTTATACCCCACAATTCTTTTTTTTTTTTAATAAACTGTCTATCAAGTGTTAACAAACTGATTGGGTTATAGATGTTCTCTTCATTATTGTGGAGTTTGTATAATAATTTCAACAACAGAGATA
Source organism: Rapana venosa (assembly GCA_028751875.1). NCBI lineage: Eukaryota > Metazoa > Mollusca > Gastropoda > Neogastropoda > Muricidae > Rapana > Rapana venosa. The sequence continues at coordinate 37,987,074 of CM054139.1, forward strand.
CCAGCTGATACCATGATTGTATCCTCTTTCTATATAGTGTCTATCATTTATTGTCTTTTTCTTCCCTTTTTATATTGTTTCTATATTACATCTGTCCTTCTCGCTTTATCTCTTCGTTGCTATCTCGTATGAGTTCTCTCTCTCTCTCTCTCTCTCTCTCTCTCTCTCTCTCTCTCCTCTCTCTCTCCTCTCTCTCTCTCTCTCTCTCTCTCCCCTCTCGTTCCCCCCTCTTTCTATTTATCAATCAAAGACAAAGTTATAAAAGAATGAAAATATCATCGTGGAATATTAGGAGCATCTATGGAAAAGTTGATGGAGTTAGAATAAATAAACTGAATGATGTGCAGGTAAAAACAAAACCATGGTTGTCATTATATGAATCTAGTATTTTTGCAAGAGACACATTTGGATAAAAGAGAAGTAACAGAGGTAACACTACCAGGGTATAATTATACCAATGCACTATAGCAGGGCATACAGAAATAAGGCTTCTAGCGCTTTAGGAGGAATTTAAGTTTTTAATACAGAACAGTAAAATGAAACAAATAACATTTTTGCAATAAAATAATTCAGTTACTTTTCCCGTAGGGTTGGGGGAGGGGGGGGGGGGGTATGTTTGTATAAATAGCATCCCCAACTTCTGGAAATTTTGTTTCTGCCTTGTTCCCTTTCTTCCTGTTAACTCCTTGTCTATTTCTGCCTTCTTGGTCCATTCTCCTGCTTTTGCGCAGAAAGACTTAACAGATAACAGTTCTCTCTCTTATGCCGAAGTCGGATGCGCAGGGCCTGACTTGTCAGGCGCTTAACGGCAGCGTGACGCATTTTCGCTCATGTAACGGACAAGAATAGTTGCTGTCTGAGCGTTCCAGGAGGATTATTCAGGTATTGTGTGGATAAAAATATCACAAAATAATACACTAAGCTCATCAGGTTATGACGTTTTCTTTATAGGATGCACATACATTCCTCCAAGGACTTTCTTGCATATGGAAAAGAACATACAAAAAAGATCTGGGACAATTTAGAACAGGACGTTGAAACGTTCACACACAGAGTTCAGGTCATATTGTGCGGAGATCTAAAAACCCAGACCAGAAAACTGACTGATTTTATAGAAATGGATTCACAGCACAATTATTATAATCTACCAGAAAGTTATATGTTTGATAATTGTGATCGTAGACGTACAATGGACACAGTAGTTCAGAAATATGGCAAAAAGTTAGTAAACATTTGTTCAGAAAATCAACTCCTTATAATAAACGGACAAACATTAGGACATCTACAAGGAAAATTCACACGTTTTCAAACACAAGGTTGTAGCCTTGTTGATTACTTCATATGCTCGCATTCTCTAATTATGAAGTGGAAAGTATGAGAGTCAAAGATTTAATGGAACATTCCGATCACTGTCCCATTGATCTAAACATATATTTACCGAGCTTTGACATTTCCAATCAGTTGATACTGACAGCAAAACGAAGTATACAAGAAGAGTGAGCTAGTAAGGCTCAGCTCAACAAGTAGGCCTACATCTTTTTATGGGATAAAAACTCAAGTGAACCATTTTAAAAGACACTAAAGCTTCCATCAGTTCAAAAACACATCAAACACATACAACTCCAGACAGATCAAATAGGTTACACGTGAAACAAAATGCAAGGCAGTCTGATTCTCTCAACATACATTTTCAATCTCATCTAAATGAATGTTCCGAAAAAATGTCAGATATATTTATTAAGCAAAGCAACACAATTAAGTTTAACAACTAAACAATCAAAAACGTTAAAAATGAAACGTAGTAAAAAGTGGTTTTGACTCAGATTGTACTTAAATGAGAGAAGTACAATAGGGAAAACAAATACAGCTGCAGAAAAAAAAAAGAAAAAAAAAGGGTGAAAGGGTGGCGCAGCGCTAAGTGGCGACGCGTTCTCCCGCTCTCCCCGGGGAGAGCAGCCCGAATTTCACGGTAAGAAATCTGCCGTGACTTAAAGTAAAATCTGAGCGCTTTGATTTGTTGCTTTACAAGATTCAGCGCTATATAAATTCAATACATTATTATTATTATTATTATTAGAAGAAGTAAAATCATTACTTAATGCTGTAAACAGATGTCCACACAAAAATTGAACTTCGACTTTTTTTCAAAAGACACCAGTATAATAATATGATAAAACATAACAAGAAAGCCTTCAAGAATATTTTAGTATCACAGTTACATGACATGATCAATGCAGACCCAAATATATTGTGAAAAACTGTTCATAATTAAAAGAGAGAGAGAGAAAGTGATGGAGTAATGCATGTAAACAATATGAATAGCAGGAAGTGGACGGAACACTTTAAAAAGCTCATTGGAGAGGAACCAACAATAGATCCAGAACAAGTACAACTTGTACAAAACATGCATAAAGACTTCAGAATAAATAACAATCCACAAATAAATTTTAAAAACCATTGACAAAATAACAAGAGCAATTAAAAAGTTGAAAAATAACAAGTCACCTGCTAAAGATGGCATAACACACGAAATGCTCAAATCAATTTTACCAGGTCTGATGGTAGTCATGAAGAGCATGTTTAATCTTGTGTTAGATACAGGTGAATATCCTTGTGACTGGAAAGTGGGTGTTAGTATCCCGATTTATAAAAGTGGATGCACTCTTAATCCGGAAAACTACAGAGAGATAACATTAACAAATGCAGTTGAAAACCTTCTGCTAAATTTTGAATACAAGAATCTCAGAATATTTGGAACAAAATAACTATCTTGTCAGGGAGCAAGCTGGATTTAGAAAAAAAAACCCATGTAGAACAACGGATCACATCTATATCCTTAACAAACGAATAGATAGTGCATTAAAAAAAAGGTAATAGATTGTATTGTTGTTTTGTCGATTTTCAGGAAGCATTTGACAATATATGGCATCAGGCTCTACTTGTAAAGTTAAATGGATAGGTGTAACTGGTAAAATCTTTAATGTCATTAATAGTATGTATACAAACGCAACAAATCCTTGCAAAAATAAAAGGAAGATACACAGAAGAAATTGTTGTTAAAAAAGGTGCACCAAGAAAGCACACTAAGTCATACATTATTTAATGTTTACATCAATGATATTGTTCAGTTCCTTGATGAAAGAGATTCATCGTATATCACTGCAGAAGATAAAATTCTATGTTTGCTCTATGCTGATGACCTAGCACTGTTATCAACAACCAAATTAGAACTACAAACTAAACTAGATAGATTAAATTATTACTGTTCCAAATGGGTCTAAAATAAACAAAGTAAAAACAAAAGTAGTATAGTAGTTTTCACCAAATCACCTCAGAAATTCCTATTCATTTCCAATGCAGATAACACCTAATTGAAACAATTAAAACTTATAAATACCTGGGTGTAGTATTTCACAAGAATGAAAAGTTTCAAGCAACTCAGGAGCATTTGGCAAAGCACAGCAATAAAGCAGCTTATGCTTTGAAAAGAGCAATTCATGAGCAAGGTATAACAGCTAATATCATAATGCATGTACTTGATTCCTTGATGTCCCCTATCTTAACTTATGGAGCAGAAGTGTGGTTCCCCTTTTGTTTTAATGGTCGATGAGACTTTCTTATTCACGATCTATTTAAATTAAGTATGTCAAGTAGATATGTCCTTACGAAAATATTCATGTACATTTTTGTAGACAAACTTCGGTATTATCTAAATAAAGCGATGACATCACCCACTTTTAGGAGAACTTGCAAGATGTCCACTGAATGTTAGAATTCTAAGTCAGTTAGTGTCTTTTTGGACACATGTAACTCATGTGTTAAAATATTGTACAATTATATGTATCGATATAATGAGTATGAGAGTTGGATCAGCACAGGTAAAATGTTCTATATAAAATTGGCTTTAAACATGTATGGGAAAGCCAAAGTAAACTTGATATACATAGATTGTGTCAAGCAGTACAAACGAAACTGGAAGGTTTATATACAACGTTCTAGGTCAACCAAATACAAGATTCAACAAAACTGAACTGTTACAACTTTGTACCCAAAGACTATAGATTAGAACCATATCTGATTAACTGTGAAAACAAAAACCATAGGAAAACATGTTGTAAATTTCGTACAAGTTGCCATAACTTGATGATAGAGAAAGGAAGACATGAACATAATTATACCAGTAGGGAATAGAACTTGTCAATACTGCAACAAAATGGAAGACGAGTTTCATTTACTGGACGAGTGCATTTTTCATATACCCTACTAAGAAAAAATCTTATTGATAACTCTAAATGCAGGTGTCAAAGAATATATGAATTATATAGACAAACTAAGCAATATAATTGTAACTGTCAATCATCAAGCTGACATAATTTATGTTTATATCTGTTTTGAAAAAAAAGGCTCAATTAAAATAAGATACATTGCAACAAAGTTGTTGTTTTTCAATACACACCCTGTCAGTCAGGCTGACCAGTGAGTAATATGTTGTATTATTGAAGTATGAAGAGTTTACTTTGTTGTGTCAAATACGTCCATGTGACTTTTAGGACAATAAATAAATTATGATTCTGATTCTCCCCTCCTCCTCCCTGTCTGACTCTGCCCCCTCTTACACACACACACACACACACACACACACATACACACATACGCACACGCACACACGCACACACACACACACACACGCACACACACACACACACACACACACACACACACACACACACACACACACACACACACTAGATGGCTTGATGAAAAAAACAACCAAATGCATTGCTTTTTCAATGTACCATCTGGAAAAAAAAAGACTTGACTTGACTTTACGCACGCACGCGTACACCCCCCCCCCCCCCCCCAACCCATCCCCAACACACACATACACACACACACACAACACACACACACACACACACACACACACACACACACACACACACTTGAAACCCTCCCTTCACTCCTCCTCCTCCTCCCCCTCCTCCTCCCCCTCCTCCCCCACCTCCCCCTCCCCTCCCCCTCCTCCTCCCCTCCTCCCCTCCTCCTCCCCCCCCCTCCTCCTCCCCCCCCACCTCCTCCACCTCCTCCTCCTTCCCCACTTACTCTACACCCACCTTGTGCGAGGTCCGGGTGGGCAAAGGCACGTGACCTTGACCCTTGGCGGCCTTGGGGTGGTCGTGCTCGCAGACGAGGTTGCCGTTGAGGAAGCTGTAGCGGTCCCCGGGCTGCAGCGGCTGGCGGCAGGTGACGCACACGAAGCACTTGAGGTGGTAGACCACGTTGGCCTGCACCCGGAACACCAGCTCGCTGGGCGGGATCTTCTGGTGACAGGCCGTGCACGACCCCTCCGACCCGAACAACCTGCAGCCACACACATACACACACACACACACGTGCGCGCGGGCGCACGGGCGCGCACGCACACATACATGCACGTGCACGCGGGCGCATACACACACATACACACGCGGGCGCATACACACACATACATACGCGTACGCACAAATTTGTTTTATTATGGTTTGGTTTGGTTTATTTTGTTTTGTTTTATTTTATGTGTTTATTTGTTATTCTTTTATTCTTTTTGATGTATTAATTTATTTGTTTACACACACACACACACACACACACACACACACACACACACACACATATTATATATATATATATATATATATATATATATATATATTATATATAGTTATATATAGTTATATATAGTTATATATATATATAGTTATATATATATAGATATATATTTAGTTATATATATATATATATATATACTTGGCTATATTATATACGCATAATTAGAGAGAGAGAGAGAGAGAGAGGAGAAGAGAGAGAGAGAGAGAGAGAGAGAGAGAGAAGAGAGAGAGAGAGAGAGAGAGGAGAGAAAGAAAGAGAGAGAGAGAGAGAGAGAGAGAGAGAGAGAGTCATGTATTCTTTTATTTATTCTTTATTATCAAGGATAATGGAATAAGCACTATTGTGGTTTTCTACATCTAGTCCCCCTGTGCATGCAGTTCTGTAAATTTTGCCATCCATTCCCACCGGCACACATGGCCTACTCTTCCAAAAAAGGGAACAGGTTTTAACGTATGCGTAAGATGTTCTGCGTGCGTTCACACACGGGACCTCCAAAGGAGAGAGGAGAGGCTGGTCATCAATAAAGAGAGGGAGGGAGGGGGAACGAAGAGATAGGAGAGGTTGGTTGATCATCAATAAAGAGAGGGAGGGGGAAGGGGGAAGAGAGAGGAGAGGTAGGTCATCATTTTGTTAAAGATTTCTTTTTTTTTCCTTGTAGGTGAATTTTTTCTTGTTTCTAAATTGTGTCTGTGATCTATGACTAAAATGCTGTCAAAACGAGGGCCTAGCCAATGGTTTCATTGTAATGGTGTTCCATCTTCCATCCGAAGGATAAATGATTATACCCCCCCCCCCCCCCCCACCCCCACCCCACCCCCTGCATCCCAGGCGGGGGGATGTCAGTATACATAGCATCCCCACCTTCTAGAAATTCTGTGCAAGGAAGTCCCTTTTAAATAAGTGAATGTCTTCACCTGTACACTCCTTCTCGTTCCGTCCGCTCTGCTGCAGATACCTTGTCCTTACGAATAGCTAGATTCAACCAATCCACCGTCGGCCGTCGCTTTCTCTATTTCTGATCCATCGATCTGGAATGACCTCCCTCTCTCTCTTCGCCAAAAGCCTTCTTATGACACTTTTAAATCTTGTCTCAAGACATATTTATTTCAAACCTAGGATTTTTCCTCTACTGCTTCATCTCATAGCTTTTTCCAGCCTTCAACCGCCGAAATTCTATCACCCTGCCAAAGTGTATAGCATCGTGTGTGTGTGTGTGGTGTGTGTGTGTGTGGTGTGGTGTGTGTGTGTGTGTGTGTGTGTGTGTGTGTGTGTGTGTGTGTGTGTGTGTGTGTGGCGCGCGCGTGCGCGCGCGCGCGCATTTGGACTCTTTGAAACTATTGTTACTGGTTGCATGGTTGTGTAAGAATGGGTTGAGTGCAAACGTTTTGATTTGTCTCTGAAAGATAAAGCGCTATATACATTCCATTCTTCTTTCTTCTTCTTCTTCTCTTCTTCTTCTTCTTCTTCTTCTTATTATTATTATTATTATTATTATTATTCTCTATCCCTCTGTTTCTGCCTTGCTCCTTTTCTTTCTGGCACCACTTTCTTGTCTAATTTCTGTCTTCTTCGTCTACCCTCGTGCATTTTTTGTGTTTTAGAAAACCCTAAAACATAACAATTCTCTGCCATGCCGAAGTTGGATGCGCTGGGCCTGACTTGTCAGGCGCTTAAACGGCAGCGCAACTCATTTTTACTCAGATGACAGACAAGAACAGTTGCTGTCTGAGCGTTGGCCGACAACGGAGAAGAAATCCGCGGGCAGCTTTCAACAGCAACCGCTCGTTACAAAACCTCCATTCATTCAACCAGCCCTGCGATGAAAGTTCAGACCAGTAGACCTCAATATTATCATCCTCAGTATGAAAATCTATCATTCAGTTGATCAGGAATAACCCTCCCTCCCCTTCCCTCAACCACCCACTACCGCCATGGCTATAGAAAAGAGTCACGCTCGGTTAACTCTCCATAACCCCCCAAAATGAGTTTCGATCGGACAGCAGTTTATGATGTCTGCGTTTTTCTGGATGATGGAGCTTTGGCCTGCAGGTCAGCTCTCAAAGAGAGAGGCAATCACTTGTGATGCGGCCTTTGTCTTCTGCTGATGGACTGTCGTCCACAGTGATAGAGGGAGGGCTTCATTACTGGGGGGAATGGCGGGGAATGGGAAAAGAGCGCTAAAGTGGAGGTTTTAGTGTTAGCAGTCCACTGTAGCGAGATTAGTTTCACAAGCTTTGGCTGTCTGCATTTCTGGCAGGAAAATTATATTTTAAGTGTAAGCTTCCAGTTTTCTTTCTGATTTAAGATAACAGATTTGTGATCTGATAACGAAGAATACACATCACAATACTTAATGTAATACGATATGCTGTTTTCTGATATGGACATTTAGAAGTCTTGCATACATGCTTCTTTTACACGCACGTAGTTGTTGACATTGACTGCTGAAACAGCAAAGCGAATCCAGTCATTCGAAACAAAATGCCATAGAAAACTACTGGGCATATCTTGGAGAGAACGAAAGACCAATGAATTTGTCAAGAGTCAAATAACACAGCTGGCAGGTCCACAGGAACCCCTTCTCACCATCGTCAAGAAGAAAAAGCTGACATGGTTCGGCCACGTCACCCGCCACAACACTCTGCCCAAAACAGTACTGCAGGGAACACTCGAAGGTGGCAGAAGGAGGGGAAGACAGAACAAGTCATGGATGGACAACATCAGAGAATGGACCAGGATGAATGACTCGGCACTACTGCGCAGAGCCGAGGACCGAGATGGATGGAGGAGGCTTACCACGGCATCGTCTTTCATGTCTCCCCCACGACCGCCAAGGTCACGGGTCTGATGATGATGATGAGTTGTTAATTATTTTTACAGATTTTTGTGTGTTTTTTTCTTTCATCTCAACTCAACTCAACTATCTCCATCGCTGCTGTCGGATACTGAAATAAGCGGCCGTGTGCTTTATTTTACACCCAGTCCCTGTGTACAGGGGACGAGATAGCTCAGTGGTCTGAACACTCGCTTTTCCCCAGCCAAGTTAGACAGCGTCAAACATGGTTACCACTTGGATGAATTGTGCGCCTTGGCTTCAGTACAGTTCCCCCAGTTCACCCAGTTGTAAACGGGTACCTGCCCTCTTTAGGGGTCAGGAAATGGTAAAGCAGTGAGGGAGGAGATGGGTGGCGCCCTCAATATGCTGACCCCATGAGAAGTGAGGTCTCTGACGCCTCGCTCCGCTACGACCTTATAGGTTATGGGACTCCTTTACCTTTATAGTACCCTGTGTGCATTCGGTTTTGTCAATTTTGTCATCCGTTCCCACCGCCATACAATGGCTTGCTCTTCCAAAAGGCGGAACAGGTTTTAACGTAAGCGCACGATGTTATGTGTGCGTTCATACTTGGGACCTCGGTTTAAAGTCTCATGCAAGACTGTTGAGGGAATGGAGTCGGCACCAATGCTAACTCCAGGGAACAATCCCCGTGAACAGGCGTGTCTGGGCAGTGGGCCGACCTCGGGATTGAACTCTGGCCGCCTGATGGCCAGCACATCACCCAGTGCTTTAACCACTTCGCTACCCTGTCTCCCCTGACACACAATGACATGGCTGTCAATGGAGAAGAACAAGATCCCAATCAGCAAAAAGTCGGTTACAACCACACCAAAAATATACTTTTATTTCAAATAAGATTTTGAGAGTTTGTTGGTTTTTTAGCACAGGGACATGTCATATCTGCCTTCATAACACACAACAACAGACCCCACTCCAGGGCATCTCAGTACTGCTGCAGTCTGTCACCAACTCCAGTCTCCTGCTGTCGTCTGTAGGCACAGATATAATTACCCATTCCTCTCCCCCCCCCCCTTTCCGCCATATGAGTAACATCCCGACCAGGACATTTTGTGCTAGAAATTTCCTTTTTTCTATCCCTCTATTTGCTTCTGTCTTGTTCCTTTTCTTCCTGTCACCACCTTCTAGTCTATTTTCTGCCTTCTAGAACCTTTCTCCTGCCTTTTTTCTTTCCAGCAAAAAACCTTAAAAGACAATAATTCTGTCCCATGCCAAAGTGGTAGGCTATGTGCACAGCTGGATCTGACTTGCCAGGCACTTACAGGCAGCGCAACGCATTTTCGCTCATAGGAAACACGTCAGTACCTGCTGTCTGAGGTGTGATGACAAAGAAGAAGAAGCTTCCTCCAACCACTACTACAGCATTCACCCTTCCCCTCGGCCCCAAGCAAACCGTAAACAGGGGTCTGTAAACTCTCTGTGGGGAATCAACAGCCCAGACCTGTCTGTTATCAAACAGCTGTGGGAACTAATGGAGTGCAGTAAACATCCAACCAGGAATTCAATTAACAGGGGCACCAATGGCTTGGGGGAGTGTAGCACTTTCATCCTACACCTCTCTCTAGATGTGAGGAAAGGGGTTTCCAATGAGTTTATACAGGGGCAGGGAAAGGTGCTGGGGTATCCGACAAAGCCTTTCTCAAAAAAGAGGTCTGCCTGTTTAGAAAATCGTAGTGGCGGAAAACAAGAGCATTTTGAAAGTGATATCTGAAGATTCAATTGATATTTAAAAAAAACCCAAAAACAGCTTTTAAAAAAAGAATATCTTTCCATGACATCTTCTTAGATTTTAAAAAAAATAAGGACCATGCCTTTGGCCTGACCTGACTGTAGTTTCAGCTCTTAGACGAGTCTTTGTCAAAGGTTGCCGTGATCACTGAAGCTTCACCCTCAGAGCTAACATCAGTACCAACTCCAATACCTCTAACCTCCTTCAGATGAGAGTATAAAGAGAGGTTTCAAACCTCCTAGAGAAGTGGTCTCCGATGCTTCGATCCCCTACAACCTTATAGGCAACGGGACACCTTTACCTTTATCAAACATACAATATTTTTTCTTGGCACCTTTCTTCTCTTGTTACATTAGATTATACATATTGTAGTTATATATGGCATAAACACGTTTTACAAATTTGAAACAGGTTTTAAAGCAAGGCAGCCAACAACATCTCAGCTTAACCTCCAATGAAATAATGCTGAGGAAAGAATGGCTGTGGGATGAAAGTGAAGATGGCTATGTGTGAGTATATCTTCTACAATATTTGAACTTAACCACAAAAAAATACTCCAATCATTTAAATTTTGTCTTTTACATCCCCCCCCCCCCCCCCACACACACACACCACTGAAGCTCAGTTTACTCATCACATCAGTCTGGACAAGGGAAAGAATCCCAAAGGGCAGACAATCCATCTCACCAGCCACAAACTCAATAAATTTCTTCTTCTCCTTCTGCTACAAGCAAGCCGTTTTTTGTTTAAATTAATTCAATATATGGGGAGCCCTTGTGCTGATCCCTATTTGTGCTGTCCCTGCTGTTGTGGTGTTTTCTGTTCATCAGTCTGAACAAGGTTTTGCTAGTTCCCAAACTGGAGGAGGAGGAAAACACGTCTGTCTGTTTGATTTCATTCCCAGTGCTGGCATGACTGAGAGAGTCAAGGAGGGTGTGGGGGAGGAAGGAGACAGGGGCCAGTGTGATAAACAACCCTGTGAATCAGAGCTCTGGGGTGGCTTAATATGAAAAAAAAGCAATTACAATAGAGCAATTTTGTTGACAATAACTGTCAGTACAAACATTGATTCTCTATTTATGTGCATTTGCGATTTTGTTGAACTGTCTCTGTCCCAAACTTTGTATCTGTCTCTGTCTGTCTGTCTGTCTGTCTATCTGTCTGCCTGTCTGCCTGTCTGTCTTTGACTGTCTGTCTGTCTATCTGTCTCTCTTTCTTTACTTTAGTCTCTTAATTATGTGTGTGTGTGCTTGTGTGTGTTATGCTGTGTGTGTTGTTTTTTTCTTTCATGTCTTTTATATTGAGAAAAAAGCACCCCTGTTCTGTGTTTGAAACTTCAATCCTTGTGTAAAAGTGGTTTCGTAAATTTTGTCATCCAATCCCACCAAGAAAGAATAAAGGCAGACTGAGATACCTTAGTCCTGCAAACAGAAACATACAGACAGATCAGACAATGACAGTTCTCCAAGGCAAGGTTGAGGGCAGAAGGAAAAGAGGCAGACCACCAACATCCTACATTGCCAACGTCATTGAGATCAGTGGTCTGGGAGGAGGGCTACAGGAGATCGTAGAACTCAGCAGAGAGACGGAGAAAGAAAGATGGAGAGCCCTGGTGGCATTGCCAGTAGCTTCTACTGTGGATAACAGCCATTAACAGGTTTGTACTAAACATACCATATTTTGTCTTGGTAGCTTCCCTCTCAAGTTACATTAGACTATTATAATATATATTTACCATGAACACATTTTACGTACTTGAACAAAATTTTGAAACATGACTGCCAACAGCATCCTGGCAGAGACATGGATGAAATAATGCCGAGGAAAGAATGGCTGTTAGATATGTTTTGTTTTTGTTTGTTTTGTTTTGTTTAATGTCTATTCACTACATGGTGATTTAAACACACCCGCATTCATACCAAAGTACCTATTATTACACACCGCATCCCTCGCTCTCTCTCTTTCTCTCCCCCTACACGAACCCATACACACACATAAGTATATATATATATATAATTACAGTAAAGTAAAGGCTGTGAGATAGAACTGAAGCTGGCTACATGTCATTACACTTCTACACTATTTGAACCACCGATAACTTTGTCTTTCACACACACACACACACACACACGCACGCACGCGCACACACACAACACACACACACACACACACACACACCACTGAAGCTCAGTTTACTCAGCACATCAGTCTGGACAAGGGAAAGAATCCCAAAGGGCAGACAATCCATCTCACCAGCCACTAACTCAATAAATTTCTTCTTCTCCTTTTGCCAGAAGCAAGCCGTTTTCCTTTAAATTAATTCACTACATGGGGAGCCCTTGTGCTGATCCCTGTTTGTGCTGTCCCTGCTGCTGTGCTGTTTTCTGTTCATCAGTCTGAACAAGGTTTTGCTAGTTCCCAAACTGGAGGAGGAGGAAAACACGTCTGTCTGTTTGATTTCATTCCCAGTGCTGGCATGACTGAGAGAGTCAAGGAGGGTGTGGGTGGAGGAAGGAGACAGGGGCCAGTGTGATAAACAACTGTGTGAATCAAGCTCCTGTGAGATTGAGGAAAAACGAAAATCAATTCTAACAGTAATTTTGTTGAAAATAACTGTCAGTACAGACATATTTTTCTTCTCTTTCAATGCATTTGCATTTTGGTCGATCTTTCTGTCTCTGTCTTTTTCTTTCTGCCTCTGTCTCTGTGTTTGTCACTGTCTGTCTGTTTGCCTGTCTGTATCTGTCTCTCTTCTCTCTCTCTCTCTCTCTCTCTCTCTCTCTCTCTCTCTCTCTCTCTCTCTCTCTCTCTCTCTCTCTCTCCCCCTCTCTCTCTCTCTCTGTCTCCCTCTCTCTCTCTCTCTCTCTCTCTCTCTCTGTCTCCTCTCTCTCTCTCTCTCTCTGTCTCCCTCTCTCTCTCTCTCTCTCTCTCTCTCTCTCTCTCTCTCTCTCTCTCTCTCTATCTCTCTCTCCTAGTGGTTAGAACATCGCCCTGCAATCTGACGCAATCTGAGGACCCCAGTTTAATTCCCCTTCAAGGGGATATTTTCCTCTGGAGTTCACATCAGTGCAGATTCCACTCTCCCCAAAAGTCCTTCGGATGAGACTGTAAACCGAGGTCCCGTGTGCAAACGCAAGCAGAACATCTTGCGCACACGTTAAATCCTGTTCTACTTCACGGAAGAGTAGGCCATTGTGTTGCTGGTGGGAACAGATGACAGAATTTATAAAGCTGCATACACATGGGGACTGGATGTAAAAAAACACATAAGTACTTATTCCATTAACCTCGATATAAAAAAATAAAATAAAAATATATATCTCTCTACCTCTCTCTCTCTCCCTCTCTTTCTTTTGCTTTCTTTCATTCTTTCTCTTAATTGAGTATGTTATGTTGTGTGTAGTTCTTTTTTTCCTTTGAAGTTCTTTAGACGAGGGGGGAAAAGCACTCCAGTGTTGTTGTTGTTGCTTTTCTTTAACTCCAGTCTTTGCCTGACAGTGGTTTTGAAAATGTTGTCATCCATTCCCACCAGAAAGAATAGGCACAGACTGAGATATGTTGGTCATGCAAACAGAAACACACACACAGATCTGATGACGACAGTTCTCCAAGATAAAGTTGAGGGCATTAGAAAAGAGGCAGACCACCAACATCCTACATTGCCAACATCACTGAGGTCAGTGGTCTTGGCGGAGGGCTACAGGAGATGGTAGAGCTCAGCAGAGACACAGAGAGAGAGAGAGAGAGAGAGAGAGAGAGAGAGAGAGAGAGAGAGAGAGACAGACAGACAGACAGACAGACAGACAGACAGTCAGACAGACAGACAGACAGACAGAGCCAGAACCCTGGAGGTATTGTGACTATATCTTACTGATAATAACAGCCATTAATCCAAGTAACAGGTTTGTACTAAAGTACAATGTTTCGTCTTGATAGCTTCCCTTTCTTGTTACATAAGAACACACATAATGTAATCATATTTACCATGGACATGTTTTACTGATTTGATCCAGGTTAGAAACATGACTGGAAACAGCATCCAGGCAGATACATGGATGAGAAAATGCTGAGGAAAGAATGGCTGTGGGATACAACTGAAGCTGGCTACATGTCATTACATCTTCTACAATATTTGAACCAGAAAAAACCTCTGGTCATTTCAATTTGTCTTTCATGCACACACACACACACACACACACACACACACACACACACACACACACACACACACACACCACTGAAGCTCAGTTTACTCATCACATCAGTCTGGACAAGGGAAAGAATCCCAAAGGGCAGACAATCCATCTCACCAGCCACAAACTCAATAAATTTCTTCTTCTCCTTCTACCAGAAGCAAGCCGTTTTGGTTTAAACTAATTCACTACATGGGGAGCCCTTGTGCTGATCCCTGTTTGTGCTGTCCCTGCTGCTGTGCTGTTTTCTGTTCATCAGTCTGAACAAGGTTTTGCTAGTTCCCAAACTGGAGGAGGAGGAAAACACGTCTGTCTGTTTGATTTCATTCCCAGTGCTGGCATGACTGAGAGAGTCAAGGAGGGTGTGGGGGGAGGAAGGGGACAGGGGCCAGTGTGATAAAACAACCCTGTGAGTCAAGCTCCTGTGAGATTAAAGAAAAACGAAAATCAATTCTAACAGAGTAATGTTGTTGAAAATGACTGTCAGTACAGACATTTTCCTATTGCTTTGGGTCTGCATTCCCTCTGCCCCCCACCCTCTCTCTCTCTCTCTCTTTCTCTCTCTCACTGCACAGAAACACATAAGTGCCTACATGCACACACACATGGGCGCACACATGCACTCAAAGACAGAGACATACAGATACAGACACACACATGCACACTCAGCCAGCCAGCCATACAGACAGCCAGACAGTCTGTACAGTCTGCACTGACACGCACACAGACAACTACCTGAAAATAAAAGTTTGACTTTGACCCTTGACTTTGACTAACACCACAGACAACGAACACCACAGACAACGAACACCACAGAAAACTAACACCACAGACAACGAACACCACAGACAACTAACACCACAGACAACGAACACCACAGACAACTAACACCACAGACAATTTACACCACAGACAGACAACTAACACCACACACAACGAACACCACAGACAACTAACACCACAGACAATTTACACCACAGACAGACAACTAACACCACAGACAACTAACACCACAGACAACGAACACCACAGACAACTAACACCACAGACAACGAACACCACAGACAACGAACACCACAGACAACTAACACCACAGACAACTAACACCACAGACAGACAACTAACACCACAGACAGACAACGAACACCACAGACAATTAACACCACAGACAACTAACACCACAGACAGACAACTAACACCACAGACAACTAACACCACAGACAACTAGCACCACAGACAACTAACACCACAGACAGACAACTAACACCACAGACAACTAACACCACAGACAACTAACACCACAGACAGACAACGAACACCACAGACAACTAACACCACAGACAACTAACACCACAGACAGACAACTAACACCACAGACAGACAACTAACACCACAAACAGACAACAAGCCAACAGACACGCACACAGACAACTAACACCACATAAAGACAACAGACCAATAGACAACTAACACCACAGACAACTAACACCACAGACAGACAACGAACACCACAGACAACGAACACCACAGACAACAGACAGAAAGAAAGAGTGACAGACAGAAGGGACAACATGCAGACAAGGTTCACTTCACCCTCACAACACAACTGTGTGACAGGCAATGTCCCCTTCCCTCTGCCCCCCTCCTAATGAACCATTCAGTAAAACACGCCCCTCTCTCTCTCTCTCTCTCTCTCTCGATAATATTGTCTTGAAGAAGGGTTTAGTGCAGGTGTTTTGTCATGCTTTATTTTCTTAGTTTATTTTTTTTTATAACGATGTAGCCTGAAGATGCCTCTCTGTGTTAGTCTGTCTGTCTGTCTGTCTGTCTGTCTGTCTGTCTCTCTCTCTCTCTCTCTCTCTCTCTCTCTCTCTCTCTCTCTCTCTCTATCTATCTATCTATCTATCTCATTGCTCCTCCTCTTCCTCCTCACATTCACTCCCCTTCTCACCTTTAGCTGACCATTGTCACCTGCCAGGTTGGATTTTTTGTTTTGTTGTGTTTTTAAATTTTTTTTTGTTTCTATAGTGATTTCTGATTTCTTTTATGTTCATGCATTATTTCGCCTGATTCTTTGGTATCTATTTGTGTCCACTGGGCTTAATTAAAAAAGAGAAGGTTTTTTTTTTTACAGATTTGCTGTCGCATCAAAGGTTTCATTCATTTGTTTGTGCATTTGCGTGATTTCTTTCTTTTTTTTGATGTGTCACTGTGAGGATATTTCAGTACCTATTTTGGATTCCCCCCCCCTTCCCCTGTCATTGCATTAAACATGTTGATAAAAATGTTTCCATTAGACTAAGAAGGATGTAAGCTAAAAGCTTATGATTGCTCAATAGTATCCCATAACCTGTGGTAGTAGGGGAGTGCTACATAGACCTCAACTTTTCTAGGGGCCAGCATATTGAGTGCGGCACCCATCTCCTCTCCCTCGCTGCTTTACCTTCCCTGACCCTAAAGAGGGCAGGTACCCATTTACAGCTGGGTGAACTGAGGGACTGTACTGAAGCCAAGGCGTACAAACGGTCACCCATCCAAGTGGTAACCACGCTTGATGCTGCTTACCCTTAGCTGGGGAAAAGCGAGAGCTCTGACCACTGAGCTATCCCGTCCCCAATATAACCTACTGAATTTGTTTCGTTCCTCCGCTAAAGCTGGAACCCAAGGTTGACCCGTGGTTAGGTGTTGTGAAGCGGCCATGTTTGCCCACCATGAAGGTAGCCGCATTCTGACTGAGGGAGGCATGCTGGGTATGTTCGTGTGTCCGTCACCCACCCACGCTGGTATGAATGACAGGATATTTTACGTGCATAACTAGATCTTCTTGCGTGTGTAGATCCATACAGAAAGGGAAACAAAGACACAGGCAGGACTGCACACGCGGAGAAGGTAGACATCCCCACACCTGATTCATCACACGTCATCAAGGTTGAAGCTCAGGCTTTCATAGACCCATGGCATTGAAGTCCGCTCCTAGTTACTCCGCTATAGCGGCCCGTCCATCTAGAAATTTTTTTTTAAAATGACCGTGCCTTTTTTCCCCTTACTTCTCGTTCCTCGGCTAGACTTTTGACGTCAATCTGTTTTTTTCTGTTAATTGTTCGTTCCTCGGCTACAACTGCAAGGTTTCCCAATGGTGACACTGGTCGTACGTGTGCGGCCGTCGTTATGCCCGTCATGAAGGCAGCCGCTTGTAGTAATAATAATGATAATAATGATGATGTATGGAATTTATATAGCGCTGAATCTTGTAAAGCAACAAATCAAAGCGCTCAGATGACTTTTTTTTTATCGAGGATAATGGAACAAGCACCCATGTGCTTTTTACATCCAGTCCCCCCCCCCCTCCACCTACATTCCCCCGTTGTCACCACTGTTTCCCCCTCTTAAGGTCAGGGACGGGTAACACGATGGAGGGAGATTGCGCGCCGCTTCAGTCAGGCCCAGTACAGTGAGGTACCTGCACCCTCGGTCCAGGAACGGAACCATAAAGGTTATGGGACTCCTATTACCTTTTCTATTTTTACCCGTTGATCATTTCCGGCATGTTTTGTAAATTTTGTCATCTGTTCCCACCAGCACACAATGGCCTACTCTTTCGAAAAGCGAAACAGGATTTAACGTGTGCGCAAGATGTTCTGCATGCGTTCGCACACGGGGCCTCGGTTTATAGTCTCATCCGAAGGATGACTTCAAGCATTACTTTTGACCTTGACGGAAGCAACACCTTGAAAGACCTGGACACGTAACAACGCCACTACTATAGACCCCCCCACCCCCACCCCCAGCACTGACCTGATGTAGTCGTTCCTGCAGAGGATCATGTTGTTGCGCTCGAAGCAGGACTTGCCGATCTCGCCCAGCTGGGCCTGGCAGCACGTGCACTTGAGGCAGCCGGTGTGCCAGTAGTGGTTCAGGGCGAAGAGCAGGAAGCGGTCCTGGATCACCCGCCCACACCCGCAGCACGAGTGAGCCAGCCCGCCCGACCCCGCTGCCAGCCCCGACCCTGGCCCTGGTGTCGTTGTCGTTGTTGTTGGCGTTGTGGTCGTTGTCCCTGTGCCGTTGGAGAGGGGAGGGTGACTGGAGGGGTTGGTGGGGGTGAGGGCGGGGCCCATGCCGGGGTGGTGGTGGGGGAAGGGGGTGGCTTGCAGATCTCCTGGACACCCTGCCGACAGCAGAGAAAAAAAGGTCATCAATGAGTTGTGTGGTGAAGGTAAAGGTGTTGTTCCCGTAACCTGTGTGGTCATAGGGGAGCGAGGCTTCAGAGACCTCAACTTCTCTAGGGGCCAGCATATTGAGGGCGGCGCCCATCTCCTCTCCCTCGATTCTTTACCATCCCTGATCCTAAAGAGGCAGGTACCCATTTACAGCTGGGTGAACTGGGGGAACCGTACTGAAGCCAAGGCACGTAAACGGTCACCCATCCAAGTGGTAACCTCGTTCGATGCTGCTTAACTTTGGCTGGGTGAAAGCGAGTGCTCTGACCACTGAGTTATCCCGTTCACAGTTGTATGATATGTATGTCAACTGACAGGTGTAAAAAGTGTTTAATCACATAAAATACGATATAGAACAGAAGCCACATATCATAAAGTCTAAGAATAATCACCGCCAGGACATCTGACCAAGACGCATCCAGGAGCCAAAACTCGACCAGATAAATGGGACAAAGGACGTGGTCTTTGCTAAAAAAAAATGTCTCAAATGCTGTCATTGAGAAATGTCATTTTATAGAATTTTTAATTTTAATTGAACCTGTGACCAATCATGTATGGAGAAGTGGAAACTGGTAACCTGCACTCGTTTTCCATCACTACTATTTGCTGAGATCTAAGAATGCTTTGAAAAGAAAACCATACCTTTCTAAATCGTGTGTGTGTGTGTGTGTAAGTTTGTCTTTACTAGACAATGGTCATTATGATGCGCGGGTGCACGTATGTGTGTGTTTTCTAGTCAATAGCCTTTATAAAATTGTGTTCATATGTTGGTGTGGGTGTGGGTGGATGGGTGGGTGTGGGCGTGCGGGCGTGTGTGAGTGCGCGCGTGCGTGCACGCGTAAAAAAAGTTAATGTCTTTTCCAATCAATGGTTTTTACCACATTGTATTCCTACATTGGTGTGTGTGTGTGTGTGTGTGTGTGTGTGTGCGCGCGCGCGTGCACCTGGGTTTGTGCGTGTGATAACTTTTTTAAGCTATCTTGGAATGTTTATAACAATCTGAAATATATTTTTCTTGTGTCTTGTGAGATAATTATAGGTATCAATGTGCCTGTCAGTATTGTAATTGCCCTTCATGGTATGATTAAAGTGTTTTTGACTTGACTTGACTTGATACCTGTGATTTAATCCTAAATGTTGTCCTCCTATACCAGACACTTTTAATCTGATCAAAATAAAACCAGACACTGACTAAAATCAGTGTGCAAAATGTACAGCAAGCTTGCGGGTCTAGGTAAAGTTTTTTTTATGTGTATGCCCCTGGATGTGCACCCTACCCCTGTGTTCGTGTGCACGCGCAGGCGTGCGTGTGTGTGTGTGTGTGTGGTGTGTGTGTGTGTTGTGTGTGTGTGTGTGTGTTGTGTGTGTCTGTGCGGTGTCTGTGCTCGTCGTGTCGCTGTGTGTCTGTGTGTATGTGTGTGTGTGTGTGTGTGTGTGTGTGTGTGTGTGCGTCTGTGTCTGTGTATGTCTGTGCATGTGTCTGTGTGTGTCTGTGTGTGTCTATGCCTGTGTGTGTGTGTCTATGTCTGAGTGTGTGTCTGCGCGCGAGCGCGTGTGTGTGTGTGTGTGTTTGTGTGCGTGTGTCTGTGTGTGTCTATACCTGTGTGTCAGTGTCTGGTGTCTCTATCTGTTATGCGTCTGTGCATAAGACTTCTGCACACACTTTCACCACACACTTGTTTGCAAGCCTTTACAACCATGTACTCTGTATGTATTGATGCAAAGATACATAGCAAGATATATATATCACAGGGTAAAAGTAGAACAACAAGCATATATAGCTGTTCCCCAATATTTCTTTCGCCTTCCTCAGGGGAGGGGGGGGGGGGGGGGTATTATAATGACGTGTGAAATGACGTCAATCTCAATTATAGGTCATTGTGAAACTTTGTTATGTCCACTGTTGGCCATCGCTCTTTCTCTGTTTCTGGTCCATCGTTTGGAATGGCCTCCCTATCTCTCTTCACCAAAGGCCTTTTTGTGACTCTTTTAAATCTGGCCTCAAGACATATTTGTTTCAAACCTAAGAATTTCCTCTCCTGTTTCATTTCATAGCTATCCCTGCTTTTCAACAGCCAAAAATTCCATCACCCTGCCAAAGTGTATAGCGTGTGTGTGTGTGTGTGTGTGTATTTGGACTTGTTAGAACTATTACTTGCTATTGGTTGCATGACTGTGTGAGAATGAGTTGAGTGCAAGGGCTTTGATTTGTCTGTGCAAGATACAGCGCTATATAAACTCCATTTATTATTATTATTATTATCATTATTATTATTATGACATTGTAAATTAAACATCATACTGAGACCATGTGAGACAGACAGACACAGAGAGAGAGAGAGAGGGGGGGGGGGGGGGAGGGGGGAACTTTCCATGGGACAATTATGGTCATATTGTTAAGGTTTACACACACATACACACACATATACACACACACTTGGGCGCGCAGCATACACCACATCCACACACACAAACACACACATCCTTCCAGTAAACTATAAGCGAGGTCCCTGGGTGAGAGCATAGGCAAAACAATCCCCCACATGCCCAAACCCTTTCACCTTTCGGAAGAGCAGGAATTGTGTGCCATTGCAAATGGATGACAAAATCTACATAATCTACAAAGCTGTGAACACACACATACACACACACACATGGGAACTGGATGCAAAAAACAGCAAAGGAGTGCCCATGCCATCCGCCTAACAAAGGGATACATAAATAGATATTAAACAATAAACACACATGGGCGGGCACACACATACACACAAGTCAATTTAGGTATGTTTGGAGGATATATATATATATATATATCTTTGTTTTGATTTTTTAAAAACACAATTCAGCTGGGCATATATATATATATATATATATATATATATATATATATATATATATATATATATATATAAAATCTTCCTCACTTCCCAGTTTTGCTTAGTTCTTTTCATTGCTACATCAATTACAAAAATTAGTTGCCCGTAGAAAAAAACAACCCCAACAACAATAACAATAACAACAACAATAAAAATACCCACCTACAAACAAAAGACAGCACACTACTTCCCATAGATCAAAGCCAGTCACACAATAGGACAGTCCTCCACACGTCACATTAATGGCAGACACTCAGCACTGCACGTGATACACGGCAGCCAACAAAGAAAGGTAACTGCCACTGTCTCCACCACAGCTACACACACACCTAGCTTTCCAAGCCTTGTGAGCCTACAGCTCAATAAAGACAGGGAGAGAGGAAGAGAGAGAGAGGGAATAGGATGAGAGAGAGAGAGAGAGAGAGAGAGAGAGAGAAGAAAAAACAACAACAAAGAAGTGGGAGCAGAAGAAGAAGGGAAAGACTCTGTGTGTGTGTGTGTGTGTGTGTGTGTGTAAAAACAATAAGTTAGTTTATAACATGTGTTAAAATCTAATTATGTCTTGCCCTAATCAGAAAGGAATGTTTCAGTTATCAACAGATTAACTTTGGTGGAAAATTGTCTAAGTTGTGTTATTAACTGGTTTAAATACTCAATTAAATGTTTAGTTGTCAAAGCTTTGATTAATTTTTTCTTGACACTACTCCATGTTCCTCCCTTCAGGTATACCTCAAGAAGGGCACACTGATAATTATTTATGAAATGATTCAATAGCATGTGTGTGTTTGTCTGCCTTTGTGTGTATTGGTCTGTGTCTGGGACTATGTGTCTGTCTTGTTGTCTCTATCCATACATTTGAGCTCTGTACACACTTTCACTACATATGTGCATATGTGTCTGCAAGCATTTATACCTAAGCACTCTGTGTGTAGCAATCAACGCAATGCAAAGATACAAAGCAATCTGTATCTTCTTCTTCACATCCTACTTTTCACTACTTTTCTCTTCACCACTACATCAATCAAATAAAGTTGTCTGCAATATAAACCAACAAACCATGCAAACAACAACAACAATAAAACCCTCCAAACAAAAGACATAAACACACTACTTCTCATAGATCAAAGTTGTGCACAATGGGACAGTCCTCCACACATCACATTAATGGCAGACACTCAGAACTGCACGTGACAAAGGAAGGTAATGCTGTCTCCACCACAGCCACAGGTTTCCAGGACTTGTGAGTCTACAGCTCAATAAAGACAGGGAGTGAGGAATAGAGAGAGAGAGAGAGAGAGAGAGAGAGAGAGGGTGGGAATAGCATGGTAGAGAGAGGGAAAAAAACAAGAAAGAAGAGGGAGCAGAAGGAGAGAAAGAATCACATGAAAATTGATTCCTTTCCAATTACCCAAAGACATTAGTCAACAAGAACTATACATTGACTGAAAAGTAAGAAACTGTTTTCATACAACCTCCCCCCTCCCCCCACACACACACACACACAGGTACACACAACACACACACACACACTTTTAAACTAGTGCAATTCATTTATTATATATTTAATCAAATTTGTGTTTTACAGAGTTTTGCTTCTTCTTGCAAGTATCTGATGTTTATCTTTCCCCCAAACCACAAGAAGGGCAAAAGAAATACACATTGTTCAATTGTTCCATTATATTATGTTTACCTGTTTGTGTCTGAGTGTCAGTGTTAGGGAGTAGGAGCTCTGCACACACTTTCACCACATAAATATTTGCAAGCATTTACACCTTTCCATTCTGTATGTGATGGCAAATGCAATGTAAAGATACAGAGCAATCTATTTCTTCTTCTTCTACCTTTCTCTACTTCTTTCTTCATCACTATATCAATCAAAAAAGTTGTCTGTAGAAAAACAACAATACCAACAACAATAAAAAAAAACAACCTCCAAACAAAAGACATAAACACACTACTGCCCATAGATCAAAGCTATGTACAATAGGACAGTCTTCCATAGGTCACATTAATGGCAGATAATCAACACAGCACGTGATAAACAGCAACTGACAAACAAAGGAAGGTAACTGCCACTGTCTCCACCACAGCTACACACACACCTAGCTTTCCAAGCCTTGTGAGCCTACAGCTCAATAAAGACAGGGAGTGAGGAAGAGAGAGCGGGTGGCAATAGGATGGGGGAGAGGAGAGAGAGAGAGAGAGAGAGAGAGAGAGAGAGAGAGAGAGGAGAGAGAGAGAGAGAGAGAAAAGAAAAACAACAACAAAGAAGTGGGAGCAGAAGAAGAGAAATACTCTGAGAGAGAGAGAGAGAGGAGAGAGAGAGAGAGAGAGAGAGAGAGAGGAGAGAGAGAGAGAGAGAGAGAGCTGGAAAAACAGATGCACAGATAAACACAAACATACAAACCACAAAGCAAATCCCCCTATTTTCACTATTCAGTCCTTTATTATCATCCATCTCTCAAAGTGCAGGTCTATACCATCCCCCCACCACCACCACCACAATTCTTCAGCTAGAACTCAGGGGACTGGTTCATCAATGGTGAAATGTCATGCATGCAACCCTTTGCCAACCATTCAGGTAGCCACATTGTGCCTGCAGGGATGATGTCTGAACATGGAACTCGTGTGCATGCAGGCATTTGGGGGTTTTCCCTTAAATATTGTCACCTGTTCCTTCCAGCATGCAATGGCCTATTCTTTTAAAAAGGCAGAACAGGTTTTAACGTGTAGGAAAGATGTTCTGCATGCGTTTGCACACAAAGCCTGGTTTATAATCTCATCCAAAGGACTTCCAGGGGGAAAGAGAGTCAGTACTGATGTAAACTCAGAAAGAGGGAAGTCCTATCCACAGATGTCTCAGTGGGTGCTCAAACCCCACATCGTCAGAACACAACACACTGTTCTAACCACTAGGCTATCCTGCCTCCAACCACCCCTCTCCCCCCATCCCAGTATTTGCAAAAAGATTAAAATATAGGACGAGGAGGGGGGGAGGGAGGAAGGGAGGAGTGCAACAGAAAATAAGAACTCATAAAATAAACCCCTTGTGCAGAGAGCAAAGGCCATCACAAGGGGAATGACGTCAGAAACGTCACCACTAAATATAGCCCAAGGCGCACTGATAAACAGTGACAGACCAGCTGAAGACACTTACATGACCTGCAGAGAATGTCAATACTTCCAGATCCTTCCTTTCCAGTAAAAGAGGGGAGGGGGGAGATAGAGAGAGAGAAACAGACAGACAGACAGAGACAGAGAGAGATTCCGATGATCTATTCATAAAGGCCATTGCCCCTTAGAAGGGGGTTTACATACAAGACAGAAGCGCACACTCTGTAGGTTTTCACATATTGACATGATTATCATGTTGACAACATATTGCGCACTTTAAATGAGAGAGAGACAGACAGACAGACAGGCAGAAAGGGGAAGATAGAGACAGATAGGCAGAAAGATAATCCGACAAAGAAACATAGAACTGAGAGACAGACAGAGAACAAGGGATGAGCCAGACAGAGAAAAAGAAAGACAGAGAAGAGTGGGAGGGTAAGGAAACAACTCTCTCTCTCTCTCTCTCTCTCTCTCTCTCTCTCTCTCTCTCTCTCTCTCTCTCTCTCTTGGGAATAAGAGATATTACAATGTGACAAAGGTTATCTTCCACCCACTGTGGATGTGTTTGCATTAGCTTGTCACCATTACAGGGGTACATTACCCTGTATTCTTATCATTATTCACTGATTTGATCAGCATCCCCCCACCCCCCCTCATTTATGGACCAAGGGCCTCTTTATTAATGAATCCTTCAGAGTTAAGAGTTTTATAGCACTCTCTCTCTCTCTCTCTCTCTCTCTCTCTCTCTCTCTCTCTCTCTGAGCATCTTTCAGTTGCCTTCTCTTTGTTTGGCTGATACTAATTTATTTCTATTCTAATTAATGCACAATTTGTCTTGATAGCCGTGCTTGAGTCAGATAAAGACTATGCCTTGTGTTGAATAGACATTTTGCTTTTAATTAGTGGTTGAATTTCGTTTTGTAGTGCCTAATCAGGGCAAGGGCCGAATGGAAAACAGTATAGACATGCTTGTCTGTAATCCCTGAACATAAATATTATTCGTTCATTCGTTCACCCACTCATTCATTCATTCTCTCTCTCTCTCCGTTCAGAGTTCACAGAGTTCTCTCTCTCTCTCTCTCTCTCTCTCTCTCTCTCTCTCTCTCTCTCTCTCTCTCTCTCTCTCTCTCTCTCTCTCACTCTCTCTTTCTCTCAGGTCAGAGTTCAGAGCTTCTCTCTCTCTCTCTCTCTCTCTCTCTCTCTCTCTCTCTCTCTCTCTCTCTCTCTCTCTAATCTCTCTCATAGTCTCTCAGGAAGAAATAAAGAAAGACAGAAAATCCATAATAACATTGTTACATCACGTATTGATAAAAGAACAACACAGGATCTGACACGCCATATCATCTTACAGTACGCACACAACAATGGCCAGCAAAAAACAAAAACAAAAGAATGAATAAACAAAAGGAAAATGGTCTCTGAAAAAAAGAAGAAACAAACAAGAGTAAAGACTAAACAAAATAGCAGCCATACGATTCTGGTTATCGCCCTTGTTTATGAGGCTTTTATGTTTCCTGTGATGTTCTGTTGTCTCTGTCTGTTTTTACCCTGTGTGTGTGTGTGTGTGTGTGTGTGTGTGGTGTATGTGTGAGAGAGTTTGTGTGTATTCATGTGAGAGATAGTGTGTGTGTGTGTGTGTGCGCTCGTGCGCGTGCGTGTGCGTGCGAATGCATGTAGGCCTATGTGTAGTGTGTGTGTATGTTCTTCCTGTGGGTGTGCCTTCATAATGCATAATAATAACTAGTGTTGAGAATGATACAAATGATGACACAACAGAAGTGCATATATTATTATATGCTAGGGGACTACTTGACAGGGCTGTACTCTACGCTTTGCTATCAGAATAATTATATCATAGCGTCAACCAGGCTGGAGCAATACAGACACCTGCAGTGTGGGCTAGATGATTTGAGCAACACTCCACAATCTATACTGTGGATAGTGGTCAAATGTGTGGCCCAGTCTTCCTGGTGACCCTATCTCACAAGCCCATTCTGGGTAGGCGCTAGCATGAGTCAAAAAAACAACACTCTTATTGGGATTCAAACCTATCTATCTATCTATCTGTCCCGTAGTCTGACGACCATGGGGGCACCCTCAAAGACTCAACAACCAGTTCCCTCCATTCCTCTCTCTGTTCTGCCTTTCTCAGGGTTTTGTTGAGTTCTGGACAGATTCAAACCTACGATTTTTAAAAAACCCAAAACCTAACATGTTAACCACTAGAAGATTTCCATGTATTTGATACATGCTTGTGTGTGTAGCATTCTTGAAGTATGCATTCTGCAGAGAATGGTATTTACCTGTGTGTGTCTAGGCAGTCTAACAGATGATCGATTGCAATAAAGCATCAGCAAAGACCTACTCTCTCTCTCTCTCTCTCTCTCTCTCTCTCTCTCTCTCTCTCTCTCTCTCTCTCTCTCTCTCTCTCTCTCTCTTCAAAACCTACAAGGAACCCAGCCAACAGCAAATTTACAAACTGAATTTCAAACTTTCACAAAACTTTTTTTTTCCAAATTTATAGTCTGTCCTTTCCCTCCACCCAGCCCTCCACAAACCATCAACATCACCCCCTCCACCTTCTCTCCCTCATTCTCAGACTTCACAGAACCAGAAACAAAAACACAGGAGGGAGATTTACGAGGATGGCAGCGTTTCTGTGCCGATAAATCCACCGCCAGTCTGATGTGCTTTCAGTCATCAGATGGGGAATCACAATCTGTTTCAGACTCCAAGAAAATTCATCTGTTCACAGAGTGATGTATGTCAGGAGAGAGCTAAGGCTTAGTTCATGGTGGATGTTTTTTCCAGTTCTTTTGAGGTCAGTGGAATGAAGGCTGTGCTCCTTTAGGCACCAAAGAAGAGACACAGAAAAGGGGTGGAGAGCGAAAGATGCATGTAATGACGCCATAGACATCTCCTCTTTGCCATTTTGCTGGTTAATTAATTAAGTTGGGAATTATTGTGCTTCTTTCATCTGTTCAGTTCACATAAGTTTGAGTTTGAATAATGCTTTCTGTTTATTTCACACACACACACACACACACACACTTTTGAAATTAAAAAAGAAGCTTTAACCTACTGTTACATTAAGTTTTAACAAAATGCTTGATGGTTTAAGCCCTATTTCAAGACTCTCATTATGCCTTGCCATGCAAATTTAACCCATAGTAGGGCAATTAGGCACAAAAGTAAACAGTTGAAATGACTACATTATGCCAGAGTAACAATGCAGTAGGTTATCTCAACTTCAAATTACCATTCTGTGCAAGCATACCAATACCTGTAGTAATTTCTGAAGGGACAAAAAAAGTGAATAGGGGATTGGCTTAATTAATGCTTCTCAGCTTCAGTAAACTGTAGTACACTGTTGTGTAGGTGGCTTTTGTAAATCAAGAAAAAAAAGAAAAGCGAGACAGGCGAAATAAAAGGTAGAAAGGAAAGAAAAATATTGGAAAGAAAAGCAAACATCAATGGGGGATCAAAAAAGGGGAAAAAAGTAAATAAGAAAGGAAGAAAGGAAGAAAGAAAGAAAGAAAGAAAAAAAATAACGACAGTCGGATACAGAAAAAAAGAAAGCTACAACTAACAAAATTAGGAAGAAAGAAGGAAAGAAAGATAAAGAAAAAAGGAAGTCGAACAGAAAAAAAAGAAAGAAGAAAAAAGCAAAGAAAAATAATAAAAAAATAATAGAAACACTAAAAGAAGAAATAAACAAACTAACAAGCACAGGGAGACAGATTATGTACTGACTTTAAATGATCAGCCTGCAATCAGCTCCCTTATATTGTTTAGGTATAATACATAACATGCTAGAACTGAAAACAGGGTTTTTTTCTGCTAAAATATGCTTCAACTTTCCCAAACTTATCAAAACATAAAACATGCACAATCAAGAGCAATATACAATTAAACAAACAAGCATAAAAACAGACTGACAAAGAAAGACAGAACATAGAATGAAAAAGTAATTAGCAAATTAAAAACAAGGGGGAAAATCCAAAGAAGAAAAAGATGAGGGCAAAAATAAGGACTAAAGGAAATAAAAGGAACAAAAAGAGAGAACAAAAACAAGAAAGCCAAAAGACAGGCAGGGAGGATAAAATGAATGAAAGAACGACAGAAAAGAAAAGAAAATGAACAGAAAACTAAAAGGAAAAGCAAGACAGTAAAAGTAAGAAAAAAGGGACAGTTAAGAAGGAAAGAAGGGAAAGAAAGGTTGGGTTTTTTAAGCAGCAAAAACACCACCAAAAAAATGCAGAGAAACAGACAACAGAAAGAAAGAAAGGACCAGCGAATAAAAGAAAAAAAGACAGAGAAGAAAGAGAAAAAAGTAGAAAGACAGATGGAAGAAAGAAATGAAACCTGCTGTTTCAAGGTCTGCTTATAATGTTTTGAATGAAGAATGCTTTAACCAAAAGAAACAGACAAAAAAGGAAAATGTAAGGAAGAAAGAAAGAATAAAGATAAAGCAATACAAATACAGAAGCATGTCTCAAATCAAAACACAGGAAAGCAACAAAATAAATGATTAAAGTGACAAAATATTTTTAAAAGGGAAGAAAAATAGAACTAGGCTCAAACTCAGGCTGTCAGATAGCATTTGCAATATTCCAACCACCAGCCTATTCCTTCCCTCCCTAGGTTCAGTGTTGTCATGTGTGCAAGTATTTTTTATGTGCACATTTTTTTTTGTTAAAAAGTTACCAAGCTTATTATAGTTACTATAAGCATATTTTTTTCTAAGTGAAGAGTAGAGCCTTTTCCCCAATTATGCAGTAGGGTACAGGTGTTATAGAAGTCAATGGATTACCACTCACTAGTTAGAATGACCCCTATCCTCTCATCACTACTGGGCTGTGATTGGCTAAAACATGTTAAGTAATGCTCACCCAAAATTCTAATGTCCCAGTCAAAACAAAACTTCATCACTATCCCCTTTGGCCAGGGCAGGGCTGGGACCTCATGACTGAATTGTCCCATTCAGCTAGGCTGTTGGGACAGCAGGTGAGAAGTCATATATGGCATCTTGAACTTGTCAATTAGACTTAGGAAGGAAACTGGGGAACGAAATAAGAAGTGAAATAGAAAGTAAAGAAAACAAAAAGAATAATAAATTAAAAAAATAGGTAGATAAATAAATAAATAAATGAAGGAAGTGTTTACTGTTACTGTTACTGGTCCCCTAACCGATAGGGTCCTAGGGGCGCTGCATGGTGGACAAACGGTGGACCAGATGGCTCCACTTAGGGCATCGTGGGCTAGTGCCTGGGTGACATTGAAGTCCTTCCCTTGTCTTTTCCGACTTTTGCATTTAGGTCACCCATCACTAACCTCATGTCATGGTCTGGTGTGTTTTCCATTTCAGCCTGTAATTGTTCATAAAATGTATCTTTGCTTTCTTCTCCACTGTCGTTGGTTGGTGCATAGCACTGTATGATTGTGGTATTAGCATGTTTACCTTTCATTCTTATCTTCATCATCCTGCTGTTGATAGGTTTCCACTCCCATCAGGCACTTCTCCATTCCTTTCTTCATGATAATTGCTATTCCCTCATGGTGTTGGTTGTCATCTCTACCACTGTACAGCACTGTCTCTCCTGTGCTGGCTCTGTATTTGCCTGATCCTGTCCATCGGCTTTCACTGACTCCGAGAATATGTAGATTGTAGGTCTCATCTCTGCTGTAACTTGCGCTAGTTTTCCTGTCTCAAACATGATTCTCACATTCCAGAATCCTATTTTGGTCTTATTTTTGGCGATTAAGATTTCCATCTTCCTGTCAGTAGCTTCCTTTCGGCTTTCACCACTGTCATTCATACACATAATTATATGCAGCGCCCCTACGACCCTATCCAGTTACGGGACCATTAACAGTAACCACTTCCTTCATGTATCTTCCCATGACTCTGGAAGCCCGTCACACCCAGTAGTGTTGATTTCTTGTGTTGCCGTTTCCCTAACAAACGTGTTGTTTTTTTTACAGAACAGGGTTGTTAGCCCTGTGTCTAACCCCCTACCTGGGAAAAGGGTTCCACCTTAGTCGCCTTTTAGGACATGCCTGGTTGGAGGGCAGAGATCCTATTCTTGTGATGCTCGCTTTTGCAAGCATGCCCCAGGAGTCCTATGGGACCATCCATCCTTGAATGAATACTATTATGTGATGTGATAGATTAATAATTATCGTTATCACTATGAAATTAATTGTGAAGTAACCATAATCATTTAATCTTTTTGTAGAGGAAGAGGGACTTTAATATTGTGTGGCCTGTTGTTGAGTGGAGAGAGCGAGCTTGAGTGTGTCCGAGGCTGCTGTGAATAATTGTGAGTATATGTGTGTAAATGGTATGATGGTAGCATGACAGTGGTGACCCAACTTAAGATTTTGTTTGCTTCCCTCCCTGAGAAAGTTTTTAAAAAAATGTTTTTCCTCCATCCCTGATAAGATATTGTTTTATATCCCCCCTTAATTATTTGCATTGTATATTCCAATATAACATTTGCATTTGACTTTGTGTAAGTGTGTAATCTCTTTGTTTTGGGGATTTTTTTTTGTCGTCCCTTTCCCAGGAACAGTTAGCTTCAACCTCTTGTTGTCTGTATCTTTGAGCAAAGGAACAAGGTGTTGGAGAGACTGCTTCCTCCATATTTATAGTTTCTATCTCTGTCTCTGTCCTCTGGTTGCAGTTTCTGTTTTCCCCTTCTCCCTCCTGAGTGTGAAACTACCCTGCTGTTCTCACACCACTTGAGAGCAGTGGTATGGGGAAACCTCAGCTCCTAATAAAAATAATGTTCTGTTTGGGGGTTGCTTGGGTGACTTGTTTTATTATTTTATAATTTGATTACTTGTTTACTTTACTGATTTTTGTGAGGTAACTTGATTGATTTGTATCTGACTTAGTGAGTAGTATTCACTAGTTCAAATTATTCATTATCAGGTTTTGATTGTTTACCTCTGAATATAAAATATTTTGTTTTGCCCAATGCTTATGTAAATTTTAGTGTATGTTGATAGCTAATATTTCCCCCTACCACTAGTTATATTGCAGTGTACATTGTTCTCCTTGTATATGTCTTATTAATAAGTGTCCGAATTAGTTGCCACTAGGGTGCTGTCTGAGGGTTTGCTATTTCTTGCCTCATTTCTTCTCCCTATCTTGAACTTGTCTTTCACTGAATTGCTGATGATGTTCATGGGTGCCATTTGTGTTCAAAACCACACAGGATGCTACATACTATGCCCAAAATTGATGACA
The DNA here is from genome assembly GCA_028751875.1 of Rapana venosa. Lineage (NCBI taxonomy): Eukaryota > Metazoa > Mollusca > Gastropoda > Neogastropoda > Muricidae > Rapana > Rapana venosa. Next base: position 38,018,964 of record CM054139.1, read on the forward strand.
ACATAATTAATTTTTAGTTGTGCAGTAAGATTGAGACAACATTACCCATAACAATATATTTAGCTTTGCCACCTCCAGTACTTCCAATATCGAACCTTACACTTTCCGGCAAAGTCTTTGCCACCTTCCATCACCTTATCTACCCACTCTACCTCTGTAGCACTGCAGCGTCTGCACTTCAGCCAGGACACTAGAACTCCAGCTCTGTCCTGAAAACCTTACTCAGCTCAGTGAATCCTCTGTTCTGTTGCTGACTGTTCATGCACGCCAGTAAGCAAGGACTTCCTTTTTATAGTCGGCTTTATACCTCTCCAAGTCTATCCTGGCAGCTTCCTCTCATGTCCAATGGCCACTTGCTCTCATTTTCTCCAATTACCCTATTATTAATAGGTGCTAGGAATTTTTCTTATATGCATCACATACAAAAATGATAATCTAAGCTCTGTTTCATCACTTGCGCACATCCCAGGAGTACATATTGCATTGTGTTGCATATAGTCCCCCACCTGGGTAGAATTTGGGCTGCTCTCTCCAGAGAGGCACTGGTCACACAATTCTGTAGCACAGACCTCCTGAAGTAAGAAATTCACTATCTGCACGTGTCAATGTTTTCCTCGAACCTAAGTTCGCTGGAGGCAATTGCAAGCAGACATAGAACCTTGGTTTGTTGCTCATTAGACTAGAACCCAACCAAAACATTTCTGATTATACCCACTGTTGCTCATTAGACAGAACCCAACCAAAACATTTCTTATTATACCCACTAAAGGAGAAGGGGTTCCAGGTTTGAGCACACAAGGAGTTGGTGACATCATTATTTCTAGCTGGGTGCACTACTGCTAGGCCACCAGTCAAAATCTTGTGATGTTCTGTTACTGACCACTACTAGTGGTGTTCACCTATAATTATCCTTTGTTATTGCCAATGGTTACCGGTTACATAGCTCTTTGGCTTTTGCTCTCGTGTGTTTTCGTGCTATTTTCATCATGTGATGTCCACCCTGGTATCCTCTTTGAAATTGCCTACATAGAAACATAAATAACTTGAGTAAACGCAACTATTAATAATAACAATGATAATAATAAAACTAATGATAATCATCATCATCATCATAACAGTAATCCTGATAATGATAAATATAATGATGAGGAGGATGATGGTGATGAGGAGGACAATACTACTTCTACTACTATTGCTTCTACAAACAACAATGATAGTAATAATAATAATAATAATAATACTTTTGTAGTCCGGTGCATTTGTGTCACTCTGTGTGAGAGCATAGCTACATTTGTTTTGGGTTAAATCAGTGAAACCTACACAATGTGTGGTCAAAATATATTAATTGTTCCAGTTCTATATGTAAACTGCCAGAGTTATTATGCTTATTATATATATTTGTATTTTTATATTTAATAAATTATTTAAACATGTTTGTCTTCCAATATTCTAACTTAACTATTTACGTTTGTATTTTGTTTATGTCACTTTTAATGTTGTCTACATGAAAAATCTTAATGATTTTTTAGTAATTCAATAATATGGTCCAGTTATCTCCCATGCAATGGGAGCATTGGTCTGATTAAGAACAGAAAATCAATGATAGCAACTTACTAAGTCATATTATTTGCTCATATTCATGGATATGATTTTCAAATAATGATCTTGATTCTTTCCTCATAAATAAATATTTTTTGCCTATTGCATTATGTGAGCATAGGTACCTTAATCTTACCACTAGAAAAGCATTTCTAATTCCTATGTAACAGAATTTTTAATAAATTGTATTGCGCACAGAAAGAACATGAAGAATAAACTTTATTTAGATAAATAAAATATCACTCATATTAAGTAGTAATATATAGTAAGTAGTAATATATCTAAGGTTAGAAGCTGTTTGAATCATAGTAATTACCGAACAACAGTTTATTGTAAACAAGTTTCCATTACAAACTTAGTTTTATTAAATGAAAACATAAACGTATATATCTATGGTATAATATGGGTGTCCATATAAATGAATGCAAGGCTGGAAGATTTAAGTATGGATAATTAGCAGTTTTAGAGATCTTTATACTTTTAATCATTGGATAGGCGGTTAATGAGGAACTGTGTTTTCCCTCACTGTGTAATTATGAATATCTCCTCGCATGGACATCTCTGGTTAATAATGTGTATATATATACGAACTGTGGTCCATATCTTTCTTTTTCTAGTCATAAAGTATTTAGTTTTGTTGAACTTTTAATGTTTTATTACAGAAAGTTATAGTGTGAGGTTGTGTATCTAGTCAGAGGCTTTAATTGCCCATAGTTTACAGCCAAAGAATTATTCTAAAAAATGCAATAATGCATCTTAATGCTTGTGTTTTCTTGTTTATTTTGATATATAATATGTCTAGTTTCGTTGTGCAGGCAGCAAGATAATCACCACTGAAGATGCATGCGAAAACACAAAACTTCCATCTTCGGGCTGATTCATTCCAGTTTCATCCTGCTGTCTTTGCAGTTTGTGCAGTGTGTGTATATTGTAGAGGGATAGTCAGTTTGGTTAGAGGGGAGTGGGGAAGATTCCAGGAGGCAGCAGGCCTAGCCTACAGTGCAGTACATCCATCCCTATACCAGCAGATGTACCTGAGGGCCGAATAAAGAGGTGACAAAGACAAGATGCTGAGTTTTCTTTTGCCTGGTTGCTGTACACACATGTTGCTATAAAGAATTGTTCTTGCTAGAACTGCATGTTCTACTCCTTCCCTACCCTGCTTTTTTCCTTGCCTCTCTGCAAGGTCACACGACTACTTCTTCTGCTTCTGCTTGTTCTGCTTGTTCTGCTTGTTCTTCTTCTTCTTCTTCTTCTACCACCACCACCACTGTTGCTGCTGCTACTGTGGCTGCTACTACTACTACTTATGATTATGATTATGATTATATTATTATAGCAATAACAACAACATCATCATCATCATCATCATCATCAGACCCGTGACCTTGGCGGTCGTGGAGGAGACACGAAAGACGATGCCGTGGTAAGCCTCCTCCATCCATCTAGGTCCTCGGCTCTGCGCAGTAGTGCCGAGTCATTCATCCTGGTCCATTCTCTGATGTTGTCCATCCATGACTTGCTCTGTCTGTCCCTCTTTCTGCCACCTTCGAGTGTTCCCTGCAGTACTGTTTTTGGCAGAGTGTTGTGGCGGGTGACGTGGCCGAACCATGTCAGCTTTTTCTTCTTGACATGGTGAGAAGGGGTTCCTGTGGACCTGCCAGCCGTGTTATTTGACTCTTGACAAATTCATTGGTCTTTCGTTCTCTCCAGGATATGCCCAGTAGTTTTCTATGGCATTTTGTTTCAAATGACTGGATTCGCTTTGCTGTTTCAGCAGTCAATGTCCAGGTTTCACTTCCGTACAGCAGGATAGTCTGAATTAGGGCTTTGTAGAGCTTTAGTTTGATTGGGAAACTGATCTCTTTACTTTTCCATATGATGGTGAGTTTTGTCATGGAAGATGTTGCCATGGCTATTCTGACTTTGATTTCTGTCGTTGATCGACCGTCCTTTGTGAGTGTAGCGCCAAGGTATTTAAAAGCGTCTACCTCCTCCAGTTGCTGGCCGTTCATGTAAATTTTAGCAGTGGCGCTGCTCGTGCTGTTCACAAGTACTTTACTTTTCTCCAGCTCGCCTCCATCCCATCTGCTCCAGCTCTGTTCTCAAGTCTGGTCGTAAGATCTTGCAGCTCTGTGTTACTTCCGCCCATGAGGTCAATGTCATCGGCAAACCGCAAGTTGTTGAGGGGTCTGCCGCCAATGGACATGGTAGAGTGGAAGTCATGGAGGGTCTCTCTCATAATGTTTTCCAAGAACAGATTAAACAGGACCAGAGATAACAGGCATCCTTGTCAGACCCCAACTGTGGTTTTGAAGTAGTCTCCGACCTGATTGTTCAGAAGGACTGCACTGCTTGCAGTATTGTATAGTGCTTGAATGGTTTGCACTAGTCCTTCTTCAATGCCAAACATTCTGAGGACCTGCCACAGGCCTTCATGCCATACTCTGTCAAAAGCCTTCTTGAAGTTGATGAAGTTATGGAACAGGTCTCTCTGATGTTGAAGATGTTTTTCCATCAGAATGTGGCAGTTAAAAATCTGTTCGATTGTGCTCCTGCCTGCCCTGAACCAAGCTTGTTCCTCTGCAAGGTGTTCTTCTGCCTCTTTCTTGAGTCGATTCAAAATAAATTTGAACATGATCTTGCTGGCGTGGCTGATGAGGCTGATTGTTCTATAGTTTTGGCATTGGCGTAAATTCCCCTTCTTGGGCAGGGGTATGATGAGTGATTGCGTCCATTCTGTTAGCCACTGTTTTGTCTCCCAAATCTTCTGACAGATAGCTGTAACATGTGTGATGACTGTTTCGCCACCATGCTTGAGCAGCTCTGCTGGTATATTGTCTGCTCCTGGGAACTTTCCTACTGGTAAACTGTGGATGGCTTCTTCCACTTCTTCCCTCAGTATAGGTAATGGCAAGGGTACTCTTGATGTTGCTGCTTCCTCTTGTATTATGCTCTAACAACAACAGCAATAATAATAATGATAATAATAATAATAATAATAAAGGTAAAGGAGTCCCATAACCTATAAGGTCGTAGGCGAGCGAGGCGTCAGAGACATCACTTCTCTAGGGCCAGCTGCTTTACCTTCCCAAACCCTAAAGAGGGCAGGTACCCATTTACAGCTGGGGAACTGGGGGAACTGTACTAAAGCCAAGGCCGCAAACGGTCACCCATCCAACTGGTAACCACGCTCGACGCTGCTTAACTTGGCTGGCGGAAAGCGAGTTCTCCGACTACTGAGCTATCCCATCCCCAATAATAAGAATAATAACCAAAAAATGAAAATGGGTATTCCACGTGATTATTCCAGGGAAATATCTTCTGAATTGTCTTAGATTTCATATCAATATAATTGTTAAGGTAATGAGTGTCTTGCATTTCATGTTTGAGACACTGATTTTTATAGATATTTGTGGGAGAAATTTTTATTTTCTGATAAGAATTATTGTAAACAAAACCCCCAAAACTGTATTTACAATTTACCCCCTGGGAGGGTGTCCTGTGTGTGCCCCCAAGCATTTTTTTATGTGCACATTTGTTTTTGTTGAAAAGTTACCAAGCTTATTATAGTTACTGCAAGTATATTTTCTTCTAAGTGAAGAGTAGGGCCTTTTCCCTAATTATGCAGGAGGGTGCAGGTGTTATAGAAGTCAATGGATTACCACTCACTAGTTAGAATGACCCCTATCCTCTCATCACTACTAGACTGGGCGGTGATTGGCTAAAACATGTTAAGTAATGCTCACCCAAAATTCTAATGTCCCAGTAAAAACAAAACTTCATCACTTTCGCCTTTGGCCAGGGCAGGTCTGGGACCTCATGACTGAATTCTTCCTTCTAGCTAGGCTGTTGGGGCAGGAGGTGAGAAGTTAACATTTTGTACCAAAACTTGAACTTGTCAAGTAAAATTTATGAGGAAACTAAGGGGAAAATAAGTAAAGAAGAAAGTAAAGAAAACCAAAAGAAAAATGAATAGATAAATAAATAGATAAATAAATGAATAAAGGGGTAAAATAAGGTAAAAACTACAATGGAAAGAACAGGAGATTGTGAAGGAAAGTTTAACTAATAAAACCATAGGGTGCTTCGAGGAATAGACCTTCATTAGAAATACAAGGTGAGTACCAAACTGGAATATAAAATGAATTTAATTATTTACCTTCATAATTTATGGTCCTGTTGTCTTGTCACAGGATTACCGGCCATCTGTTTACCCAATGAATACATTAATGGGGTAGCCTACCACCCAGACGTTGAGAATATAATTGTGTAGTGGAGGAAGACATGTACTAGAAGAAGAGAGAAGACTTTGTGTAACTATGAACGGTTTTTACCAATAATTTTTTAGATGTTTTGGTCCTGTCTCAGAAGGATACAATAGGTTGTTATAAACTTGAAACAGAAACCATTGTTTTTTTCTGCTTGAACTATTGAATACTGGTGAAATTATCCACCCATCCTTGAATGTATATCATCATGTGATGTGATAGACTGATATTATTACTATCAGGTATGGAATTACTCCTGACATAATTACAGTAAATAAACCCCTATGTAGAGGAAGAGGAACTCTAACATTGCTGGTCTCTAGTTGAGTGGAGAGATAGTGTGAGTGTGCTGGAGGCTGCTGCATGTATAATTTTGCGTGCAAATGCGTGTAAATGCATATGACAGGTAGCTTGACAAGTGTATTGTATTGTATTGTATGGTAGTGCATGATATTACATTGTATTGCATTCTATGCAACTTACTCTACATGATATTCAGGCTGCTTTCACTTGCAGAAAACATGTAGCAACAAGAGCAAGCTTCTCATCATTTTTTTTTTCTTTTCCTGTCTGCACCTGTATTTATTTCCCTTTCAGAGTAAGGGAATTTTTCTCTTCATGTTTTTTTTTCTGCCAGGAACTACTCTGTTGTAGCCCTGGATTCTTTTACTTGCACTGAATGCTGGTATTAACATAGATGAGGGGATCTTCCCTCCACTTTTGGCAGTGTCTACATCCTCCTGAAGTCTAGTGTTGTCATTGTAAGAGTTATAGTTCTCTTCTTCGTTGTTGTTGTCCTCAAACACTCAGACAGCAACTACTGTCATCCGCCATATGAATGAAAATGTCATATGAATGAAAATGCGTTGTGTTGCTATTAAGAGCCTCACAAGTCAGGCCCAATGCATCTGACTTCCGTACTGGAGAGAGTTGTTATCTTGTAAGTCTCTCAGGAAAAAAATGAGGCAGGAGAATGGACCAAGAAGGTAGAAAATATTTTTTAAAATGTGACGGGAAGAAAGGAAAAAGAAAGAAAGTGAGAAAGAGAAAATAAGGAATGCCTACCCTAGGCCTATAAGAGTAAACTATAAGATCAATTTCCTTTGTTACAAATGTCTCCAAAACACAGCACCTTCCTACCTCTATGAATGTCTTCACCTGTACACTCCTCGTTCCCTGGCCTCTGCTGCAGATACCTTGTGCTCATGATTCAACCAATCCACTGTTGGCCGTCGCTCTTTCTGTATTTCTGGTCCATCAATCTGGAATGACCTCCCTCTCTCTCTCTCTTCGCCAAAAACCTAATTATGACACTTTCAAATGCAGCCTCAAGACATATTTATTTCATATCTAAGATTCTCCACTTTTGTTTCATCTCATTTCTGTCCTTACCCTCAACAGCCAAAACTCCATCACCCTGCCAGTGTGGTGTGTGTGTGTGCGCGTGGGCGCTGGCGCCCACAGGGGCATGCTGCGTGGGTTGGTTTTCCATTCATTTTAGGTCTCTTCACAAATTGCGATTGTGTGCGAGTGTGTATACATTTGACTTTGTAAAGACTTAATTGTAACTTTTTGCATGTGTAAGTGTAGGATGAATGCAAGCACTTTGATTTGTTTTTGCAAGATTTAGTGCTATATAAATTCCATTTATTATTATTATTATTATTATTATTAAAATGACAGGCCCTTGCATCCCCATGGGGATGTGTTATATTAATGTCTCAGTGAATCGGTGGTTTAGAGGTGCCTACCAACCTGGAAACCAAGAAATGCCGGAGGCCAGATGTCTCCATGTGCAACATGTATTCAGGGCACATAAAAGAACTCAGGGCAACAAGAGAGTTAAGTTGTCCCTGGTAAATGTCTGTGGACAAAAAGTGACTGTGATAAAGAAACATGATTTTACACATGCAGACAGGACAGAGGAAGAATAGAAATGATGGGTGGAGCTGCTCTTCTGGCCACTCACTTTCCCCAGGAAGAACAGGTCAAATTTCAGGCACATAAATTAATCTGCTCACACTGACAATACAATATAATACATACACTACATTGCAATGCAATAAATATAATTTAATAATACAATACATACAAAACAATACAATCCACTAAAATGCAATACAACACACTATAATACAATGTAATCAGTACAATACATTACAATATAATACAATACAATATAATTTACAATACAATATGACCAACCCAGCAAATATGTTCAACCCTGTGAACCAAAGCCTACAACATCTGTCAACTTCATTCTGAGTTGAGAAGATTATAAATATGTGTGTGCTAAAGAATGTTTACACATATAATGAGTGTGTGTGTGTGTGTGTGTGTGTGTGGTGTGAGAGAGAGAGAGAGAGAGAGAGAGAGAGAGAGAGAGAGAGAGGGACGGACAGACATACAGACAAATAGACAGGTGAAAGGACAGACAGACAGACAGACAAAGAGGCAGAAACAGACAGAAGAAGAAGGAGAAAGATGAGGAGGAGGAGAAGGGGAAAAAATGAAGAAAAAGAAGAAGAAAAAGAAAGTAAGAAAGAACGAAAGAAAGAAAAGTTAATATTTCGAAGAAAAGTGATCACGGTTTCCGATCACTTTCAAAGTGGGTAGCCTCGTGGCTCATTTATAATTTTCTGGTTGCAAAAAGCGCTGATTATTAATTTTCTTCCTTTCTTTTCTTTAGCTTAGTTTTTCAAATCCCGTGTCTTTGCCCTATATATTCATTCGCAAATCATGCTGGTATATTTCAAACTGCTCCATACAAAGAGAGAAAAGAAAAAGGAGAGCTACAGTGCGTCTTCACGTGGTTCATTGACGTTGCTGGGAAACGACCTTGCCGCCCATACACTTACAATAGCGAGGTTGAAATTTAAGAGGAAAATAAAAACCCCCAACGACAACAGAAAAAAAAAGCCAAAACGTCATAGCTAAGTTAAATTATGTCAGTTGTGAGGGGTTTTATCGAGGTTTTTTTAATAGTTTCTTTTTTTTAAAGTCTAGCAAATCGTACATGGTCTGATTTTCGTTAGTAGTTTAATAATAAAGTGTTTATTGACAGACAACGTTTTGTTGATAACAACTAAAGCGTTTCGTGTCACAAAAAAATGTTTCTTTTTCCCTATCCAACGCTCAGACAAACTATTTGTTATTTGTCATGAAGTAAACATGCGTCAGGCTGCCGTTAACTAATTAAGCGTCTGATAAAGCAGGCTCAGCACATCCGACTTCGGTAGGATTTTCAAAAAAAAAAGTTTGATACCATATCCAAACCTGAACCTAAGTCGACAAAACCAAGTACTCAGCACTAACCAGACTGGCAGGGCGAGGACATGTCGGAGGGAGGCACGTGAGGCAGCGACATCTCTCTCCAAGCTCTCCAAGGTGGACAGGAGAGCTACTGCCAGAGCCCTAACTATATAGGGCCGCCATCTTCCGGTCTCTGGCATTCCAAGGGTAGCAGCCTAATTGCTCTGACTTCTAAGAGACCGACCCCCATCCCCCCCCCCCCCCCCCCCCCCCAAACCCACGACCTTCACCTTTCCTACCTAGCTTGTAGACATTCCCAGAACCTACTTCCCTTGCCGACAGCCAATCAAAATCGCCCTCTCAAGACTCACACCTTTTAGTGTCCTATGGTTAGATTTAACCTACCCAGTGACTTTGGAATTTCGTGCCATATGTTTTGGTATTGTAATTCTTAGCTTGAGCAAAAATAAAGTATTTTGTGTGTGTGTGTGTGTGTGTGTGTGTGTGTGTGTGTGTGTGTGTGTGTGTGTGTTTGTGTATATTTGTTTGTTTGTGTTTGTAAGTGTGTGTGTGAGTGTGTTGGATGGGTGGGGTGGGGTGGGGTGGGGGGTGATGGCAAAGAAAATTCACTGGCAAAATTGTCAAATGGTGATGAAAGTCTGCTAAACTGGCTGAGCCAATCTTCACTGCCAAGTTTAAAACTTCACAGAGTCGTCAACAACGCAATAATGAACTACATCAATCAATAATACTATCTGGTGATAACAAGTAACATTCAATCAGTAATACTATTTGGGGATAACAAGTAACAACAAAGGATAATGGGGTGATGTAGCACAATGAACAATATAAATCGGTAATACTATCTGTTGATAAGGAGTGGAGACTGGGACATGCACCACAATAAACAAGATAAAATCAACAATACTATAATAATGTTGATAACAAGTAATGACAGAGGAGAATGGGGTGATGTCACCCTGGAAAATCCATATCACACAGGGCAGGCTCAAAGCCAAAAACAAAGTGATCCTAATGAGTTGACGTTATAGACGACACACTGCATGATAACAAAGCTCCATTGTTATCGCCCATGGGTCTCTCCTACCACAGCCTCTCCCACTTTGATTTGGTGCTTTGCAAGATTCAGCGCTATATAAATCCCATACATTATTATCATTATTATTATTATTATTACACATGCGAAGCAAGGTTTGTCATTCTCATATACCATGGTCCCATGTGGAACATGCATTTACCACACATAACCTCCAACCCCCAGTGAGGATACGGGGACCTGTCAGTATGAATAGCATCCCCACCTTCTGGAATTCTGAGCTAGGAATTTATAATAATAATAATAATAATAATAATAATAATAATAATAATAATAAATGGAATTTATACAGCGCTATATCTTGCAAATACAAATCAGAGTGCTTGCATTCAATCGCTCCTACACATGCAACCAACGATGATTAATGAATGCAAGCACTCGCTATACATATTCCACTTATTATTATTATTATTTATTATTATTATTAACAATATTTTAACAAATTCAAATACACACACACACACACACACACACACACACACACACACACACACACACACACACACACGGGGTTATACATTTCAGCAGGGTGATGGAATTTGGGCTGTTAAAGGCAGGGACAAATATGAAATGAAACAGGAGGGGAAAATCTGAGGTTTGAAATAGGTATGTTTGGAGGCTAGATTTAAAGCTGTCGTGAGTAGGCTTTTCACGAAGGGAGAGAGGGAGGTCATTTCCTCATGTTCATCCCTCTCTTTCTTTCTGCTTCGTTCCTTTTCTTCCCGTGGCCTTCTTCTTGCCTTCTTCTTGCCTTCCGTCTGCCTTCTCGGCCCATTCTTCTGCCCCCTTTCTTTCCCCAGAAAGACTTAAACCATATTTATTCATTCTCTCCCACGCGGAGGTCGGCATCGCCGGGCCTGATTAGTGAGGCGCTTAACGGCAGTGCAACATTATGATTATTCGACACCAACAGTTGCTGTCTGAGCGTTGGACTAGGAAGACGAGAAAGAAAACGAATAATAATAATAATAATAATAATAATAATAGTGATGATGATGATAATAATAATAATGATAATAAATAATAATAATAATAATAATAATAATAATAATAATAATAATAATAATAATAATAATAAATGGAATGTATATAGCGCTACATCTTGCAACGACAAATCATAGCTCTTGCACTCAACGCAGTCTTACACAGTCATAAACAATTAATAGTCCCTACAATCCACACACACACACGCGCGCGCACGCACACACACACACACACACGCACACACAAACGCATATATGTTTACGTTTGGTGTCAAATAAGTCTTTTTCTAACTTAATGGCAAAAAGGGTTTTCTGATTCTCGAAAGTTGCTTTCTCTTCTCTCTCTCCCCTTCCCCTTCCCCCTCTCCCCTCTCTCTCCTCTCTCTCTCCTTCTCTCTCTCTCTCTCTCTCTCTCTATTCTCTCCTCTCTCTCTCTCTCTACACACACACACACAACATACAACACACACACGCACAGGTTTTTTCATTTTAGCGGGGTGATGAACTTCGGCTTTTGAAGGCAGGGGCTTATGAGATAAAAGAGAGGCAATCTTGGTTTGAAATAAATAATTATGTCTGAACTGGACTTAAAAGTTCATAAAAGGGTTTTTTGGGAGGAAGAGGGGAAGGTATTCAGATCGATAAACAAAAGAGGAGAGAGAGAGAGAGAGAAAAGAGAGAAGAGAGAGAGAGAGAGAGAAGAAAAGGAAAGAAAGAGAGAGAGAGAGGCAAGGCCAATGGTGGATTATTGAACAGTTTTTTTAAACAAAAGGTATCTCAGGAAGGGATACCAGTGTCGGAGCACTCGTTTTTCCCCCAAGCCAATTAACACGTCGAGCGTGGTTACCATTGGGGGGTACCGTTTTGCCCCTTTGGGGCTTCAACAGTTCCCCCATTCACCCACGTAAATGGGTCCCCTGCCTCTTTAGGGTCAAGGGAAGGTAAAGAAGCAAAGGAGGGGAAGGGCCCGCTCACAAAAAGCTGGCCCTAAGAAAGTAGTCCTGACCCTCGCTCCCCTCTCCCCACGACCCTTTCAGGTTTTGGGACTCCTTTTTCCTTTTACCATCTGCAGCAGAGCGGAGAAAAAGGGGGTGTATGGGGAAGACATTCACAGGGAGGGGAAAATAAGAAACAACCCCAGCAACCCCATTGTGAGAGAGAGAGAGAGAGAGGGGGGGGAGGGGGGGCAGCGGACCTTCTATGACAATACTTTATCTTCAAAACCTGTCGTGCAGGACTTCAGTCCTTCGGAGGAGACCATAAACTGAGGCTCCGTGTACGAATGCACGCAGAACATTTCGTGCACATCTTAAAACCCGTTCCGCCTTTTGGAAGTGTAGGCCATTGTGTGCTGGTAGGAACTAATAACGAAGTTTTACCCTAACTCGTCAGACAACGAAAACTGAAGTGGTTTGGTCATGTCACACGCTCCTCTGGTCTTGCTAAAACAATCCTACAAGGCACAGTGAGGGGAGGAAGAGGAAGAAGAAGAAGAGGCAGACAAAGGAAGAGATGGGAGGACAACAATCGAGAGTGGACAGACATGGAGCTGAGAGACACCCTGAGAGCGGCCGAGAGACGAGTTAGAGGACTGGAGAAAGGTGGTTGACAAAGCTTCGAAGGCGCCCCAAAGGATTCGGAATCTGAGGGATCGGTGACGGTGACAGTAGTGTCATATTTAGACAACATCCCCTGAAGCTCGAATGCAGTTACTTTCATAAAGGAGGGGGGGGGGGGGGGGTGATCGCATACACACCACGGGATAGTCTCGTGGTTAGAGTGATGCATTCGCGATCTGCTGATCTGGGTTTGATTCTCGTTCACGAGGATTTTTCCTCTGCATCTGTGCCAACTCCACTCTCCCCAAAAGTCCTTCGGATGAGACTATAAACCGAGATCCCGTATGCAAACGCACGCAGAACATCTTGCGCACACGTTAAACCCTGTTCCGCTTTTCGTAAGAGTAGGCCACTGCGTGCCGGTGGGAACGGATGACAGAATTTACAAAACCGCATACACAGGGGACTGGCTGTAAAAAAAAGCACATAAGTGCTTATTCCATTATCCTCGATATAAAAGAATGATATAAAAGAATGAAATAAAAAATACATTAAAAAAGATATCTCTGTTTACCCTAAAACCTGCAGGCACAGTAGTGTCATATTTAGACATCATCCCCGAAGCTAGAATATGAGGGGTTGAGGGGGAGGGGGGGAGAGTAGACGGCCGCATACACACCATCCCGCCACTGGTAAACCTTGAAGCTTTAAAAAGCTCACAGGATTTTTTTTAAAAGAAAGGAAAAAAAGAGAGAGAAAAACAGAATTTATCGGAGAGAGATGGCTCTGCTTGCAAAATGGTATACAATGCCGTCAGCGCCTGGGCTTTATCACAGTTCTTGATTAAACCATTGACGCTGGGGGCAACAACAGCAAAGTGAGAGGCTGTATGACCAGTGGCTTTGCCACTCATGGAATTCCACTTTACAGCTTAGTCTTTAGTGATCGACTATGACTCTCTGACTAGGAGGCTTGACTCGCACAGTCCTTATGTGCTGCAGCCCTGGGGGCTGGTTGGCCTTTGGAGAACATCTCCAACGCTGACTGTCCTTATGCCCACTTGGCCGAGAGAGTGGGGATGTACTGTGGGCTAGGCATCTCCACTATAATCAAATTTCTGCCCAGTTTCCAAAACAGCAGCTGCCTTCTCTGCTGTTTTGGAGGTCATCGTCGGACACGACAGACAAACATACATTACATACAATAACAAACATACAAAAAGCGCTTCGATTTGTTTGTTTTTTACAAGATTCAGCGCTGTATAAATTCCATATATTATTATTATTATTATTATACAATACAGAACGACATATATATATATATATATATATATATATATATATATATATATATATATATATATATATATATAATTCATAACACTGCAAAACCATAATTTATTAGGACCCCCTTCTCTTGACCAGGGCCCTCAACTCTGAACTTTATTCTCTGCTCATAATAAAAGCAACGGAACCTAGATCTAGTTCAAAACAGTAAGAGATATTAAAGAGTTGTGTGGATTTGTTTGAATGAAATGTTTTCTAAACTATGTGGATCTCTCTCTCTCTCTCTCTCTCTCTCCCTCTCTCTCTCTCTCTCTCTCTCTCTCTCTCTCTCTCTCTCTCTCTCTCTCTCTCTCTCTCTCTCTCGTTTTCTCTCTTGGGGAGTGGATGTAAAAAAAGGCACATGGGTGCTTATTCATTATCCTCGAAATAAAAGAATGTGTTCATCTCTCTCTCTCTCTCTCTCTCTCTCTCTCTCTCTCTCTCTCTCTCTCCTCTCTCTCTCTCTCTCTCTCTCTCTCTCTCTCTCTCTCTCTCTCTCTCTCCAAGGGACGGGGACGGGAGAGCCTGGTGGTTAGAACATTGCGTGATCCTCTCACTATCCGGCGGCCCGAGTTCAAAACCAGGTGCCAGCCACTACATCATTGTGTTCCAGAGGAGGCTTCCCTGGAGTTGATCACGACCAGCACCAGTTTCACTCCCTGGGAAGTACTGTGCATGGAATTATAAAGCTAGGTTCCGCGTGTGCACGCACACAGAACATCTTGCATATACATTCCGCCATTCGGAAGAAAGGCCATTGTGTGCCGGTGGGAACGGATGACAGAATTTACAAAACGGCTTGCACACGTGGACTGGATGTTAAAGAATGCACATGGCTGCTTATGCTATTATCCTCGGAATGAAGTAAAACTCTGTTTCTCGGGGACTGGATGTATAATAGCACATAAGTGCTTATTCATTGTCCTCGAAATAAAAGAATTTATCATTGTCATTGTCATTGTCATTCTCTCTCTCTCTCTCTCTCTCTCTCTCTCTCTCTCTCTCTCTCTCTCTCTCTCTCTCTCTCTCTCTCTCTCTCTCTGAGCTCTCAGTCCTCTCGTTAAAATTTCAAGCCTCAACAAACTTTCCAACCAAACAAAAGGAAAGGGAAAATGGTGCCACAGACTGGCATGATTTCAATCCCACGCCACTAATTTTCCATCGTGCCAGAGTCGAGCCACGTAAGCCGTTACCTCTAGGCTCGGCCTACAGCCTCTGCTAGTCCAATTGCCATGTTTCACGTCTTTGTGGCTTAAACAACAGAGACCAAAGCAGGCACACCATACATACTTTACATCTATTCAGGAACAATTTACCCGGGGTATTCATAGGCCCCGAAGGTTTCAATAAGGTGTTGAACTTCGTCCAAAAAACAGGCGGCAGATGAATGCCTCGTCTTATTGTGAGGAGTCATACTTTTGGAAGGCATAATGAGAGATCTGGGCTGTTCTTTGACGAGACTTTGGCTCGGTTTTCACAGGGGTTTTGTGTGTTTTTTGACAGGTGCTCCACAAAACCCCCTATCTCTGTGTCTGTGTCTGTGTGTATGTGTGGTGGGTCCAAAAAAATCTGAACAAAACCAAAACCAAAAGTGAGAAAACTCCCCTACCCACCCACACACACACATGCACGCACGCGTGCGCGCGAATGCAGTCATACTGTGGACAACAGACAAAAACTCAGCGAAGAATGGCCTTATACTCCAATCCAATCTTGTTGTTTATAGTCCCTGAATCACTTGTCACCAGAAAGAAGAATGTACGTGTTTCTTCGCAGGCATGTATGTCCTTCTTTTTTCCAGACATAACAAACAACTTTTTTAAAAATTGCCAGTGCCACAGTCAGGAGTTATGTGAAACTTGAAAAATAGCAATGAACTCCGTTCACACTTCTGTGTTCTTCTGCATCCTTCCCACTCCTCTTTCTTCTCACTCTACCTTTGAAAAAACAAGTTCTTTAAGGGGCCAGGTGGTAACAGTGTAGATGAGAGTTCTTCCCTGTTTGTTTGTCTCGCAGCTTTGTTTTGAATATTATTTTTAGTCCAAAACTTATGTTTTGCAAAATTGTAGGACTAACGCTGTTTTTGCTGGAATGTTGTTTGTTTGTTTGTTTTACTTCGTGCGTTTGTTTGTTTCTTTGGGTTTGTTTTCGTTTGGTTCAAACTTGTGTGTGGATTTGTGTTTCAGAATCTTGTTGGTGTGTTCTTTACGCAAGGAAATAGTGTCCAGACTGGAGGAAGGGAGGGGGGGGGGGGGGGGTCAGCTTTAAAAAGGACTGTTTTTTGTTTTAAGAAAATCAAGTTGTCGAATTAAATGAAACCATGTTAATAGGGATATAAACATGCAAAAAATACACAAAATAATCAGAGAGGAATCCATGCTTTACAGAAATGTACCACTGATTTACAGTCAATAGTGTTGTATATCTGGTTTCTATTGTTGTTGGGTTTTTGTTTGTTTTGTTTTTGTGTTTTTGTTTTGTTTAAATCCAGCTATTTCTTAACTCTGAAAAAGTATCATCCAATGGAATCACAGCTTCTTCGATTTTTACTTATCAGTACCCTCTAGCCTAGCCCAATTCTAAGTGACCAAAGATGCTTCAATTTCTCTCTCCCACCCACCCTCACTAATATTATTCGATTTATAGAATTGCGTAGAAAAGTTGAAAAGAAAGAGAGATAAGAGGTTGCTTTGTCTGACGCCTATAAAAAAAACAAATCCTGTGCGAAATGGACAATAAAACGATGTCTAGAGATGAAGCTCACAGTTACCAGAATCATCAGCCGATGATGCCAGTACAGATGATAAAAATGTAGCTCTGTCACATGCCTACTTGGTGTCTATCACTGCTTTGGTGGTCACGTTGCCTGTGGTACAGATCAGATGCCTTTTCCACATCTTACAAACACATGGCGGTCTACAGATTTCGTGAGTAGTATACATTATTTTAAGATTTTTTTCGCCACTTCAATTTATTATATCTCATCTCTCGTCGCTCTTTCTCTGTTTCTGGTCCATCGATTTGGAATGGCCTCCCTATCTCTCTTCGCCAAAGGCCTTCTTGTGACTCTTTTAAATCTGGCCTAAAGACATATTTGTTTCAAACCTAAGAATTTCCTCTCCTGTTTCATTTCATAGCTATCCCTGCTTTTCAACAGCCAAAACTTCCATCACCCTGCCAAAGTGTATAACGTGTGTGTGTGTGTGTGTGTGTGTGTGTGTGTGTGCGTGTGTGTGTGTGTGTGTGTGTGTGTGTGTGTGTGTGTGTGTGTGTGTGTGTGTGTGTGCATTTGGACTTGTTAGAACTATTACTTGCTATTGGTTGCATGACTGTGTAAGAATGAGTTGAGTGCAAGCGCTTTGATTTGTCTGTGCAAGATACAGCGCTATATAAATTCCATTTATTATTATTATTATTATTATTATAATTATTATTATTATCATCTCGTCTCATCTGTTCCCATAACCTCCTCCGGGGTCGTAGGGGCACTGCAGTGATAAACGTTGCACCAGTTGGCTCCACTTGTGGCGGTTGCGTGCAAGTTCCTGGGTTGTGAAGAAGCTCTTCCTGGTCTATTCACTGATGTCTGCCCATTTCTTCTGCGGCCTGCCTCGCCTTCGCTTCCTCTGCACTGTTCCTTGCAGTAGGGTCTTGGAGAGCCCATCTGATCTCGTCACACGTCCATACCATCTGAGCTTCCTGTTCTTGACTGTGGTCAGCGGGTCTTTATAGTGCCTTACTTGTTGGGTGATGGTTTGTCGGACTTCTTCGTTGGTAATGTGGTCCAAGTAGGAAATGCCAAGGAGTCTTCTGAGGCATCTCATCTCGAAAGCCTGGATCCTCCTTTGTAGATCTGCATTCGATGTCCACGATTCGCATGCATACAGATATGTGGAGATGACCACTGCATGCAGTAGCTTGACCTTGGTCCTGAGAGAGATGTCCGATCTTTCCAGATGGTCTTGAGCTTCGCCATTGCTGCTATTTACTATATCAGACTTTGTTTTCAATTTATTAAAACAAATGTTGTCTTTGACTTGTTAAAACTTTATTTCCTATGGTTTCAGTTTAGTGGGGGGAGGGGGGAATTGTCTTTTTTATGTTGAAACAATCTTGTTTGGGGTAAAGTTTTGTGTGGTAATGAGTGTAAACAACTTTGTCTAGGTACTAGTGATGATGATGATGATCAATTGTTGGACAGGGCTTGCTGTTGTTTTCTCTCTCTCTCTCTCTCTCTCTCTCTCTCTCTCTCTCTCTCTCTCTCTCTCTCTCTCTCTCTCTCTCTCTCTCTCTCTCTCTCTTCTCCACACACACACACACACACACACACACACACACACACACACGTGGAGAGGGGGGGCGGGATAGCCTAGTAGTTAGAACATTGCGCTCGCAATCTGATGAACCCGGTTTGATTCCTGTTCAAGGGGATTTTTCCCCTGGAGTTAACATCAGTGCAGGCTCCACTCTCCCCTAAACTCCTTCGGATGAGACTATAAACCGAGGGCCTGTGTGCGAACGCTCGCAGAACATCTTGCGCACACGTAAAATCCTGTTCCGCTTTTCGTAAGAGTAGGCCATTGTGTGCCGGTGGGAATAAATGACAAATATTACAAAACCGCATAAACACGGGGACTGGATGTAAAAAAGCACATAAGTGCTTATGCCATTATCCTCGATATAAAATAAAGATAAATAATAAATATGATTTTAAAAATCTCTCTCTCATAAATAGACAATTACCTCAAAGACATGTCTTCTTCTTCTTCTTCTTCTTCTTCTTCTTCTTCTTCTTCTTGGGCTTTGTCTGTCAATAAAATGACTGGACAATTGCTTAATGAATGTCTTCAAGGTAATCATGAAATGTGACCTGTCTGAGACATACATCATTTTATACCTATTTTTACATACCTCGCTTAAGTAGGCTAATGAATCATGTTTGTTTTTATATCAGCTACCCCGTGTTTGTGTGTGTGTTTGTATGTGTGTGTGTGTGTGTGTGCGTGTGTTTAGTTATGTGTGTGTGTTTAGTTCTGTGTGTGGACGTGCGTGCAGTGCATGTTTGCGCGCCCCTTGTGTATGTTCGTGCGTGCGTGCGTGTATGCGTGCGTGCGTGTGTGTGTGTGTGTGCGCGCCCGCGTGTGTGTGTGTGTATGTGATCCCCCCCCCCCCCCCCCCCCCCCACACACACACACACAAATACCATGCCTTGAATTCACGTAAGTAAACATTCTGGCATTGAGTGCCTCAAAAAGAGACTCCTTATTCTGTGGACCCCAAATAGAATTGGCACAAATGATTTCTCGGTCTGTTTTACAAAGTTTGTTTTGGTCGTGCGCGCGCGCGTATGTGTGTGTTTGCAAGCGTTTGTGTATGTGTACGTGTGTGTCTATGTGTCTCTGTGCGTGAGTGGTGTGTGTGCTTGTTCACGCGCGCGCGTTTGTGTATGTTTGAGAGAGAGGGGAGAGGACACACACACACACACACAGACACACAGACACACACACACACACACACACACGAACGAACGAACGAACAAACGAAAGACAAAGACAAACAGAGAAAGACAAGAGGCATGAGCGAGAGAGAGAGAGAGAGAGAGAGAGAGAGAGAGAGAGAGAGAGAGAGAGAGAGAGAGAGAGAGAGAGAGAGAGAGAAAAGAAGAAGAAGAACACAAAGAAACAAAAGCAAACAGACAGACAGACAAGACAGACAATCAACCCAGCTATCCCAAAGTTAATTTCACACAGTTGTGCTTTGCCAAAAAGCAGATGACGACTGAAGTCCTAATTGCACTATTGTCCGCGGAAAAACTCTCTCTCTCTCTCTCTCTCTCTCTCCTCTTCTCTCTCCTCTCTCTCTCCCCTCTCTCTCTCTCTCTCTCTCTCTCTCTCTCTCTCTCTCTTCTCTCTCTGTCTCTCTCTGTCTGTGTCTCTCTCTCTCTGTCTCTCTCTGTCTGTCTGTCTGTCTGTCTGTCTGTCTGTTTCTCTGTCTGTCTGTCTGTCCTCTCTGTCTCTCTTTAGACAAACTCGTGACTCTGCTCTGCTGGAGCCCTGACAATGAGCTATTCATCTGCCCACAGCCCTTGTCTCTGTCTGTCTCTCTGTCTGTCTGTCTGCCTGCTCAATGTAAGCCTCAGTCTACAGTCCGCTACAGTCTGTCTGTCTCTGTCTGTCTGTCTGCCTGCTCAATGTAAGCCTCAGTCTACTGTCCGCTACAGTCTGTCTCAGAGCCTTTCTTCTGTTTCAACATTCAACCTCTCCCCTCTAACTGACGACGTCCTCTGGATTTTTTCCATGGCGCCGCGCCAACAACCATTGCACCATTCTGAGAGCTGCTATAGAACTGGGAACTGCGGCTTTGCCAAGAATTGGCCCTTTCTAAAGAAAATGAATCAGACCTTTTACTCCTCTGTGTCCAAACAGGTAGCTTCTTCTCTCTGCGCATGCGTAAACCTGGAGCAAAACCAGCGGTGGAGAGGGGCGAGAGGGAGAATCGGGCTGGACAGGCTTTGAGGAGGCAGTCACTTCATAGCAGAGCCGTTGAGGGCTGAGTGGTGCTAAGCAAGATCTTCGGCTGGAGAAATGTAAGTTCACGAGTTGGGGTGTTTGTTTTTTTGCTCTGTTATTATTTCACCTCACTTCTTTCTCTTTTTGTATTTACCTAATTTGTATATCATTGTTGGGGGACGGGATAGCTCAGTGGTCAGAGCACTTGCTCTCCCAAGCTAAGGTAAAGCAGCGTTGAGCGTGGTTACCATTTGGATGGGTGACCGTTTCCCAGCTGTAAATGGGTACCTGCCCTCTTTAGGCACAGGGAAGGTACAGTAGCGAGGGAGAGAAGATGGGCGTCGCCCTCAACAATATGCTGGCCCCTAGAGAAGTTGAAGTCTGTGACACCTCGCTTCCCAACGACCACATAGGTTACGGGAACACACCCACCTTTACTTTTATATTATCATTTTAAGTCACAGCAGATGTCTCTGTGTGGCATTCGGGCTACTCTTCCCGGGAAGACACCATTGCCACAAGATCAGCGATACCCTTTATTTTTTTCTTGATCTTTTGCCTGCATGTGTGTATGTTTCCCTATCAGAGTACCTTTACAGGCTTTTGCCAGGGACAACTCTCTCGTTGCCATGGGGGTTTTGTAGGTGCACAAAGCGTGTGTCACACGGGATCTCGGTTTATAGTCTCATGCAGAAGACTAGTACCCAGACAACCACTCCATGTCTAGTGGACGGGAGGGAAAGTTTCGGGCAACAACAGGGATCGAACCCAGACCCAGGTGGTAGCGGAGTTTCTGCTTTCTGTGCAGGTGCGTCACCGCTAGACCAGGGATCCACCAGGGATGGAAGGGTGAATTAATTAACCGTTGTTCAGGGTTCAGCACGTTTCCTCCAGTGTACAGGTGTAGTACACCCTCTGCTCACCTCCCAGGGTACTGCAAGTACTGCAGGTCAGTTGAGAATGGTTGTAAGTATGTTTTTGATAAAGTTTGAGTTGTGTATGTTAGTTTAGTTCTTCTAACAAACAATGGTATTTCTTCAACTACTTTTCCATCTCTAAAAAATTAATGAGTTTTTAAGAATGATATTTTGGGCATAGTTCAAATACCAAATGTATTACAGGTTGTTGAAATAATTTTTCATTCCTATATATTTCCTTCATTTTTATTTCTGGTGGATGACAAATCGCAGTGTCTAGTCCTCCTTGTGAATGGTTCGATCTTCACTAGGTTCGACATGTTAACTTGTACATCATAATTTTAAATCGTGTCCAAGGTGAGCATATTTACATCTTTGTTTATATACTGGCCAAATGCCTGTTTGTTTTTCTTTCGGTGATATTTTTTTGATTTGTTGTTGATTTTTAACATTTCCTTTGATTTATAAACCGCTACTGCTCGTTGCTTAGATTCTTAAAAAAACACACCACTTTTTGTACACATTTTCTAGAGGTTTCCTTAGTCCAGATTTGGTGTGTCTATGTGGCGTGCGCGCGCGCGCGTGTGTGTGTGTGTGTTGTTGTAGTTAAACTCCTCGTTTTTCTCTTTTTGTAACTCTTTCAGAAGAAGAATTAGTTTCCTTGAAACTAGACAACAAATCCATGTGTGGGAATGTTTGTTACATATTGGCCCACTGATATTTTCATTCGATATATCGTTTCATCTTGGGTCTTGTGACAGCGCTGTTATCATCTTCGGTAACGTCAGTTGTTGGGCTAACAAGTTGCTAGTTGGCAAGTGTTTAAAATGTTTACTGAGGCTTTTTTTGGATTTGTTTTGTGTGCTATGTAACACCAATAATATGGACACAAAGAGCCTTGTGTTACCCTCCCCCCCCATTCCCTCCTCCTTCTCGCACACTTCATACCCTCCCCCTTGCTATCCTGATTGTTTGGCTCTGCTCAGTCTTCGTCCTACAGTTATTATGTAATGATATGATCACACACACACACACGTGCGCGTGCGCGCTAGCACACACACACAGACACACACACAAACGCCCACAATTTCCCTCACATACTCAAACTCACTCACTCACTCACTCACTCACTCACACAAGCACACACACGAACACACACCACACACACACACACACACACACACACGCGTACTCATTCACTCATACATACACACACATACACGCACGCACGTATAACAATCACATACACGCACACATACATACATACATACATACATACATACATACACACGCGTATACATACACACGCACAAACTCACACACACACACACACACACACACACACACACCACACGTTTGATATCACCTTTCGGTGAAAGGACCTTTAGACTTGTTAGAACCATAATTACTGGTTGCATGACTGTGTAAGAATGAGTTGAGTGCAAGCGCTTTGATTTGTTTTGTGTAAGATGTAGCGGTATATGAATTCCATTTATTATTATTATTATTATTACTATTGTTGTTGTTGTATTGTTACTAGTATGTACCTGTTTAAGCTACCCTCACTGGTTGAGATAAAGAAACACCCAACACGTCATTTTTCTGAGAGAGAAAAAAAAATCAAGAAAATACAGCAATGTCTGTTTGATCCTAATATATTTTTTGGTATCTGGTTTAATAATAATAATAATAATAATAATAATGTATGGAATTTATATAGCGCTGAATCTTGTAAAGCAACAAATCAAAGCGCTGGTTTGCGAAATGTTGATCATATCTACAGTGACAGGACAAAAGCGGACCAAAAACAAAACACGTTGTTTCATGGAAGGGAGGAAAGAACCTGAAAAGAATGAGATAGATAGTCTGGAAACCGTTGCAAAATGACTTTACTGTGACTCCGCATGGGGAGAGGGGGGGGGGGGTTGGATTGTCCACCAGTGGGGCTTTACAACAGGGATGTCTACATGTTTATTGGGTGGGGGGGGGGGGGTCTTTTGTTTGTTTCTGGGTTTCTTTCCTCTGGCATTGTTTACGCCCTGTGGCAGGGTGGCCAGACACAAAGCGACACGTCACACCTTGCCCCCAACAATGAACAGGTTAATTAGCTTGGCTCCCTCACCTTCACTTCAACGTAATTAGGTAAGCTTCAAAGTGAAGACACACACACATACACACACGCGCGCGCGCACACACACTCGCATGCACGCGGCGCGCGCGCACGCACGCATGCATGCTCAAACACACACACATACACGCGCACGCGGGCGTGTGCCACACACGCTCGCATGCATGTTTAAAAACACATTTACACACACACACACACTCGCACACACACACACGCACGCGGGCGTGTGCTCACGCACTCTCGCTTGCATGCTTAAAAAGAAACACACACTTACACACACACACACACACACACACACGTACACCCTCACCTATACACAGTATATTACAAAGACACACACACTCACATCGTAGACACACGCACACGCACGCACGCACACACACACACACACACACACACACACACACTATTGTTTTATTGTTTACTGGTTAGATTCTGTTAGAAATTGGGATTTTACTGTTCAGTACTTAAGAGTTACTTTAGATTTACATTTTCTTACTTGTCTATTGTAGATTTAGTAATTAACCCCTTACCCAACTCCCAGATATCCCACTTCACCTCCGGCCTTTCTGTGTCTGATATCACATTTAGTGAAGAGACGTAAAATGAAATCGAACACACACACAAACACACACACACACACACACGCTCAATGGCGTAGCCAGAAATGATGATGTCATCTGTTTTCACGTAATTTATGTCACTTAAGTCACCAGAAGGAAACTATGTGACACCTAAAATCTGCAATGAGTAGACCAGTTCGAAATAAATAAAAACACATTGGCATCTTCAGTTCATCTTCTTCATCATCGAACGTTCAGACAGCAATCATTGTTGTCTGTCTGTCATATGCGCTTTGATTTGTCTTTGCAAGATATAGTGCTATATAAATTCCATTTTTTATTATTATTATTATTATAATTATTATTATTATTATTATTATAATTATTATTATTATTATAATTATTATTATTATTATCATATGAGCGAAAATGCGTTGCTGCGCTGCCATGAAGCCCCTGACAAGTCAGGCCCGGCGCATCCGACTTCCGCATCGGAGAGAATGGTTAGCTGTTATAATTATTTTAATTGATGGACATTAAAGTCAGTGGACTGGACCAGAAAGACGGAAAGGAAATGAGAAGGAGGTGACAGGAAGAAAAAGGAACAAAGACAGAAACAAAGAGATGGATAGAAAAGAGGGAAACTCTAGCACAGGATTTCCAGAATGCTATTTATACTGACAGGACCCGGGCATCTCCACAGCGGGTACGTCTTCAGTGTCACGCTCCAAGCCGCTGCTGTACTGGAGATCTCTTCTAATAGCAGCTTCTTTATAGCCTTGGAGAAACCTGATCAGAATGAACCATTGACAAGAAGGGTTCTGTTCACAATGAACCAGTGTGTGTAACAGCACAGTCAACAGCAGTCAGTAACGTACGTAAAAAAAGGTCAACGTGTCCCATAACCTTTAAGATCGTAGGGGAGCGAGGCGTCAGAGACCTCACTTCTCTAGGGGCCAGCATATTGAGGGCGGCGCCCATCTCCTCTCCCTCGCTGCTTTACCATCCCTGACCCTAAAGAGGGCAGGTACTTATTTACAGTTGGGTGAACTGGGGGAACTATACTGAAGCCAAGGCGCGCAAACATTCACCCATCCAACTGGTAACCACGTTCAATGCTGCTTAACCTTAGCTTGGGGAAAGCCTGTGCTCTGTCCACTGAGCTATCCCGTACCCAATAGTTGATAGTACGGTCCCTAAATTGGGTAGCACCGCTGGTACTATAGTACAATCAAACAAAACTAATGTCTGAGCATTTGACGGGGAAAAGAAGTTCTGTCTATTTTCGTTCTGTCCCACTTTATGCCGTTCCATGTCGGTCTGTTTCAGGATGCATTTTTACACCAAAGTGTTAGAGTAGCAGTGTAAATCAGAATCAGAATGAGAGAGAGAGATTCCAGACTCATGTACAATGTAAGTTTATTGCTTTTTGTTGCTGTTGTTGTTTTTGACTACAGGGAACCGTCACGAAGAGAATAAAGAACGACAGAAGAAATAAGAACGATGAAGGAACAACACGGAGGACACAGCAAAGCACGGTGGTTCTGATAACGGAAAAGATGCCCCCCCAAAAATCGGAACGGTATATAATGATATTGATATAAAGTCTGATTTCATTTTCAACCAACTCTCTCTCTCTCTCTCTCTCTCCTCTCTCTCTCTCTCTCTCTCTCTCTCTTCTCTCTCTCTCTCTCTCTCTCTCTATCTCTCTCTCTCTCTCTCTCTCTGGAAATAGATGTGATGTATTTTCAACAACAAAAACAACAACAACATCAGTCGCAGCAGAAGCAGCAGCAGCTGCAACAACAACAGCAGCAACAACAAAAATGACAACAAAAACAACAACAGCAACAACAACAGCAACAACAACAACATAACAACATAAACAACAACAGAAGATCAGGGTGACGGACAAAGCACGATCCTGCCGCATGCAACACACGTGACTTTTATTATTATTATTATTATTATTATTATTATTGTTGTTGTTGTTGTTGTTGTTTTTATTTATTTCTATTCTTTTACTTCGAGGATAATAGAATAACCATTTATGTGCTTCTTTTTTTATACCCAGTCCCTGTGTGCATGAACTTTGGTAAAGTTTGTCATCCGTTCCCACCTGCACACATTAATCTACACCTCCCACAAGCGGAACGGGTTTTAACGTGTGCGCAACAGGTATCTGCGCGCGTGCGCACACGAGGCCTCGGTTTATAGTCTCATCCAAAGGACTTTTGGGGAGAGAAGAGTCTGTACTGATGTTAACTCCAGAGGGGGGAAAATGCCTTTAATGGGGATTCGAACCTGGGTCAGGAGATCACAAGCGAAAAGCGCAACGCTCTGACCACCAGGGTGTCCTGTCCCCTCATCTTCACCTCACGTGTCACTGACGACCCACTTTAAGTCACGGCAGATTTCTCTGCGTGAAATTCGGGCTGCTCTCCCCAGGGAAAGCGCGTCGCCACAAGAGCTGCGCCACCCATTTTTCTTTTTCCTATCTGCAGCTGTATGTCTTTCCCTATCAGGGTGGCTTTTTTCTACATAATTTTGTCAGGGACAACTCTCTTGTTGCCGTGGGTTCTTTTACGTGCGATAAATAGTTATGCGTAAAACACGGGACCTCGGTTTATCGTCTCATCCGAAAGACTAGCGCCCAGACCACCACTCATGATATTGTGGATGGGGAAAGTTTTGGGTTCAAACGGGATTCGAACCACCGCACACTTCCAACCCGGACTTTTCGCTTTCTAGACAGACGCATGACCTCTAGACCACCGATCCATCAGCAGAACACAACACTGCCCTGCAGAATGTGGCATGGGCAAAGAAAATCCTAGCGGAGTCTATCCCACACCAGCTCACAACATGCATGCTGGGCATTCGTTTGCTCCACACCACCAGCAAACACAGCTGGTCAGATCGTCTGCACAAGGTACACACGTGGATCGGTGGTCTAGCGGTTACGCACCTGCCTACAAAGCGAAAAGCCCGGCTTCCAAGTGTGTGGCGGTTCGACTCTCGTGTGTACCCGACCAACCCCGCCCCCCTCCCTCAACCAGCTAGTCCACTAGCCCGTGAGTGGTGGTGAGGGTGCTAGTCTTTCGGATGAGATCATAAACCGAGGTTTCTTGAGCAACACACGCATTTCGTGTACGTTAAAGGACCCGTGGCAACAAGAAAGTTGTCCCTGGCGAAAGCTCTGTGGAAAAAAGCCACTCTGATAGGGAAAGAAAATGCACAAGGAGACAGGGAAAGAACAACAAAAGAAATTTACGTGGCGCTGCTCCTGTGGCGACGAGCTCTCCCCCGGGAAGAGCAGCCCGGATGTGTCACACAGAACTCTGCTGTGGCTTAAAATGGTATACACTACACTACAACACAATGCAGTTCAATACAGTTCAATACAACACGACACAAAACAATACAACAATACAATACAATACAATACGATATACGACGTTTCTTATCGACTCCAAGCCAAAGTCAATGTGAAGATAACGGAAGATGTAACAAGAGGATGTTGGTCAATTGTGCCCTGTCAGTGAGCTTTGGGAACTCTGGCTAATGGTGACCCTCCTCCACGAAATGAGTCACACAGCACCTGACCCACTTCTCCACTAGCAGCCATTTTAGGCAGGTGGGGGTACTGTTGTCGATGTTGAGATTTGGACTGATCATAAAACTACAAGCTTTGTTCCACCCTTCACTGAAGTATCAAAGCAGAATTGTTTCCGTCTGCTTATAAAGTGCATATAAAAACCCAATGTATCATCCTAGCCACCTATTATTTTATTTTATTATTCTTTCACATTGAGGATAATGGAAAAAAACACTTGTGTGCTTTTTTACAACCAGTCCCCGTGTGTATGCAGTTTTATAAATTTTCTCATCTGTTCCCACCAGCACACAAGGGTCTACTCTTTGCTAAAAGTGGAACAGGATTTTAACATGTGCGCAAGATGTTGAGCTTGATGATGATGCAAACGTTATCTATTTTTCATTTTGTCACTTTCTGAAGTCTAGGATTTCAATTTACAGTAAGCTTTTCTAGAAATGTCCGAATTTGAATGTGTTTTTTGTTGTTGTTGTTTTGTGTTAGGAATAGCCCTTTATAATGCACAAAAAACAACGCGTTAAACACCAACAAAAACCGGACTTTATGTACATTGCAAGACGACTCATGTTGTGGGTGATGGTTACATATACTTTTTGTTTGTTTGAGTTTTTAAACAGCATAGGCAAAGAGCTGATCCGTGCAAAGCCACTCTAACGAGAGAGTGACGTCAGAGAGTATGACGTCAGGCCGTTTCTCTGTGACGTTGGTTTGGACCCCCGCAGGCCGGATGAGGCCAGGGGAGAGAACCTCTAATGAATCGTGGATCAATATCCCCTACACCTTGAAAAAAACCACGAAAGTAGATGTCTGTATTTTAAATGTGTGTGTGTGTGTGTGTGTGTGTGTGT
Source organism: Rapana venosa (assembly GCA_028751875.1). Classification (NCBI taxonomy): domain Eukaryota; kingdom Metazoa; phylum Mollusca; class Gastropoda; order Neogastropoda; family Muricidae; genus Rapana; species Rapana venosa. The sequence continues at coordinate 38,047,651 of CM054139.1, forward strand.
GTGTGTGAGAGAGAGAGAGAGAAGAGAAGAGAGAGAGAGAGAGAGAGAGAGAGAGAGAGAGAGCTCTGTTAATCTTATTTGTAGATGGGTTGCATGCAATGGGGGATTTTGTTGTTTGTTTTGGTCTTTTTGTTGGGGGGATGGGGAGGGGGGGTGGAGAAGGAGGGTTGGGGAGGGGTGTAAGTGTAATAATTTATAGGGTATCATAGTAATTGGTAATGCTCTTACTGTATGACATGTTATACTCACTCTTTCATTGGTATTATTATGTGTATGCATGTTGTGTGTGAGTGTGTGTGCGTGCGTGCAAGCATGCATTCGTACGTGTGTGTATGTGTGTATGTCTGTCTGTCTGTACTGGGGAAGGTGTCTGTCTGCCTGTTTATTTTATTTTATTTTATTCTTTTATTTTGTTCTTTTATATCGAGGATAATGGAATAAACATTTATGTGCTTTTTTACATCAAGTCCCCGTGTGTATGCGAATTTGTGAATTCCTGTATGTCTGTCTGTCTGTCCATCCATCTGTCTCTGTCTGTCTCTCTCTAACACACACACACACACACACACACACAACACATTACACAACACAACACTCACACATAGAGACACACAGACAGGCAGACGCACATACTCACAGATACACACACACAAACACACACACACACACACACACAGACACACACACACGACACAGCACACACACACACACAGACACAGACACACACACACACACACAACACAAACGCGCGCGCGTGCGTGCGTTCGCAAACACGCACACACAGAGTCTCATACACTGAGATTCATTCTCTCTCTCTCTCTCTCTCTCTCTCTCTCTCTCTCTCTCTCTCTCTCTCTCTCTGGCCTTACGTGAAGAAAACATGGGAAGTCTGAAGAGCAGATAATTAGGTACGAAGAAGATAAAGGTAAAGGTAAAGGTGTCCCATAACCTATAAGGTCGTAGGGGAGCGAGGCGTCAGAGACCTCACTTCTCTAGGGCCAGCATATTGAGGGCGGCGCCCATCTCCTCTCCCTCGCTGCTTTACCTTCCCTGACCCTAAAGAGGACAGGTACCCATTTACAGCTGGGTGAACTGGGGGAACTGTACTGAAGCCAAGGCGCGCAAACGGTCACCCATCCAACTGGTAACCACGCTCGACGCTGCTTAACTTGGCTGGGGGAAAGCGAGTGCTCCGACCACTGAGCTATCCCGTCCCCACAATAGAAGAATAGTTCTCCTAAAAATAGCCAAAGCATAATTACGTAATGTGCTGACTTCCACTTGTCATCACTTAGACTTTCATATTATTATCTATAGAGTAAGACTTTCATACTATTAATTACCAGAGTAAGACTTCCATATCATTTATAGAGTAATTGCGTTTTCCACATCAATACATCTTGTTCATAAACGTTGTTGATGATGTTGTTGTTTAGATAAAGACGTAGAGGGTTACCAAATTATCTGTCTGTCTCTGTCTCTCATTTTCTCTGTCTCTGTCTCTCTCTCTCCCCTCCCCCTCAAAGACTTTAATAATAATAATAATAATAAATAATAATAATAATAATAATAATAATAATAATAATAAATGGAATTTATATAGCGCTGTATCTTGCAGAGACAAATCAAAGAGCTTGCACTCAACTCATTCTTACACAGTCATACAACCAGTAACAAGTAATAGTTCCATCAAGTCCAAATGTGCATGCATGAACACACGCGCGCGCGCGCGCGCGCACACACACACACACACACACACACACACACACACACACACACTGTCACCAAACTCTCTCTCTCTCCGCTCTTCCTCTTCTCCTCATCAATCTCTCTCTCTCTCTCTCTCTCTCTCTCTCTCTCTCTCTCTCTCTCTCTCTCTCTCTCTCTCTCTCTCTCTCTCTCTCCCTCTCTCTCTCATTCACTCTTCCTTCCCCTTTTCAACCGATAAAATCCACCTTTTAACTTTGAATTAATCAGTACCTGACTCTACTACCACTAGACAGGAACAATCTTCTCAAGGACCCTGACGACCAATTAAACGCCCTCTTCAACACTCTCACCAGCTAATTACTTCGTTACCACTGCTGCTGCCGCTGCTGCAACAGACAGTAGATGATGGGGGAAGCTGAAGAAAGTATGGGAGGAACAGTGGAGGGCGGGAGGTATGGAGAAAAGGGGGAAGGCTCTCCCCCTGCCCATCCCCCCCCCCCAACACACACACACATTCCCCTTCCCCTTGGGGAGTTGGCACAGGGGTAAGAGAAGGGGAGGAAGGGAGTGAGGAAGATAAGATGGTCATAGGAATCGATTCCCCACTTAAATGGTTTTAAAGCAATTAGTTTGAGGTTAAATGCAAATTTGACTGGACCAGTAGTACCGGAAGGCAAAGTATGGCTGCCAGTGGTAACTATCAGGCTGTTGGTATAAATATAGGAGAGGGGTAGCTTAGCCTAGTAGCAGAGCTCTGGTACAGCGATGTGTTTGTGTCACTAAGCGGATATTGTCCTTGAGTGGACAGGCCAATCACGGAGATGAGAACTTCTACTTCCCGCCCCTCCCTTCCCTCCCCCTCGTCCCCCCCCCCCCTCCCTCCTCCCCTTTCATTAGTGTGGAAGATTCTTGTGGACATTTCCGGTAAGTGGTATACTGCCAGACTGCTTGGTAATTTAAGGGAGAACTGGTTTTTCGTTGGCAATGTCTACTATTTAAAAAAAAAAAAACTTAGTTAGCTACTATCTTTTTATTGCCCTTATTTTTGGGGGAATGATTTCATCTGTGTTGACTTTAATCGAAGTGCTACAAGAAGCTGAGTAGTAATGTCCATTTACTTTTTTTTTTTGGGGGGGGGGAGGGAAGTTATGAGTGGGGGGGGGGGGGGGGGGGGGTAGCCTGGCTGCTTAGAGCGTTAGGCTTTGCTCTCCTGATCTGCTGACCCGAGTTCGAATTCCGTTCAAGGGGATATTTCCCCTGGAGTTAACATCAGCGCAGACTCCACTCCCCCAAAAGTCCTTCGGATGACACTGTAAACCGAGGTTCCGTGTGTGAGCGCACGCAGAACATCATACGCACACTTTAAAACCTGTTTCGCTTTTGGAAGAGTAGGCCATTGTGTGCCTCTGGGAACGGATGACTAAATTCACAAAACTACACACACATGGGGACTGGATAGAAAAGAACACATTAGTGCTTATTCAATTATCCTCGAGATAAAAAATAAAGGATTTTTTTTTTAATGACCAGGTTTGCGCAGTTGAATGTCTTAATCCAGTTAGTGACAATAAAAACCGTTAACGACACCATAGGTTAGAGAGAAAACATATTTCAAACAGGCTGCACTCCAGTTTTAACATCTGGGTCAGATAATATTATTGTCTTTGATAGAATGCTGCTTAGAAATAGCTTTTTATTTATTGCAAAATATTTTTAAAGTAGTGATAAAAAAAACCCACTCTTTTATTTGTGCTTTTAATTTGTGTTTGTTTGTATGGTTTTTTTTTGGGGGGGGAGATAATGACCCGAATCAATACCAGTTTGTTATGGGAAACTCTCTCTCTCTCTCTCCTCTCTCTCTCTCTCTCTCTCTCTCTCTCTCTCTCTCTCTCTCTCTCTCTCTCTCTGTGGTACTACAATATCCATGAGGTATGATAGGGACTAATGTTGTAAAAGAGATCTGAGAATAGACCGAGTTCTGTTGGACATGATTAAGATAGTGTCAGTTGAGAGTACTGAGGAAAGGATTTTCCTAGTTAATTGTGGTCTCGGGTTAATTTACCTACAATTGTACGCTCTCTACTGGTTCACTATGATTAATTAACTTGGTATTTTGGTATGAGTGATGAAAGGAATTTGGTTTTCTTACATTCGGCCAGACGACCATAATTCTAGCTAGTTGCTGTGTGTGCCTTTCATGAATTATGTACCTGGTTAACTATGGATAGAGTAGTTACCTGAATTTTATCTTTGTTTTCAGGTGTGTGTGTTCTATGGTAGTTGAAAATAAAAGTGTTACTATAACACCCCTGCGTGGCCTCACATCATTCCTTTGAGTTGTGGAGTGCCTGAGTCCTCTTACAGATGACACACTTTACAAAACTGCATACACACAGGGGGGGGGGGGGGGGGGGGAGCACATGAGTGTGTATTTCATTATCCTCGAAATAACAGAATAAATAAATGATCCTTCCTTTATCCCTGAGCCTACCCTACCACCCTCTTACACTCTCTTTTTTGTTTTTGCTTTTTATTTTTGTTGTTGTTTGTGGGGGAGGACTGATGACCTGAATCCAATACCAGTTTGTTATGGGAAAGTTAGACATTGTGTGCCGCTGGGAACGGATGACAAAATTTATAAAACTGCATACACACGGGAAGTGGATGAAAAAAGCACGTGGGCGCTTATTTCATTCTCTTCGAAAAAAAAGAAAAAACAGAAAAAAAAGAAAGAGAGTCTCTCTCTCTCTCTGTCTCTCTCTCTAAGAATGGATAATACTGCTCTTGTGGTGACAAGCTCCGCCCAGGGAAGAGCAGCTCAAATGTCTCATTATATCCTTTTTTATTTCCATCATATAAACATTCCCTTTGTGTACATATGTACACATGCAAAAGATCAACTCAACACTGTACAATACAATGCTTTACAACGCAACACAGTACAATAAAACGCAATGCAATACAACACAAAGCAGTACGACACAATTGCTGGAGTTTTAAAAAAGGTGTAGACCCCACCATGCATATTATGGCTAGGAAACTAGCAGACGACACAGGACTGAGGGGGGTACATCGTTTGCTGAAAACTTAACAAAAAAACCCTATATCAACATTTGTGTGTGCAAATTGACACAGTTGTGAGTCAGGACCCAGACTCTTGTCTTTCACTCAAGTTGGTATTATTTTTGTAAAATACAGACAAGTAAAAACACAGCACCCAAGTGTTTAGCAGAGCAAATTTTCGGTTTATTTAAAACCTTCCTCTGGTTAAAATATTGGCCAACTGTTGTTGTTGTTGCTGTTATGTTTATCTTAGAGGATGTAAGGGGAAGCCACACCTCACATGAACACATGTACTGGCCAAGACAGGGCACAGTAAAATGGAGAGGAAGAAGCAGACAGAGAAAACGATGGGAAGACAACATCAGAGAGTGGACTGGACTTGAGAGGAGTGATTTGCTTTGGAAAGCGGAGGACCACCAGGAGTGGAGGAAGCTGGTTGATGTCTAGAGAACAACGGGATATGTGAATGGTACGAACTGTGTTTGTGTATCTGAGTTTAAACTTTTTTGCTCTCTCTCTCTCTCTCTCTTGCTTATATATATATAAACACAAAATCAGGTAGGTCTAGATAGGTATCTAAACACATGTGGCTCTTATCAAGAAATATACACAGAAACCAATACTTTCACAAAACTAAAACATCAATAGGCCTAATGAAGATATTTAACGATTAATCTTAACCGATCTCACTCATAAATAATCAATCTAAACTAACTAAATAATATTAACACATCTCCACAAAATTTACAAAACACAATTACGCATCTATTTTCTATTCCTCCACTAAAACTCCAAGATTTACAACTGGTAAGATGGTTGCCTATCCGACCATTTTACCTGCCTTAAAAATAGCCCTGTTACCACACTGGGGATACAAACAGAAATAAGAAACACATAAATAATGAAGAGATAAAGGGAACTCATTACACATAAAGCAATCACTGAGTGAAGTCCCCTCAATGTTAGAACAAGGGGAATGAACTCACAGCCCATAGAGCAAAGAAGGGTTCCCTACTGCAGCCTTTACATAGAAAACTAATGAACAAATACACACACGAGCCTGCGCACACAGGAATGCGCGCACACACACACACACACACACACACACACACACATACGCTCTTTAGCATGAGATACACATTTTACTGCACACATACATCAACATAAGTACCCCCTCCCCTTCATCTAATATCACTTTGAGTGAACAGACCTAAAATCGAAGCAACAACAACACACACACAAACACACACACACACACACACACACACAGAGGGTTTGGCTGATTAAGAAGTGACAAATAATAAAACATGGGGCCCCAAACACAATCCTACACTTACAGGCGCATGTACATGATCTATATGTATAAACTGTATTTGTGTGCAGTCACACACCCACGGAACACATAAGCACCTGCACATACACTCAATCATGTACACACACACCTGCGCAAACGCACACACAACACACGCACGCACACACAAGGGTGCATGTGTGTGCATATGTGTGTGCGCATGCTTGCACGCACAATAATCAGCAGCAGCAGCAGCATCAAACTCATCACTGCCACCACCATCATCATCATCATCATCTTCTTCTTCTTCTTCAATCATCATCATCACAATCATCATCATCATCAATCATCATCATCACCACCATCATCACAATCATCATCGTCATCATCATCAATCGCTCAATCAATCAGCAATTAACAACACAATCATCATCATCACCATCCTCCTCCTCTTCCTCATCATCATTATTACCACCGGTGTCACTACCCACCACCCTCCTCCTCCTCCTCCTCATTGTTCAGCTGTAAACAGCACAATGAACTATAAAATAAACATAGTTTAAGGGAGAGAGGGAGGGCAGAGGTGAGATACAGGGATAATGCACAGTGTTAATTATCCTTGTACAGTAATGAGTTTCAAAAGAGCTGACAGCTGCGGCCTGTCTAGCAGGGGCCAACTAATTAAGCCTTTTCCTTTTAACTCAACCTTATGTAAATATTCAATAATGCATTGTCTCTGCATCCACCCCCTTGTTGTCCCTCACACCCCTCTCTATTCACTGCTACAAGTAGAGAAGAAATAACCTTATTTGAAATAAAACTTATTTGATTGGATCACATGAACCTAGGCACACACACAAGCACATACACACATGCATGCACCTACACATGCCTGCACAGGGGCTGTGCACGCATACAGACACACACACACACAGACACACACAAGCACATACACAATGTATGGCTGTTAATTTGATGATGTACTACATACCTTTGATCATAATTGCCAGGCTACCCATTTTATGATAGAAATTCTGTTTTCAGATGTTCTATTCAGCTATATACACATTATTTTTTTGATAACCTCACGGGATGTTACATGCATTCATTGAAGAATCATGTATTGGTAGGTTGTTATATTTTGTAGCATTGAAATTGTGCATTCCTACACAATATTTGATAACGCAAATGATCATGTTTCTTTACATATACTGACAAAGGAGAGTTTGCTCTGCTATTGAAAAGGACCGCTGATGATGAATAGAAAGGTGATTATTTTCCTGGATAATTATTTTGCAAAGGATCTGTTTTACCATCTACTAATAGGTTTATGGATAGAGATATTGAAGGCTTTTATCAGAATGAGTGGATGAATGAAGAATATGAAATGAGCACGAATTAGACAGGTGGTAAAAATCACATGCGTTTTGCACATATCTCGGAAATACAGTAGGAAAAGAAGAAGAAGAAGATTTCTGAACAAGAAGAATTCTGAAGAAGAAGAAGAAAAAAAGAAGAAGAAGAATTCTGAAGAAGAATTGTGAAAAAGAATTGCGAAGAAGAAGAAGAGTTGTGAAGAAGAAAAGAAAGAACACAACAAAAAGAAAGCAACCCCCTAAAACAAGAACTACAACAACAACAGCAACAACAAAAGAACCTTAAAACACACATACAAAATGAAAACCAAGCAAACGTTGCCCTGTTATAACCAACATTGCCACATTCAAGTAATCAGCCAAATTTAGAGAGCAGCTGAAAGGCCAGCCAGATGTGACCAGGTCCCTAGGGCTTTCACCTTCCCTTATTACCTCTGTCCACCTCCTCATTAGTGGCTGACCATGCTCTGCCATGCACCCCCATTGTCCCTACAGGCAGATGTATGGGAGAATATGGGAGACAAAAATGGAACAAAATGGACAGAAAAGAAAAAAGCACCAATATCAAGAAAAGCTTGTTGTTAGAACCAGTAGGGAAGGTGGGATAGCTAAGTGGTTAGAGCATTACGCTTGTAATCTGATGGCATGGGATCGAGCCCCCACCCCTCCTTTTTTCAGGGAATATTATCTTAGAGTTATCATTAGTACTGACTCCAACCCTAAAAGTTTTTGGATAAGACTTTAAACAGAGGTCTCGTGTACAAACGCATTCAGAAACATCTTGCACACATGTTAATACCTGTTCTGTCTTTCAGAAGAGTAGGCCATTGTGTGGTGATAGGAACAGATGACAATATATTTGTTTAAATGCATGCACACAGGTGTCATGCTTAGATATAACCCCTGAAGTCAGAATGCGGCTACCTTGATGGCTGGCAAACTCTTACCATCAGTGAACTTTGGAGTTCCAGCTAGGGAACAAAGAGAGGATGGTTTGATCCTCAAGTCCCTTATGGCAGATAGTTAAAGGTGCATGTATCGATCTGTTAGTGAAATATTTCTTTGATCAAGACAGTGATTGTGAAGATTGTACACTATCACACTATCCGTGTTTGATGTATTTATTACAAAATGCAATGATCCCCCCCCCCCTCCTTTTTGTCCCCATCCATTCTTGCATGTACACCCATGCAGGCGTGCATGCTTACGTGTGTGTGCATGTGTGTGTGTGTGTGTGTGTGTTTGTGTGGTGCATGTGTATGTGTGTATGTGAGTGTGTGTGTTTTAACATTGTGAATCATGTGTGTGAGTATTAAGTGCACATTTGAGCTAAATCAAATGGTATTACAACACATTATGTGTGCATGTGTGTGCATGTGTGAGCACACACACATGCGAATGTGTGTGTGCATGTGTGTGTGTGTATGTGTATGCACATGTGCATGCACACACGTGTATGTCAGGGCCTAAATGTTCAATATAAGCACAACATGCTTTGATATCCTCACTATGATCATGTCTAATTTTCAATTAAAAATACCTAAAACAAAGAAAAGATAGTGTTAGCCTGGCAGTGGATAGTTCAATGGAGAAAGTTTGGCATGGAAAACAAAAACAAAACAAAAACAAAATAAAACAAAACTCAGCATCACAAAGGAAAGGATATTTTTGGCTACCTAACTGAGTCAGCAAATTGCTACCTAAAATAGTTCCGAAAATCTGAGGATAATGGCATTGCTAAAATGTCACCAAAATGTTACATTCCTAATATGCCTAGATTAGAAAAGATAGCATTTATCTGTTTTTTTAATGTACTGTTAGATTAGTACACGAGTACTTATTTCATCATACTTGATTAAAAAATCACACAAACAGAGCACACACACAACACACACACACACACACACACACAACACACACACACACATCTCTCTCTCTCTCTCTCTGTGCTTGTAAAAGGTTTCTAGGAGTGCCAACCAAGACACCAAATAAAATGGTATATGGGGATTTGGGTAGGTATCCACTCTATGTGAATTCATATGTTACCTGCCTAAGATATAAGTTTAGATTATTAGAAATGAATACAGAACATTACCATATAAGGCCTATCAAATGTTACTACATTTAGACAGTATTGGGAAGCAGTGCTGGGTATAAAAAATAAGAGAAATATTATGTATAACTGGTTTTAATATTGTTTGGTTACAGCAAGGTGTTGGGAACGTGAAAACATTTCTGCATATTTTTAAACAGAGGATTGTGGATATGTTTATTCAGGAATGGACAGGTACTCTCAGAGAATGTGACAGATATCAACCTTACACGTCATTCAAGACCGTTTTTGAAAGAGAGCCATACATTCTAGATATTGATGTATATTGTTTCAGTGTTGCCATTTCTCATGTTCGATTTAATGTTCTCCCCCTACATAACAATGTACATCGCTATAAGGATTCTAACCATGAAAAAGCTTGTCCATTTTGTAAAAATCATATTGAAAATGAACAGCACTTTTTGTTTGCCTGTCCTATGTATGATGACTTAAGACTTAAATTTCTAAAGGAATCGAAAGGACTTCCTCTGCACGTTTTGCTAAGAGCCACAAACCCTATCCACACACATAATTTATCAAAGTATGTGTTCCATGCAATCAACAGACCGAAGAAAATACTTTAAACATTGAGCTTATCATGATCTGCACTTCAATGTGGGTGTTATTACCTACTGATTGGGGGTATCCACTTTTTTGTCATTGTTAGCAAAATCAGCAAACACCTGAACAGAAAATTGCAGGGCTAATGTGATTGTGCATTGGTTTTCACATCAATATCTGTGTCAAGATAACTACTCAATACTAGCTATAAAATGTACTTTACACATGTTTTCTCATAGTCTAGTAGATGTATTTGGTTTGCTATGACTTTAAAGTACTGTGTGTGTGTGTGTGTGTGTGTGTGTGTGTGTGTTTCTCAACTTTCTTTATTTGAACAAAAGCTTGGTGCTCCAGTATGCAGCAAACTGCAGGGAATAGTATGCATTATAGAATATTAACAGTTTTGTGTTCAAGACTAAAACAAAATAATGACAAAGAAAGACAAAACTATTTGCAAATGTTGTGTTATAATATATAAACGGAAGAAAAGTATAATTACTTAAGTGTGAGATTTAAGTCTAATATCAACGAATGAAAACAAAAAAACTTTCATTGTAATAGAAGTAACCATAACCTATGGAACAATGTTCTACTCATTTGTATATGTACAGTAATCTTGTTTCCGATAAAAACTAGACAAGCAAAATTAAGCAAAACTAAATTTAATCTGCACCTTAGAAGTGTTTCCGTATGAAGAAAAGAAAGAAGAAAAATTGCATAGAAGAAGACGAAAGAATAAGAGAGAGAATGAAAGAATGAAAGAAACAAAGAAACAAACAAAAACTAGCAAACAGAGAGAATGATAATAACAGTAACAAAGATAAAAACAAGGAAAGCATTTTTTCTTTTAACCTAAAATACAGCAAAATGAAAAACTTCCCCAATTTATATAGAAAAAGACAACCAATAAAAAAAACCCACCTATATCTGCGAAAGAAACTCACAAAAAAATGATGTACAGTAAAAATTCGTGGATAATCAGCCAAATTTAGACACTGCAGCTGAAAGGCCAGCCAGATGTGACCAGGTCCCTAGGGCTTTGAGCTTCTTCCATTATGACCTCTGTCCACCTCATTAGTGGCTGACTACACTCTGCCTCACGTGCCATGCACCCCCATTGTCCCTACAGGCAGACGACTTTAACATGGAAATAATGAACAGAAGAAAGAAGAAAAAACATGGGGGAAGAAAACAGCAAGAAAGAAACAAAAAAAAGATAACTATAAGAACAGGTTGGTCGAAAAAAATGATTTTTTGTCTATAAGAGAAACAAAAATAAAATAAAGCAGGCTAAAGTTGGATGTGTTGGGCTCCACTTGTCAGGCGCTTTGTAGCAGTGCAACCCATTTTTGCTCAGACAACAAGAATTGCTGTCTGAGTGTCCTGTCAGAAAAGAAAAAAAAAGGAATTTGAAGAAGATGAATTTGTTGTTGTTGTTGTGTTCCCCAGCTTTACACCCTGGAGGTCACCCAGAACATGCCACACTCTGACTCACTCATCCCACCTGGGAATTGCTATGAGATAGGATGTATACCCAATGAGAAGTGTGGTGCATGATTCTTTTCAAGTACCTTGTCTCATAGGCAGCCATACTTGGACTGGATGATTCTTTCTCCTTTAAAGTAGAGTGCGGGTTGTTATGCTAAGAGTTTGTTAGGGCTGAAGGCAATCTCAACACAACATTTTACAACATAACATTTAAGTGTAGGTCTTGGCAATTACCTGGCATTAATATCTGACACAGCTTTTGGCCTGGGCCAAGATGAATCTAAAGCAGAAAAAAATATAAAAAAAAGGAAAAGAAGAATTTGATGAATTTTAAGAAAAAGAATTGGAAGAATTTGAAGTTGAAGAATTTGAAGAAGAATTTGAAGAAGAAAAATTTGAAGAAGAATTTGAAGAAGAAGAAGAAAAAAAATTTGAAGAAGAATTTGAAGAAGAAGAAGAAGAAGAAGAAGAAGAAGAAGAAGAAGAAAAGAAAAATGAAAAAGAATTTGAAGAAGAAGAAGAAGAAGAAGAAGAAGATGGAAAAGATGTAAAGAAGAAGAAGAAAAAGAAGAAGAGGAAGAATTTGAAGAAGAATTAGAAGAAGAATTAGAAGAAGAATTTGAAGAAGAAGAAAACTACTCAGAAGAGTAGGAAAGAGAAGCATTGTTGCCAAAAAAGAATATTACCACAAACAGATCTGTTTTAGCTACTAGCGTTAAGTTTAAAGAACACATCTATAAACATTTGTTTTAATTGTCAACAGTTTGCATACCAGAAATGCCCAACTCCTTCTACCAATCCAATCCAATCATGTTGTTTAATAACCTAACCAACCACGAGACCATAATAATTATCATGCATGTTACCTCGTAACATGATCAGATCTCAGATTGAAACTGTGCAGTCATTAAAGCATGTGGGTTTTTCTTGGCTTTTGTTATTCTTTGTTTTGGTTTTGTTTTGTGTGTGTGTGGGGGGGGGGGGGGGGGGGAGGGGGGGGGGGGAGAAGAGTTTGTTTCTTGGCTGGATCCCCAAAGTTCACCAACTGTGAGATTTTGTGTATGCCACCATTTTCTGCTCACCATGAAGGTAGCCATACTTTGACTTCTGGGATACATGCTGGGTATGTTTGTGTTTCCATAAGGTACTGAATGCTGACAGGAATAATGGGATTGTTAACATACATATTTGATCTTTCGCATGCATATATACACAAAGGGGATTAGGCACATTATCTCTCTCTATCTATAGTCATTATATATATATATATATATATATATATATATATATATATATATATATATATATATATATATATATATATATATATATATATTTATTACTTAAGCCAAAGCTAAAAAGTAACAATGTGACATTTTTTAAAATCATCTTTACAATATTAAAACCTTAATTTAACAGCATACTTATTGGTAAATATCCTAAAATCAGAACAATTGTGATAAACATATTACAAATCAATAGACTGTAATGATAAAGTAAAAGAATCAGATAACTAATATGAAAAGGAGAATTTTAAAAACCAAGAAAGAGGACCCCAGAATGACAAAAAAACTTGTAAAAGAAAAAAACAGTGAGGAAGAAGTAAAACTAAAAGAAGAAATGCATGCCCCTAAAAAAACACAGCCAACTTTAAGATCAATACCGCAATCTGAATAACCAGACACATTTACAAAGAAAGGCCAATCCAGATGTGACCAGGTCACTAGGGCATTCAGCAGTTATTACCCCTGTCCTCCTCATCACAGGCTGGTCAGCTCTCCCCCTCACTGCCCTGCACCCCATTGTCCCTTCAGGCACATGCCTTCATTATGAACATGGCGGAAACAAAGGACAAAGGGGGAAAAAGGAAAAGGTGGATTGGTGGTCATTATCTTCTTCTTTCTTTCTTTCTTTCTTTCTTTCATCATCATCTTCTTCTTTCTTTCTTTCTTTCTTTCTTTCTTTCTTTCGTTCTTTCGTTCTTTCTTTCTTTCGCCATCTTCTTCTTCTTTTTCTCCTCCTCCTTCTTTCTTCAAACGCTTGCACAGCTACTACCATTGTCTGTCATCATTATGAGCCAAAATGCACTGGCTGCTGTTAAGTCCTTGATAAGTCAGGCCCAACACATCCCACTTCAGGGGAGGAGGATAATTGTTTTGTTTGCTTTTCAAAGTATTTCTGTGAAAAAGGTAGGAAATTGGATTAAGAAGGCAAAGAAAAAGAGAAGAAAGAGATGACAGGAAGAAAAAAGAACAAGGCAGAAACAAAGAGAGGGATAGAAAAGAGGGAATTCCTCACACTTAATGTTTCTGGCATCCCTGCAGGGGATGATGGGTGGTCTAAAGGCAACGCGCCCATCTAGAAAGTAGAAAGTGTGGGTTCAATCCCCCTTTGTGCTGGAAAATAGTCCCCCATTCATACACACCCTGAATGGTGGTCAGAGTGCTATTCTGTCAGAAGATACAATAAACCAAGATCAATTGTACAACACACATTCAGCCCACATAAAAGAACCAACAGCAACAAGACAGCTGTGCTCAGCTTAATTACCTAAAAAAAGCCATTCTCATTGAGAAACAAATGTGCATGTATATATGCAGAGAGAAAAGTTTAAAAGAAATGGGTGGCGCTGCTCTTGTGGGGACACAGCCTGAATGTAGCTACAGAGAAATCTGTTGAGACTGACAATGGGAAACAATATGACACATTACAATCATACAACACAGCCACACACAAAAACAATAGGTGGGTAGAAAAAGAGGAAAAGCAATGATAAGGACCATCAAAGGCATGCTTAGACCAATGTTTGTGCTTTTTTCTAAGTGTATCTAACGACCAAAGTAAACGATCACAAATCAGGGAAAAAATGCAGAAAAAGAAAGCAAAACAAAGAAATAATAACTGAAAAACAAAGAAGAAGAACGTACAAAACAAGGTTTAAAAAGTAAACTAATAGAACAAAACAGGACCAAAAAACAAAACAAAAAGTAAAGCACAGCAAAAAAAGCATAAAACGTGTTTAGAAAAGCACCACAAGCAAAAGAAAAATAGCAGTACAACAGTGACAAAAAAACCAGGGCAAAGCATGAAAAACCAGATAATACA
>CM054139.1:38069836-38079836 GCA_028751875.1 Rapana venosa
GTGTTTGTTTGTGTGAGTGTGTGTGTGTGTGTTTGTATGTTTGTGTCTGTGTGTGTGAGTGTTTGTGTGTTTGTTTGTTTACGTGAGTGTGTGTGAGTGTGTGTGTGTGTGTGTTTGTGTGTATGTGTGTTTATGCGTGTGTGTTTGTGTGTGCATGTGCGTGTTTGTGTGTGTGTTTGTGTGTCTGTGTGTGTTTGTGTGTGTTTGTATGTGTGTGTGTGTTTGTGTGTGTGTTTGTATGTGTGTGTGTGTGTTTTTGTGTGTTTGTGTGTGTTTGTATGTTTGTGTCTGTGAGTGTGTCTGTGAGTGTGTGTTTGTGTGTGTGAGTGTGTGTGAGTGTGTTTGTGTATGTTTGTGTCTGTGTGTGTGAGTGTGTTAGTGTGTATGTGTGATTGTGTATGTGTTTGTTTGTGAATGTGTAAGTTTGTTTGTGTGTGTGTTTGTGTGAGGAAGAGTGTGGGTGTGTTTGTGCGTGTGAGTGTGCGTGTGTTTATGTATATGTATGGGTATGTGTTTTAATAAACGTCTGTTTAAACCACCAGATGTCAGCAGTGGCCTTCATCTAACGCTTGTCTCTGCACTGTGTTGCTGTTGTCTACATTTCTATGCTTACTCTTTCCGTTATAGTGGTTGTTGTCAGCACTAATCCCTTTTAACTTATTCAGAATACGGGATTATACAGTGTGTGTGTGTGTGTGTGTGTGTGTGTGTGTGTGTGTGTGGTGTGTGTTGTGTGTGTGTGTGTTGTGTGTGTGTGTGTGGTATAGTGTGGTTTAGTGTGGTGTGGTGTAGTGTGTGCGCGTGCATGCGTGTTGTTGTTGTTGTTTGTAAGAAAGAGAGTGCAAGACTCTCTCTCTCTCTCGTTTACACACACACACACACACACACACACACACACACATATATATATATATATATATATATATATATATATATATATATATATATATATATATACACACAAACACACGCACACACACATGCGTGCGTGCACACAAACACACACACCTCGCTTCAACTGTCCCTACCATCCCATCCCCCTACCCTTTTTTTCCATTTGAAAAAAACACACACAACCATCCCTCACCCTCTGCACATCCCCCCCCCCCTCCCCCCTTACACTACGGTCCCCCTCCCCCTCCAACCACCATCTAAACTCCCCCTTCCTACCCCTCCCCACTTACTACCCCCTCCCCCTCCCAAACACACACAGGGGGAGTTTGGAGTTTAATCCCCCCATCTCCCCCTTCCTTTTGGCTCATTAGTGTAATTGGAGGGAGGTGGCGGGGAGCTAGTCTCTCTCTCTCTCTCTCTCTCTCTCTCTCTCTCTCTCTCTCTCTCTCTCTCTCTCTCTCTCTCTCTCTCTCTCTCTCTTCTTAACAACGTGCCCAACTGCTTGTTTGTTCTGATGTGGTCTCCTCCGTTCTTTTCTCCTCCTTCTCTTCCTCCTCCTCCTCCTCCTTACCTTGCCTCTTATTGCTTGCTACCTCCCCCCCCCCCCCCCCCTCCGCACACACATCAACTGTGGTTTTTGAGGCAACAGTTTACACACAGAGAGGGGGTGGGGGAGATGGGTAGGGAATGAGGACTGTGAGAGAGAGAGAGAGAGAGAGAGAGAGAGAGAGAGAGAGAGAGAGAGAGAGAGAGAGAGAGAGAGAGAGAGAGAGAGAGAGAGAGATGGAGGGGAGTGGGTTTTTTCTTTTATATCGAGGATAATGAAATAAGCTCTCATGTACTCTTTTACATCCAGTCCCCGTGTGTATGCAGTTTTGTGATTTTTTTTCATCTGTTCTCACCGGCACACAATTGCCTCCTCTTACGAAAAGCGAAACAGGATTTAACGTGTGCGCAAGATGTTCTGCGTGCGTTCGCGTGCGTGAGTTGGGGGAGAGAGGGAGGGTGAGAATAGGGAGAGATGGGGAGAGAGAGAGAGAGGAGGGGGAGAGAGAGACGGGGGAGAGAGGGAGGAAGAGAGAGGGAGAGAGAGAAGGAGGGAGAGAGAGATGGGGGGAGTGAGGGGGGAGATATTGGAGGGGGGGGGGGGGGGAGCATATGACTGTGAGAGAGAGGGAGGGAGAAGACAGAGATATAGAGATGGGGGAAGGAATTTCTGTGTGTGTATGTGAGAAAGAGAGAGGGAGGGAGAGAGAGGGAGGGAGAGAGAGAAAGAGATGGAGGAAGGGCGGTAGAGAGCGAGAGAGAGAGCGAGAGAGATGGGGGAAAGGAATCTGTGAGAGTATCAAAGAGAGCGGTGGGGAAGAGGACTGTGTGTGTGTGTGAGAGAGAGAGAGAGAGAGAGAGAGAGAGAGAGAGAGAGAGAGAGAGAGAGAGAGAGAGAGAGAGAGAGAGAGAGAGAGAGAGAGAGAGAGAATGCGAAAGTGTATTCAGATTATTTATATTTTTCATTGATTTTTTTCCCATTTTATACTACTTTAAGTCAGGGCAAAAATATCTGCGTGACATTCGGGCTGCTCTCCCCGGGGAGAGTGCGTCGCCACATGAGCAGCGCCACCCCTTTTTTTCTTTTCCTGTCTGCATGTGTATTATTTTTGCTTCCCTATCAGAGTGGCTTTTTTCTACAGCATTTTGCCAGGGACAACTCTCTTGTTGCCGTGGGTTCTTCTGCTGCTCTAAATGCGTATTGCACACGGAGCCTCGGTTTATCGTCTCATCCGAAAGACTAGCACCCAGACCACCACTTAGGGTCTAGAGTATGGCGGAAAAGTTTCGTTGCAAACGGGGATCAAACCACCGCACTTTTTGAACCCGAACTTTTGGCTTTCTAGGCAGGTGTGTTATAACCTCTAGACCACCGATCCGCCGGATATATTATAAAAAGCTAAGTAACTGAGTGAACACATCCATAGCAGTAATTTTGTTGCTTATTTATTGATTGATTGACTGATTTATTGATTTATTTGTGTATTTATTTATCTATATATAAGCTCCATTTCTTCTTCTTCTTATTATTATTCATTTGTTTGTTTGTTTATTTATTTGTTTGGCTTCTTTCCTTGCGTCGAATAATCAATCCAGAAAGCATCAAGTGTTTCCACTCTGTGCATATAATTATTATGTACAGCAACACAACCAGCAAGCAATTAAAGTCTTCCTTCTTTCACCCCCTCCCCCCCCCCCCCTCTCTCTCTCTCTCTCTCTCTCTCTCTCTCTCTCTCTCTCTCCCTCTCTCTCTCTCTCTCTCTCTCTCTCTCTCTCTCTCTCTCTCTCTCTCTCTCTCTCGCACTGGCCCCCTGCCCCATCACTCCTCCTCTCCTCTTTTCCCTCTTCACTCTTACACCCCCAACAAGAGGGCAATTACCGACCCCCCCCCCCCCCTATGTCCTTCTCCCCCCCCTCCCTCCTGTGCCTTACCCCTCATAAAGGCCAATTAGCACCAGACACATTTCCTTCCACCTTCATCCCCCCCCCCCCCAACTCTGGCGCGTGTGTGTGTGTGTGTGTGTGTGTGTGTGTCTGTGTGTGTGTGTGGTGTGTGTGTGTGTGTGTGTGTGGGGTGTGGTGTGCCGTGTGGTGTGTGTGTGTGTGTGGTGTGTGTCGTGTGTGTGTGTGTGTGTGTGTGTGTGTGTGTGTGTGTGCGTGTGTGTGTGTGTGTGTGGTGTGTGTGTGTGTGTGTGTGTGTGTGTGTGTGTGGTGGTGTGTGTGTGTATGTGCGTACTTGCGCGCGTGCGTGCGTGTGGGTTTTATTTATTTTTTATTCATTCTTTTATTTCGAGGATTATGGAATAAGCACTCATGCGCTTTTTTAAAAAAAATTCATCCACTCCTTTTGTGTATGCAGTTTTGTCAACTTTGTCATCCGTTCCCACCGGCACACAATGGCCTGCTCTTCCAAAAAGCGGATCGGGTTTTACCGTGTGCGCAAGGTGTTCTGCGTGCGTTCGCAGAGAAAGAGAGAGAGAGAGAGAGAGAGAGAGAGAGAGAGAGAGAGAGAGAGAGAGAGAGAGAGAGAGAGAGAGAGAGAGAGAGAGAGTGTGTGTGTGTGTGTGTTTTATTATTTATTTATTTATTTATTCTTTTATTCTTTTATATCGAGGATAATGGAATAAGCACTTATGTGCTTTTTTACATCCAGTCCCCGTGTGTATGCGGTTTTGTAAATTTTGTCATCCGTTCCCACCGGCACACAATGGCCTACTCTTACGAAAAGCGGAACAGGATTTAACATGTGCGCAAGATGTTCTGCGTGCGTTCGTACACGGGGCCTCGGTTTATAGTCTCATCCGAAAGACTGTGTGTGTGTGTGTGTGTGTGTGTGTGCCTGTTGTGTGTGTATTCTGATTCTTCCCGCTCTGCCTCATTGCAGAAAGTGATGTTTGGCCACAGGTAAGGATGCACACCTCACTAAACTGACAGGATTCTAGCTCAAGCCTGCACTTCAAAATAAATCTGCCATACCTCCCTCCTTGGTATGCCAGGGCCTGTCAGTTTAAATAGCATTCCATCCTTCTGTGCTAGCAATTCCCTCTTTTCTATCCCTCTCTTTGTTTCTGCCTCGTTCCTTTTCTTCCTGTCACCTCCCTCTTGTCATAGTTTTAGCATTCTTGGTTCATTCTCCTAGGTTTTTTTTCTTTTCTCAGAAAGACTTCAAAGATATCAATCTTCTCTTATGCCGAAGTTGGATGCGCTGGGCCTGACTTGTCAGGTGCTTAACGGCTGGTGCAATGCAATTTCAATTACATGACAAACAGCAATAGTTGTAGTCTAAGCGTTCAAAGAAGAAGAAGAAGAAGAAGAAGAAGAAGAAGAATCGCGAAGAAGAAGAAGAAGAAGAAGAATTGCGAAGAAGAAGAAGAAGACGAAGAAGAAGAAGGAGGAGAAGGAGAAGAAGAAGAAGAAGAATCGCGAAGAAGAAGAAGAAGATGATGATGAAGAAGAAGAAGAAAGAAGAAGAAGAAGAAGAAGAAGAAGAAGAAGAGAAGAAGAAGAAGAAGAAGAAGAAGAAGAAGAAGAAAAAGAAGAAGAAGAAGAAGGAGGAGGAGGAGGAGGAGGAGGAGGAGGAGGAGAAGAAGAAGACAAAACTGGAAAAGAAGAAAATGTCTGCTATATACAAACCTCTTCTTTAGACTTAAATAACAAAATGAGAAGAACCTGAACCCTGCAAACTACTTGGGCAGTCCCCTCACTGCTCCTTTCTTCCTTAAACGCGGGCTTGTGCGCGCGTGGACACACACACACACACACACACACACACAGACACACAATCCTCATAAAGATCAATTGACCCCGTTTCCAAGTTCTAATTAATTACACACTCCTTAGCTCAGGTAAACGGATTTAGAATTACCAACGTGACAAAGAAAAACAAAGATGGCGGCACACCCAGCAAGACATTAAAACCACAGGAACACAAATCAATAAATCCAATACCAAAAAACCCTGGAAATTACAACCCTCTTAAATCACAAATTATCTCTTACAAACTTCCTTCCCATACATAACACAATTCTACATGCTGAGATTACAGACTGAAGAAAACACACTTCACTCAAGCATCAAATTGGGCTTGATACTGACAAAGGAAAGAGACAGAGCGGCCAACACGGAGCTGATTGGCTGTCTAATTATGGTGTCCTTAA
Organism: Rapana venosa; assembly: GCA_028751875.1. Lineage (NCBI taxonomy): Eukaryota > Metazoa > Mollusca > Gastropoda > Neogastropoda > Muricidae > Rapana > Rapana venosa. The sequence continues at coordinate 38,075,434 of CM054139.1, forward strand.
ACCGTGTTCTTGCCGCTAAGTGGATTAAGGCCTTCAACTACGCGAAACTGGTCCCAACGAAACTGGAAAGTATGTTTAAACTGCTCAGCACATCATTTTTTTCTTAATCAACACTCATGTAAACAAGACCCAGAATAATGGCAATAAAAAATATATCATCATACCAAAGGTAAAGGTAAATGTGTCCCATAAATTATAAGGTTGTAGCAGAGCATGGCGTCAGAGACTTTACTTCTCTAGGGCCAGCATATTGAGGGCGGCGCCCATCTCCTCTCCCTCGTTGCTTTACCTTCCCTAACCCTAAAGAGGGCAGGTACCCATTTACAGCTGGGTGAAATGGGGGACTGTACTGAAGCCAAGGCGAACAAACGGTCACCCATCCAAGTGGTAACCACGCTCGACGCTGCTTAACCTTGGCTGGGGGAAAGCGAGTGCTCTGACCACTGAGCTATCCTGGCCCCTATCATCATGATATTTCTTTCTTTCTTCTTCTTTCATCTGCCGATGGTGCCTTTCGGCGTCGCGGGGAGACACAGACGTCTGTCTGCAGCAAGGCGGGAGGCTTGATGTAGTGACAGGTCATAGGCTCGCAGGGTGTCAGCCACGGAGTCGCTCCATCGTCTCCTTGGTCTACCTCTGGCTTTCCAGCCATTGTATTTGGTGGTGTATGCCTGTAGGGCTGGTTGGTTGGGCGGCATTCTAGTGAGGTGACCAAACCACCTGATCCTTTGTTGTTCGATATGGTGGAGAATTGGTGTTAGTCCGACCATGTCTCTGATCACCTCATTCTTGATCTTGTCGCGATACTACATGCATTAAACTGAGTCAACCCTGCGAAAGTAAAACGAGATCTTAACTTTCCCAGGAAAATCTACTGTGCTACTCGACTCTCTCTCTCTCTCTCTCTCTCTCTCTCTCTCTCTCTCTCTCTCTCTCTCTCTCTCTCCTCCTCTCCCCCCCCCCCCCTTTCTCTCTCAATCTCTCTCTCTCCTCAACCTAATCATCTATATTATACTTTGTACTTGTATAACTGTGCAACATGAAAAAAATGGATTTAAAAAACCACGTCCAAAATAGCAGAGGACCGCGGGGAGTGGAGGAGGCTGGTTGCAAAATCTTCAGTGGTGCCCCCACGGTCTACAGGACTACGGGATAGGTGAGGGTGAAGGTGAGTGGGGGAAAGGCAGGCATTGTCAGCTGTGGACAGGTTTGTTTTGTAATATGCAGTCTGTGCATTAGCAACCCACTTGGTGAAGAACAGGAAAACCCTTCCCCTGCCCCCCCCCCCCCCCCCCCCCCAGCCCGCTGGAAGTTTGCAGACCCCGGAAGAAGGTTAAGTGTCCATTGAGGCTTTCCATTTAACGACATCATCCGCTTAACGACACAACAGACAGGCGCCCGTTAGGAATTGAAAATATTTGCTGCATCTCTTGCCCATCACATCATCATTGAGTGTTACCCACTCAAACAGGTACCTAATTAGGGTGACAAAACCAAAGCAGCCTCATTTTCCTGTTTTCCCTGTGTCAAATATTACGTGTTTGCCAAGTTTTGCCCCAGAAACAAGAGTTGGCCAAATCTTTTAGCCTGAGGAAAGTTTTAAATAAACCGAAAATTTTGCTCTGCTAAATACTTGGACGTTGTGATTTGACTTGTCTGCTTTTTATCAATATTATGTGTTTGTTATAAGTTGGTTTGATTACTGTCTTCTTTTTTTTTCTTGTTCGTTGAACGCTCAGACAGCAACAATGTAATGTCTGTCATACCAGAGAAAATGCATTGTGTTGTAGTAAAGCACCTGACAAGTCAGGCCCAGCGCGTCCGATTTCCGCGTGAGAGATAATTGTTATCTTCTTTTTTTTAGTATTTCTGGAAAAAAGAAACACAGGACAATGGACCAAGAAGAAAACGGAAAAAGGAGGTGATAGAAAGAAAAGGAACAAGGCAGAAACAAAGTGAGGGATAGAAAAGAGGAAATTCCAAGCACATCATTTCCAGTAGGGGGTGCTATTTATACTGACAGACCCCCCCCCCCCCCACTTCCCCGCGCATAAAATAGAGAGAAACATAAAACAGAGAGAGAGGAAGGAGGAGGGGGGGGGGGGAGACAGACAGACAGAAAGACAGACATTCAGGGAGACAGAGAGAGACAGAGATAGAGAGACAACAGACAGAGAGGAGAAAAATAAAGAGACATACAGACACAGATAGACAGATAGACAGACAGAGAGACACAGAGAAGCTGAGGAGGTATTGTGTGTCCAATTAGTAGGGGATCTGTCGTAGCCATAATGAGAAAGAGAGAGAGAGAGAGAGAGAGGAGAGAGAGAGAGAGAGAGAAGAGAGAGAGAGAGAGAGAGAGAGAGAGAGAGGAGAGAAAGGAAGAGAGAGAGAGGGGAGAGAAAGAAAAAGAGAGAGAGAGAGTAATGAGGGAATGAGGGGATACAGAAGAATTATTGATGTGTACAGGGACGGGATATCTCAGTGGTCGGAGCACTCGCTTTCCCCCAGCCAAGTTAAGCAGCGTCGAGCGTGGTTACCACTTGGATGGGTGACCGTTTGCGCGCCTTGGCTTCAGTACAGTTCCCCCAGTTCACCCAGCTGTAAATGGGTACCTGCCTCTTTAGGGTCAGGGAAGGTAAAGCAGCGAGGGAGAGGAGATGGGCGCCGCCCTCAATATGCTGGCCCTAGAGAAGTGAGGTCTCTGACGCCTCGCTCCCCTACGACCTTATAGGTTATGGGACTCCTTTACTTTTCCTACATGCCCCCTCACTGCCAGCAAACCCCCTTCCTCCCCCCTCCTCCTCTGTGGGGATGTCGGGAGGTGTTGGGGGGGGGGGGGGGTCCCGCCAAATATACATAGCATCCCCATTTCTGTGCTAGGAATTCCCTCTTTTCTATCCCTCTCTTTCTTTCTGCCTTTTTTCTTTCCTTCCTGTCACCTCCTTCTTGTCTATCTTCTGCCTTCATGGTTTATTCTCTGGCCTCTGTTTTTCTTCTTCCAGTAAGTAAATAGGAAGAAAGAGAAGAAGAAGAAAAAAGGCGGGACTGAGTAAGGAATAAGAAGAATGACAGAAGTAGACGTCGAGCGAATAAAGAAGAAGAACGAAGAAGAAGACGAAGTAGTATAGTAGAAGTAATTGCGAAGAAGAAGTAGAAGAAGTAGAAGAGTAGAAGTAAGTAAGAAGTTGGAAGGAGGAGAAGAAGAAGAGAAGAAGAAGAAGAGAAGAGAGAGAAGAAGAAAGAAGAAGTAAGAAAAAAGAAGAGAGAAGAAAGGAAGAAGAAAAGGAAGGAGGAGAACAGAAGAAGGGAGAATGATTAAGCCAGAGTCGGAAGGAGTGCTGGGGAGGAGGTGAACGGAAGAAGCAGCAAAAGAAGATGTAGCTGTCGATGGTTAAAAAGAAGAAGTAGAAAAAGTAGAGAGTAGTAAGTAGTAGAGAAGTAGTAGTAGAAGAAGAAGAAGAAGAAGAAGAAGAAGAAGGAGGAAAGGGAAGAGAGGAGGAGGAGGAGGAGGAGGAGGAGGGTGAGGAGGAGGAAAAAGAAGAAGAAAGAAGAAGAAGGAAGAAGAAAAAAGGGAAGAGGGAGAAGGAGAAGAAGAAGGAGAAGGAGGTGAGAAAGAGGAGGAGGAGGAGGAGGAGAGAAGAAGAAGAAGAAGAAAAAGAAGAAAACTGATCGCAGTAACTTTTCAGACTACGATTTTTTTTAAAATCTTGAAACACCAGCAGAAAGAGAAGTCTCAAAGTTGGCACTATGTGTACTCAAAACCGTAACCTGTTAAAAAAAAAAAGATAGGGAAGTTGGGGGGGGGGGGGGAAATCAGACACCACATTGATGAGGTTTTGTGTGTCCAATTAGGAACGGATTGGGCGCCATAATGAGGAAAGGGAGGTAATGAGAGACTTCCGCAGAGACTGAGGAGAAGAGGCGTAAGATGCTGCCAATGTCTGTCTGCTTCAATAAGTGTAAAGGAGTGTGCGTGTGGTGTGAGTGTGTGTGTGTGTGTGTGTGTGTGTGTTGTGTGTGTGTGTGTGTGTGTGTGCGTGTGTGTGGTTGTGTGTGTGTGTGTGGTGTGTGTCTGTGTATGTGTGCGTGGCGTGTGAGGGGGTTGGGAGGTTGTGAGGGGTAAGGGTAGGTAGGTGGTTTGGGCGTGGGGAGGATTGAGGGGTTGGGCGAGGGGGGGGCGGGGAGGTAGGTGTGTGTGTGGAGAGAAAGGAGTGTGTGTGTAGAGTAGATATGCTGGTGTGTGACATGCGTACGTTGCGGGTAGGCCCCCCTGCGGGCGCGCTCGCGGTGTGTGTCTGAGAGAGCTTACACGCACATTTCTACCTATTTTAGCAATAAATCAAGCCTGAATACATATACTAAAACACACGTAAAAAGAACACGCAACAGGGAGTTGTTCC
>CM054139.1:38084836-38089836 GCA_028751875.1 Rapana venosa
CTCTTCCAAAAGGTATAGAAAGCTTTTATCATGTGCACAATATTGTGCATGCATTCACACAGGGGGTAACCTTGGTTCATAATCTCATCCAAAGAGACTTTCAGAGGAATTGAGTTTGCACTCATGTTAACCCTTGGAGAAAAATCCCCTTGAACCGGCGTTTTAGTGATGGTTCAAACCTGGGCCGTCAGATCACGAGTACAGCATGCAACACTCTACCCACTGGGCTTCAGATCACAAATTTGATGATCTAACCATTGGGCCTCCTGTCAACCCTGAGCATCTGTCTACTGGCAGTGACCCTGTGTTACAAAGAGCCCTAACATTTTGTTTGAAGCAAACCTGACAACCCTTTACAATTTGACACATCACCACCTGTACTCCCTTTGAAAAAAAGCTGATACTAGAAGGTGATTAATGCTGCGCACAGTTGGAACCTAAGGCTTTATTTATGCATGAACATGGTACATGCTGGTGAAGTATTTTTCCAAAGTAGACTCTAAGATACACATTACCCCCCCCCCCCCCCACCCCCCCTCCCCACCTGTAAAAAAATCAGACCTTCACTAAGTCCAGGAGAGAAGATTGTGTCTGAATCTCACTACATACATATACACACTCGCGCGCGCACACACACATTTGATGTTACTGAGAGTGAACAGACACTAAAGTGAAATAACACACACACACATACAGAATTAGGAGGGGGTGTGAAGCTATGATGAGGCAGGGGAGGTAATAGTTGAACGGCTCCGTGGTCTAGAGGTAACGCACCTGCCTAGAAAGCGAAAAGCCGGATCGGAAGTGTACGGTGGTTTGATCCCCGTTTGGGCCCAAAAGGTTTCCCCCACCCACTAGACCATGAGTGGTGGTCTGGGTGCTAGTCTTTAGAATGAGACGATAAACAAGAGCTCCCGTGTGTTACACATAATTGACAGAGAGACAGACAGACAGACAGACAGACAGACAGCAACACACAACACACACACACACACACACACACACACACACACACACACACACCACACCACACACACACACCACACACACACACCACACACACACACACACACACAGAAGCAGACTGAGAGGAGACAGACAGAAAGACAGACAGAGAACTCTGAAGTCTGAAAATTTTATTGTAGAAAGCCACCCGACCTATTACAATTTCCCACACTTCCTCCCCCCCCCCCCCCCCCCCCCCCCCCCACCTCTAAAACATCGCTCTCATTCCTTCCAAAGAATGCACATGAAAACACTTCAAGCTCGCCAGTTATATCATTCACTCTTATAATAATACAGAGTCAGACAGAGAGTGAGACAGAGACAGAGAGGGACAGAGACAGAGAGACAGACAGGTAGACAGAAAGGCAAACAAATAGACAGAAACAGAGACAAAAACACAAAGACATAGAACGTGCATGCGTGCGTGCGTGCGTGCGTGTATGTGTGTGTGTGTGTGTGTGTGCGCGTGCATGCAAGCACGAATCTCTGTCTGTCTGTCTGTTTGTCTGTCTCTCTTTCTGTCTACCTGCGTGTGTGCATGTCTGTCTGTCTGTCTGTCTATCTATCTATCTATCTATCTATCTATCTATATCTATCTATCTATCTATCTATCTATCTATCTGTCTGTCTGTCTGTCTGTCTCTCTATCTGTCGATCTGTCTGTCTGTCTGTCTCTCTATCTACCTGTGCCTGCAAGTGTGTATGTGCACCATACATATTATGTACCTATGTCTGTATATATCTACGTATGATCATGCAGAACATCCAAACCTGGACGAACATTTCACACCGTCAGGTACACTGACAAGTAGACACTCAAACAAACAGCATCTTAGAACCTTGTTTTTTAAATGCTTCAGACTACCACACCAGCTTACGTACGTCAGACACAAAAATAACCTACACAAACCGTTCCTAATAATTGCTGGCACCAAAACCAAACAACAACAAAACAAAAAGAAAACCATCCACATGCTGACTCAATAATGTCTAAGCCACCAACAATTAACTCTAAAAATCGCCATGCATCTGGCAATACAAGGGCAAAGCAAGCCTCAGAAGAAAACGGCTGAACATACAGGGATGACGTACTGTGTGTGTTCAATTAAGGGCAGGTATGGAGACACACAACCAGGAAAAGCGAAGATGATGACAGTTTGCACAAGGTGGGAGGATGGGTGTGGACCAGTCATTGCCATAAGAGCATGGCTGTCTATCCTACAGATTCAAAATGTCAATTAGCTCTTTCGAGCAAACATGCCCAAGAAACTAACAGAATAAAAAGGGAATCACGTGAAAGAGAGAAGCAGGCAAGAGAATACAACCGACAACAAAAAAGCACGGCTATGAAGCAGTCACTTGATACTGGATAAGAAAGAAGGAGTGGCAGTCTATTGTTCAGTCACATGGCTCACTAATTATTCATTCGTCTCATTATTTTTTCTCCTCTTTTATAATGACATAATCCATACAAGTCCTAGCAAACAGACACTGGGAGCAAGCTCCAGATGACTCATTCATCTTCCTCTTATGCCTGAAGATGGATGCAGCTGCCTTGATGGTGGGCAAAATCGGTCACAGACGCAAAATCTTGCCTTTGGTGACCCCTGAGCTCGAGCTGAGGAAAGCAGACACGGCTCCTTATGTCTCCAGCCTTTAGCGCTCAGCATGTCTTTTCTCTGCAATCAGTCCATCTTGTCTCTCCCGCCTCTTCAAATTAAAAAAGGCAGAAAATGTTTGTATTTACTGATAACTTTACAATTTTCAAAAAGACTGAAATATTTGTGGCTGAAAAAGGTAATGTAGTATGCTCAATAACCAACTGCAAAAATTTACTGATAAACCATACAGATTAACAACCAAAAGGTAGACACACACTATTGTAAACTACAACCACATCAGTCACATCTCCAGTGTAAGCTAATCTCTTTTACATCCTTCCTCCACCTCCTCCTCCTTTATCCCTTTGTCTAGTAGACCATTCAAGCACCACTAAAGATTTTGCAACCAGCTTCCTCCACTCCTCATGGTTTTCAGCTTTCCTTAGCAAGTCGTTCTTCTTCAGGCCACTCCACTCTCTAATAATAATAATAATAATAATAATAATAATAATAATAATAATAATAATAATAATAATGTATGGAATTTATATAGCGCTGAATCTTGTAAAGCAACAAATCAAAACGCTCACACACACACACACACGCACACACACACACACACACACACACACACACACACACACACACACACACACACACGCACGTACGCACGCACGCAAGCACGCACTTTGATCGCTTAATGTTGCCTTCCCATTGTTTTATCATCTACCTTATCAGCAGTTTCTATCTATAAGATGATAACTGCTTTTCAGCACTACCAGCAAATACCTTAAGTTGTTGTAATGAGGACCAGTGATAGGCAGGAAGCTGTATTTCTTAAACCCTACACTCAGTGTTGGTTTATAAATCATACACTTCTGTAATCCAGGAACAATGGCAACAACGATGGTAACAAGGAAGTGACAATAAACAACAAAACAACACACATGACACTTGGATCTGTAAGGAATCAGACATTGATCCCTGTCATCTGAAGGAGTCTGTACTGTCAAGTTAAACAGTTTAGCTGCACTGAACAGCCAACTCCTAAGAAGATTGATCAACAGACAGACTGACTGTGTACACAGTGTGTCCAATTAGCAAGGGATCTAGCACTGTGAGGAGAAAAGGGAGGTAATGAGGCAGCCAGGCAGGGGAGGTAATGAGGCAGTCATGAACACAGCGGTGTGTCAGAACTAAAGCACGTGCTGCAAAGGCCAAAAGTCAAGGTCAGGTGCCAAAAGGTTGAAGTGGATGGCACATTGATTCGTTCAGCCCTAGCTACAGCTTGACTGACTCCTGTGTTTCAGTTTTGGTTTCAGTTTTCCAATTTATCAAAATGTCACATGAAGTTGAATAACCCGTTTGTGCTGCGCTGCATCAAACCAACGGAGGAATCAACTTCATAACTTTACAGATGTGTCGCCAACTGCATCACGAAATGCACATAATTATGCAGTCTAGGATGCATGCTAGGTATGCTTGTGTCAACTTCAACTGGATAGCTCAGCAGAGATTCAAACCAGAACCCTTGAGATCACAGGTTTAATGTTCTAACCACTGAGCCCACCGTAACATATGAACTCTCCCAGATGGACCTTAAGTGATCCCTGAATGGTCTAGTCCAATCCAGTCTTGTTTCTAGCCCTGCCGACCACAAAGGCCATATCGGGGCTGTTATCTTGTCGATTTGTGTTTACATCTCAGACTATATTAAACTTGTAAACTACAATATAACACAGCTCAATACAATGTCATGACATCACAACATACACGGCATGGGGCAGACCAAAATCTGTGTGAGTTACTGACATGACAAGCACCCAGACCTACATAATATATAATACAATGGGATACAATACAACACAACACAACACACCGCATTACAACACAACACAGCACAACACAATACAGTACAATACAATACAACACAATACAATACAATACAACAAAATACAACACAATACAATACAACACAACACTGACCCGGGTTCGAATCTCATTCAAGAGGATGTTTCCTCTAGAGTTAAAATCAGTGTCCACTCCACTCTCCCCAAAAGTCTTTTGGATGAGACTATAAACCAACGTCCAGTGCGCGAACGCACGCAGAACATCTTGCGCACACGTTAAAACACGTTCCGCTTTTCGGAAGAGTAGGCCATCGTCTGCCGGTGAGAACGGATGACAATTTACAAAACCTCATACACACGGGGACTGGAGTGTAATAAAAGAGCGCTTATTCCATTATCCTCGAAATAAGAGAATAAATAAATAAATAATTTTTTTTTTTAATTCAACACAGCACAATACAACACAGCACAATACAATTCAACACAATACAATACAACACAACACAATACAAAAATACAATACAATACAATACAACACAACACA
>CM054139.1:38097336-38107336 GCA_028751875.1 Rapana venosa
TTTGGGCTGTAATCAATTGATTTTCTCGGTAAAAGATTATGTTTTTGCCCACCCCCCCTCCCACTGTCCCATTGTGAATGGGCATCTTGCTTATCACAATAAACCTTTGCCATTGTCATTGTCATTGTCATTGTCTGTCTCCCTGTCTCTGTCTGCACTGGGGACTGATCAGGCTGTGTTGTTAATATAGAAGTTGTATCACTGTTGTCGGTTTTTTTTAAAAATACGCTGCATTTTCCTTATAGTGGTTGTTGCTGTGCTTGTTGCTGCTCTGAACTGTCTCCCTCACTCTCCCTCCTTCCTCCTTTCTACCCGCCCCTTTCCCCCCATCCCCCCCACCCCCCCCCCCCCATACACAAAACACACACCTTGTAAATGGCAGCCCCGGCCCAAAATACATTGCGGGGATGTATACCAGCACTGCAATGATTGCTGTGCAGTTCTGTCTGTTGTAAGGGAGCAGCGACACGAGAGAGAGAAGAGAGGGAGAAAAGAGGGGGGGAGAGAGAGGGGGGAGGAAGGGGGGGGGGAGAGAGAGCAAAGAGAGAGGACAGAGAGAAAGGGAAAGAGAAGGGGGGGGCGAGGAAAAAGAGAGGGAGAGAGACAGGAGAGAAGAGACGAGAGAGATGGAGAGAAGAGAGGGGGGGGAAAAAAGAGGGGGGAGAAAGAGGGAGAAGAACAAAGAGAGGAGAGAGGGCGAGAGAGAGGGGCTACAAGAAGAGAGAGAAAAAAGAGAGAGAGGGGAAAAGGGGAAGAGAGGGGCTGACGGAGACAGAGAGACAAGAGAGGAGAGAGAGAAAGAAGAGAGAAACAGAGAGACAGAGAGAGACAGAGACAGAGAAGACAGAGACAGGGGGGCACGAGACAGCAGGAGACAGACGAACGGAGAGACAAGACACAGAGAGAAAAGGGGAGAGAGAAGGGAGAGTGATAGGGAAAAGGGGAAAAGACAGAAGAGAAAAGAAAGAGAAGAAGAGAAGGGAGAGAGAGAGACAGACAGAGTGAGGGGCGACAGCGGGGAGTTCAGCACCCTTAGCGCGCGTACCGGGTGCGTTAGGCCACACACCCCAGCTAATTTTTACCACTTTTTTTTCTATTTCCCTATTCTATTTCCTTCAAGGTCTTCGCTCGATAATAGGTTAGGCACCATACTCCCCCTTTGGGGGGCATTTTTAAATCTCTCTCTTGGGAGGAGGGTTGTTTCAAATTCGGTTTATACATTCCAATCTTTTTGCATTATTGTTGTCATTGTTGTTTTCTCGCTGTTTTATTGTTTTTGTTATTGTTTCTACGATATGATGATGGATGATGATGAAAGAGATTGTTGTTGTTATTATCATTATGCTATTAAGGTTGAAGCCAATCTCAACATCATATTTCCAACATAACGAAATATTCATGTAGGCACTAGCACTTTCTCTTGCGCCCGAAACTCCCCCCCCCTCCTTCCCCCCTCCCCGCAATCTATTTGACCGTGAGTGGTGATCTGGGTGCTAGTCTTTCAGATCAGACAATAAACCGAGACCCCGTGTGTAATACGCATTTAGCACATGTGAAAGAACCCACCGCAACAAGAGAGATGTCCAAGGCAAAATTGTATGCATGTATGTTTGTCCGTTGTGTCCGACGATGACCTCCTCAACAGCAGAGGAGGCAGCTGCTGTTTTGGAAATTTGGCAGAAATTTGATCATGTTGGAGATGCCTTGCCCACAGTACATCCCCACTCTCTCGGCCAAGTGGGCATAAGGACAGTCAGCGTTGGAGATGTTCTCCAAAGGCCAACCAGCCCCCAGGGCTGCAGCACATAAGGACTGTGCGAGTCAAGCCTCCTAGTCAGAGAGTCATAGTCGATCACTAAAGACTAAGCTGTAAAGTGGAATTCCATGAGTGGAAAAGCCACTGGTCATACAGCCTCTCACTTTGCTGTTGCCCCCAGCGTCAATGGTTTAATCAAGATCTGTGATATGTAATAAACAAAAAGCCACTCTGATAGAGAAACAATATATATAACACGCAGACAGAAGAAGAAAAATAAAAATGAGTGGCGCTGCTCTTGCGGCGACGCGCTCTCGCCGGGGAGAGCATCCCGAATTTTACACAGATAATTCTGCCGTGACTGACAGTGATGTACAACACAGTGTGTGACTCTTGCATTCTACCACCCGCACTATGCCATCCCCACAGACATGAACACAAAAACTCGAACTTTATTTTTTTGGTGAAAGACTAGTCTCTGACTCGAGGTCCATGTGGCCTTACCACAAATTTGGTAGATGTAATTTTTTTTGTGATTTCAGCAAAACAGTGTACCCCTCCATCCCCCTTTCCCCCCCCCCCCCCCCCCCCCCCCCCCCCCCCAACTTCAGACTTTTGTTGTCTGCTAGTTTCCAAACCGCAATATGCCATGCGAGGGGTCAACACTGTAGGAACACAAGCAATCCTCATTCCATTATCATTTTCCCACTTTCTCGTGACTACCTGGTATTGCTCTATATCTCCAAACCGCCCGTAATAAGAAGTACACAGCACATGTTTTTCATGCTTTCAAAAAAAACTGTGAAAATCAGCAGCAATTAAAAAACAATAATTTACCGTACTAGCTAGCTAGTCTATAGAAGATACTGCATGGCCGGGAAGATGAAGGTGGAGTGTAGCCAGGAGAGAGGCTGCACTGCAGGGCGGAGTGAGTTCCCCTACCAGTCATTATCTCATCCATCAGTTGGCAGCTGCAAGCAGACCAATAACAGAGACCGACCTAAACCTTACACCTCGACACTACACTATAGTGCACTGCACTGCACTGCACTACACTGCACTACACTACACTATAGTGCACTACTCTACACTACACTACACTGCACTACAGTGCACTACTCTACACTGCACTGCACTGCACTACACTGCACTACACTACACAACACTACACTACACTACACTACATTGCACTACACTACACTACACTACACTACACTACACTACACTACGCTTTACTACACTACACTACAGTACACTACACTACACCACACCACACCACACCACACTACAGTACAGTACAGTACACTACTGCACTACACTACACTACACTGCACTACACTACACTACACTACACTGCACTGCACTACACTACACTACACTGCACTACACTACACTGCACTACACTGCACTACACTGCACTACACTACACTGCACTACACTACACTGCACTGCACTACACTGCACTACACTACACTACACTGCACTGCACTGCACTACACTATATTACACTACACTACTCTACACTACACTACACTACACTACACTACATTACACTTCACTACACCGCACTACACTACACTACACTATATTACACTACACTACACTGCACTACACTACACTACACTACACTACACTACTCTACACATCACTACACCGCACTACACTACACTACACTATATCACACTAAAACACTCTACACTACACTACACTGCACTGTTTTGCTTATAGTTATAGTGTATCCTGATGAACGATTCATATTTTATATTTTAAATACTATATTGGGCTTGTCCGCTGTACTTAATTTTTAATGAGTGTCCTATTTCAATATCTTATTGTTATATGTAACAAGTATATGTACCATTTGACAATGTGTGGATGTTTATCTTTATGACTTATTAAGTTTGGTTGTGGTTATTTTTCTTGGTTTTGTTGTTGTTATTGTTGTTGTTGTTTGTTCTTCTCTTCTTTTCTTTTTCCTTCTTTTGTTGATTTGGTTTTTCTTTCTCTTTGCTTGTTTTGGTTGGGGGCTTTTTGGGGGTGGGGGGTGTTTTTAGGGTTTCTTTTGTTTGATTGTTTGTTTTTGGTTTTTGGTTTTTGTTTTATTTTGTTTTTGGTTGGGGGGGGGGGGGGCTGTTTTGAAAAGGGTTATTTCCCCTTGTTTCTACTGTGAGAGTGTATAAGTGTTGGGTTATTATTAAGATGTACCCCTACGGGCGAGAACTAGATGTAAAAAAGCACATGAGTGCTTATTCATTATCCTCGAAATAAAAGAATTTGTCAAACGCAAACGCAAACGCAATTTTATTTCACGAGGGCAATAGATTAAGTAACAAGACTTTTTTTCATCCAGCCCTCAAAAAGAAAAGAAAAGAAAAGAAAAGAAAAGAACTGTCATTGCACTACACTACAGTACACTACACTACACTGCACTACACTACAGTACACTACACTACACTGCACTACACTACACTGCACTACATTACACTGCACTACACTACACTACTACTGTTGTTGTTTTACTGCTGTTGATATTGTTGTCGCAGCTACTTTGCTGTTTTTGGCGTTGTTGTTGCTGTTGTTGCTGCTGCTGTTTCTGGCCTTGCTGCTTCTGTGGCTGTTGTTGCAGCTTTTCTTGATGTTTTCATTGTTGTTACTGCAGTTGTTGCTGCTGCTGTTATTTCTGCTGCTTCTGTTGTGCTCCTGATGTTGCTGCTCTTGTCTTGTCTGCTGTCCAGCTGTTGCTGTTGCTGCTTCTGCTTCGGCTGTTGTTGCTGCTGCTGTTGTTGCTGCTGCTGTTGTTGCTGCTGCTGTTGTTATTGCTGCTGCTGTTGTTGCTGCTGCTGTTGTTATTGCTGCTGTTGTTGTTGCTGCTGCTGTTGTTATTGGTGCTGCTGTTGTTACTGCTGTTGCTGCTGTTGTTGCTGCTGCTGTTGTTGTTGCTGCAGTTATCACTGTTGTTGCTGCTGCTGTTGTTGTTATTGCTGCTGCTGTTGTTACTAATGTTGCTGCTGCTTATGCTGTTGCTGCTCCTTTTGTTGTTGCTGCTGCTGCTGCTATAGTTACTGCTGTTGCTGCTGCTTCTGTTGTTACTGCTGTTGCTTCTGTTGTTGTTGCTGTTCCTGCTGCTGTTGTTGTTATTGTTGCTGCTGTTGTTGTCACTGATGTTGCTGCTGTTTCTGTTGCTGTTGCTGTTGTTATTGCTGCTGCTTCTTTACTGTCTACTGCTGCTTTTCTGCGACAAGATGCTCAGGAGAAGTATGACCAGTTCCTATTGTTATCGATGATGATTGTTGGGATTGTTGTTGTTGGCGTTGACAAAAAAATTGACAAAACCGCATACACACTGGGACTTTATATTTAAAAAAAAGCGCAGAGTGCTCATTCTATTACCCTCGAAATAAATAGATATAAAATAAATAAATAAATAATCACACTATAATACACACACTCACACACATATGCACATGCACACACACATGCACATGCACACACATGTACACAAACACACACACTGATATAACAACAACATGTAGTAGCCTGTGCGTGAGCGTGTGTTTGTATGTGTGTGCGTTTCTTGGTGTGTGTATGTGTGGGTGTTTTTATGTGTGTGTGCGCGCGCTCGGACGCTTGTGTGTGTATATGTGTGTATGCACATGCGCGTGTGTGAATGTGTGTGTTTGTGTGTGAATGTGTGTGTGTTTATAATCTTGTTGAGTCACAGGCTGTAAATAGCTCGTTTAATTAGTCCTTAATTACAGGGCAAAAGGACCCACTGCTGAGAGAGAGAGAGAGAGAGAGAGAGAAGAGAGAGACAGAGACAGAGAGAGAGAGACAGAGACAGAGAGAGAGAGACAGAGAGAGAGAAAGAGAGAGAGAGAGAAGAGAGAGGAGAAAAAGAGAAGAGAGAGAGAGAGAGAGAGAGAGAGAGAGGGGGAGGGGGGGTGACTAAGCCTCACTAGTTTCTTCAGCATGATCTTAAGTGCAACCCGCATTGTTGTCGTTAATTAGTGGTGTGTATCAGCCCAAGTCTCTTAGTGCCCTGAATAGCTCATTACCACCAGATGCCTCACAGCTTGATTAGTTTATCTAAAATAAACTAACTGTACATAATGAACAAAAGAAAAAACAGAAGCAAACTGTGGAATAAATATGAATGTCGTATGGAAGCTTCCATTCCTAACAATTATGGCTAGGATTAAGGAGGTTTACTTGTTTCTTGTTCTTCTCTGTTTCTGTCTGTCCGTGTCTGTCTGTCCGTGTCTGTGTCTGTCTGTCTGTCTGTCTGTCTTCTCTCTCTCTCTCTCTCTCTCTCTCTCTCTCTCTCTCTCTCTCTCTCTCTCTCTCTCTCTTCTGTCTGTCTGTCTGTCTGTCTGTCTGTCTCTCTCTCTCTCTCTCTCTCTCTCTCTCTCTCTCTCTCTCTCTCTCTCTATCTATCTATCTATCTATCTCTCACCCTCTCTCTCTTGTTGTTTCTACTATATGAGAGTATGAGTATTGGGATTATTATTAAGATGTATCCCTACGGGCGGGGACTGGATGTCAAAAAGCACATGGGTGCTTATTCATTATCCTGGTAATAAAAGAATTTGTCATGGTCATTTCTCTCTCTCTCTTCTCTCTCTCTCTCTCTCTCTCTCTCTCTCTCCTCTCTCTCTCTCTCTCTCTCTCTCTTCTCAAGTAGAGATTGTAAAATGAAAATGAAACTTGGTATAAAATATTTGACTTTGTTATATCAAAGATATCTCTCTCTCTCTCTCTCTCTCTCTCTCTCTCTCTCTCTCTCTCTCTCTCTCTCTCTCTCTCTCTCTCTCTCTCTCTCTCTGTCTGTCTCTTCCCTCTCTCCCTCTCTCTCTCTCTTTCCCTCTCTCAAGTACAGATTGTCAATTGAAAATGAAACTTGGTGTAAAATCGTTCCCTTTGCTGTATCATAGATGTCTCTCACACACACATCCGCGTCTTACATTGATGATGCATCACAAACAAACAAACAGGCACACAAACAAACAAACAAAAAGGCAAACAAACAAACAACCAACCAAGCCGACACAACTTCAGACATGTTGAAACAAATAAACTCATCACACGGGAGTGGTTCCAATCGCTCTGTGGTTCATTACAAAGGAGGAGAGATGATTTGAGAATCTTGTTTTCTGCGGGTCACTTGTACATGGAGCTATCGAGAGCACTTGCCCCGGCTTCTGATTGGCTGCTGCAATCACGTGTCCGGAATCCGCCATCTTGGTTTTTCGTCCGCTAATAAACAGTGACTCTGTTGTCGAACTTGTCCCATTTCACGGAACCTCTCTACTTCTATGCTTCAGTTGATATTGAGAGTGTGATAAAGTAAGCCAGTTTACGACTTTTACTTGAAAAATGTCAGTGTGACGTCAGACAACAGAACACGGCGACACAGATTGAAGTTCAAGTTGTAGAGTACTTCTTGACGTTCAAATCTTGCCACAATGTGAAACTGAAACTCTTCTGTGTTCCTAAAACGGCCTTATCTTTCAGTACGACAGGCCGTTCTGTCTTAGCAGACAAAAACCAAGATGGCGGATTCCGGACACGTGACTGCAGCAGCCAATCAGAAGCCGGGGCATAGTGCTCTCGATAGCTCCATGTGTTACTGGTCTCTCTAAACTGGCTTTCCTCTTCTGCAGCAAACTTACAGTGTGAGGAGGATTGCAGGGCCTTGAGATGAGATAGATAATCTGTGTGTGTGAGTGTGTGTGTTTGTGTGTGTGTGAGTGTTTGTGTGCGTGTGTGTGTGTGTGTGAGAGAGAGAGAGAGAGAGAGAGAGGAGAGAGAGAGGAGAGAGAGAGTGAGTGTGTTTGTGTGTGTGTGTGAGTGTGTGTATGTGTGAGTGTGGTTTTTTGTTGTTGTTTTTAAATTAATTCTTTTATATCGAGGATAATGGAATAAGCACTTATGCGCTTTTTATTACATCCAGTCCCCGTGTGTATGCGGTTTTGTAAATTTGTCATCTGTTCCCACCGACGCACAATGGCCTACTCTTACGAAAAGCGGAACAGGATTTAACGTGTGCGTAAGATGTTATGCGTGCGTTCGCACACGGGGCCTCGGTTTATAGTCTCATCCGAAGGACTTTTGGGAAGAGTGGAGTCTGCACTGTGTGTGAGTGTGCGAGAGTGTGTGGGGTGTGTGTGGTGAGTGTGTGTGAATGTGTGTGTTCTTTTGCCAAATCTAATGCAGCCGTTCATTTATTTGCATATTTGGTGTATACACATGCGCACGCACGTACACGCGCGCACACACACAAGCATACACACACACACAAAACACACACACACCACACACACACAGACGACACACACCACACACACACAGCAGACACACACACACACACACACAAGTAGCCTGGTGGTTAGAGCATTGCACACTGCGCGCGCGATCTGCGGACCTAGGTTCGAGCCCAATGAATTCAAGGGGATACATTTTACCCCTGAAGTTAACACCAGTGTCCCTTCCACTCCCTCAAAGAAAAGACATTTCAATGACATTAAAACCCGAGACCTCGTGTGCGACCGCACGTAGAATATGTTGCACACACGTAAAAACCTGTTCCACTTTTCGGAAGAGTAGACCATATATGCCGGTGAGAAGATAGTTAAGACATACTTTACGAATACGAATGCACGCAGGGACTCGATGTAAAAGCAACAACAACAAGAGTATTCATTTCATTATTGTCGAAATTAAAGAATAAATAAATAAATGAATAAACACACACACAGACGCACGCGCACGCTCGTATGCATGTCAATATTAAAGACAAAACACCAGCCCAACAAATATAACCATTCTTTCAAACCATAATTAACTTAAATATAAGGAATTAAAGCGACAGACTAGATCCTGTCACAGGGGTGGTGAAAAACCATCAGTTCGCTTAACGCTACAGAAACCGGGATAAGCTCCGGCTCTATGGGCCTTCTGGCTGGAAAGAACATACTTTTTTTAAGGAATTAAAACATGGTAGAGAAAACCAAACAACAAGGGCCATAATAAATTAATCAAAATGATTAATCAGACCAACATTAAAACATGCACAAAGATAAAACGTAGCAAACAAATAAGCACATTAAAGTTCATAATAATACGAAACAATGCACACAGAGCATCCAGTGAAGGAATAGATATACACACATCTGCACAACACAACACACACACCTGCACAACACAACACCACACACACATACCTACATGCAGAACACAACACACACACACATCAGTATACACACACGCACGCACACAACACTACATACACAAACACAACATACCACAACACAACACAACACAACACACACGCAACACAAGACAAAATTTACAAAACCGCATACACACGGGGACTGATGTAAAAGCATATAATGCTTATTCCATTATCTCGATACAAAAGAATAAAACAAATAAATAAATAAACAAATAAATAAACAACACAACACAACACACAACGACTACAAAATTCAATACAACAATCACAGCAATTACACAAACACAACACAACCCACAAGAATACACAACACAACAAACAACACACACACACACACACACACAACACACACACACACCACCACCACAACCACATACCATACCACACACACACAACACACACCACACAAAACACAACACACACAACACAAACACATACACACACAACAAACCCACACACAAACCACCCCACACACAACACAACACACACACACAACAAACACACAACACCACATCACCACCCCCAACACACACACACACCACACACAACAACACACAAACACACAACAACACACACAACACACAACACACACACAACACACACAACACAACAAACACACACACACACACACACACAACACACAAACAACACCAAAAACACACACACACACAAAACAAAACACGCACACACAACACACACACCACACACAACACACACCACACACACACCACACACACACACACACACACACACAACTCGATTGCTTACGCTATGGGCGTGTCTCAATCACCATGCAAATAGTCAGCAACCAGATTGCTATCTTCTGCTTCTTTCTCCTCTCTCTCTCTCTCTCTCTCCTCTCTCTCTCTCTCTCTCTCTCTCTCTCTCTCTCTCTCTCTCTTCTCTCTCTCTCTCTTCTCTTGGTTTTCTTCTTCTTCTTTCTGTTTCTTCTTTTCTTCCTCGCAGCCCATTAGGCGCACAGTGTAGTCATTGTGGCAATGTATAACTGATCG
>CM054139.1:38112336-38117336 GCA_028751875.1 Rapana venosa
AAGAGAGGAGACAGCGGATAAACACATTAAGATCAATTAAACTCCTCATGTCAACATAATGAGTGTAAAAGCTGCACCACGCACAGTTCTCGAAAGATGGTAATGGATTAACAATCATAACCATAATCACAATGCTATCTATACACACAAGTAGAAGAAGAATTTACAGTGGTAACAGTAGCAGTAGAAGAAAATTTGTCAGAGGTAACACACAGTAGCAGTAGAAGAAGAATTTACAGTGGTAACAGTAGCAGCAGAAGTAGAATTTACAGTGGTAACAGTAGCAGTAGAAGAAGAATTTACCTGTCAACGGTAGCATATGAGAAGAACAGAATTTACAGTGTAATAGTAAGTAAAAAAAGTTCAGAAAGTAACAAGAAAAAGATGTCGGAAGAATAAGATTGACAGGTAACAAGGTACATGTAAAAAGAAATGTACAGATAAACAGTAAAGGAAAAAGAAATTGACAGTCGAGTAACAGACAGCCTAAAAAGAAGAATAATAAAAAGAAGAAGAATAGAAATGAATGGTAAAAAGCAGTAAGAAAGAAGCAAATTACAGGTAACAATTAGAACAGAAGAAATCTAACAAGAAGAGACAGTAAGAATAGAAAGAAAGAAAGAAGTAACAAAGCAGAAGAAATAATTCAGAGGTAAAGAGATAGAACAATTACAGAGGTAACAGTCATAGACATTAAACTATGTAACAGTAATGAGTGAAAATTTCAGGACAGCAAGTTCGATGGTAATGGAATAAAATCAATCAGAGTACAAGTTCTAACAAAGAGAGAAGTAATTAATGGTACAGTGATGAAGAAGAAGTTATAACAGCGGTAGAGTAGAAGAAGCAGAAGATTACAAGTGGTAAGAGAAGCAAAGAAAAGTCAGAGTAATAGCAGTAAGAAAAGTTACAGTGTAGATAAGCAGAAGTAACAGAGGAACAGAGATAACAGAAGTAACAGTAGCAGTAGAGAGAAGCAGAAGTAACAGTAGCAGAGAAGAAGGTACAGAAGTAAAGAGTAGCAGTAGAGAAGCAGAAGTAACAGAGGTACAGTAGATGAACAGAAGAAAAGTCAGCAGTAGATAAGCAAGTAACAGAGTAGCAGTAAAGAGTAGCAGTAAGTAATCAGAGGTAAGCAGAAGAAGCAGAAGTAACAGTAGGGAAAGATGAAGCAGAAGTACAGAGGTAGAGGTAGAGAAGCAGAAGTAAAGATAGAGTAGTAGGAATGATCACAGCAAAGCAGGAGAATGAGGTGGAGGAGTAGAAGTAGTGTCATAAGAGGAGTAGGAGTAAAGGAGGAGGGGAGGAGGAGCATGATAAGTAGTAGCAGCGGTCAGTTGCTGAAACACATTCCCTTTCTCTGTAAATTTTGTTTGTAACGTCTTCTCTCTCTTATCTTTTTTCTCTCTTCTCCCTTCTTCTTGTCCTCTTTATAACTAAATGCTAATGCAGCACCACTCTCTCCTCCCCCTCTCTCTCGTTTGCTTTCTCTTCATGCCATCTTCTCATGAAAAGTGTTGGCGCTCAAATTCAATTCTTTATTTCCTTTCAGGGATTGTAGCTCTTTTCTATTTATACTCCCTTACCTTAATGAAAGCATTGAAAGAAAGAAGAAAGAAAGTGAACCGTAGCTACATGCACCTAGTAACTAGTCATTTAACATCTCATCCAAATCAATATTAATTTTTGCTACCATATTTTCAATTCCTTTAAATGATCTAAACATGTCATTCCGAAAGTGTTCTTCTTTAACAACTATTGAGCGGATCTTCTCCTTTTTTGAAAAGGCTTGCACATCAATATAATTACAATATCCAAACTGCGTGACCTAAGGATTTGGAGGATTTAATATAAAAAAACCCATAACTGAAAGAAAGCAAGAAAGAAAGAAAGAAAGAAAGGTGAATCGTAGGCCTACATGCACCATGTAACTAGATATTTGAACACAACATCACAAAACAAATGAAAAGTTTGCTACATAATTTCAAATCTTTGAACATTGTTACCATGTCATTTCCGAAAGTGTTCATTACTTTAACAACAATGAGCGGAATCTTCTTATTTTTGAAGCATCACTCTGCTATTATTAGCAAAGAGCCAAACAGCGGAACAAAGAAGACAAACATAATAAATATACAAACAAAGGAAACATCACACTCAGCAGTTTTCTTTCCACCGTCTTGCATATCGGTAGAATAGAATTTAATTTGCAGGAAGTGTGCAGAAAGACAGAATCCATATCTCAACATACCCAAGGCTGCGCCTGTGTTGGGGTTGTAATTGCTGGGTTCACCTTTCTTTCTTTCTTTCTGTCTGTCTTTCTTTGCTTTCTTTCTATCTTTGTTTCTTTCCCTTTGTCACTTTTTTTCTTTCTTTCTGTCTGTCGTACTTTCTTTCCTTGCTTTCGTTTTCTTTGTTCTCTTCTTCCTTTCTTCCTTCGTTTTGTTTGTTTGATGTTTTGTTTTTTTTTTCTTCTCTTTTCTTTATTTCTTCTTCTTTTTTTATTTCTTTCTTACTTTCTTTTTTCTTTCTATCTGTAATTCATTTATTCTTTCTTTCTTCCTTCCTTTCCTCTGTCTGTCTGTCTTTCTTTCTTTGCTTTTTTGCTTTCTTCATTCCTTTGTTGTTTCTTCTTTTCTTTTCATTTTCTTTCTTACTTACGTTTTTTTCTTATTCTTTCTTTCTTTTCTTCTTTCTTTCTTGTCTTCTCTCTTCAGTTCGTTCATCCTTGCTGTTTTCATTTCTTTCTTTCCCTTTCTCTTCCTTTCTTCCATTTTTTAAAATAAATAATGTTTTCTTTTCTAATTGTTCTCTCCATCCATTTCCTTTTCTCAACCGCTACCTTCTTTTTCTTATGCCAACATTGTCTTTTATTTCAAAAATAAAAAAAGAGAACATATGCTAGCTTTTTTGTACCTGAAATATCAACCACTGTATGTTGCCACCCCAGCATCACTTCTCCTTATTTGGTCACGCCGTTTGAAGTGAACTGTCAGCACTGTAGTCTGTGTGTGTGTGAGAGAGAGAGATAGACAGAGAGACAGAGAGACAGACAGAAAGAGACAGACAGACAGAGACAGACAGAGAGATAGACAGATAGACCAGACAGACAGACAGACAGAGACAGATAGACAGACAGACAGATAGAGAGAGACAGACAGAGACAGACAGACAGGAGAGAGACAGAGAGAGACAGAGAGAGAGACAGAGGGAGACAGACAGAGACACAGAGAAGAGAGACAGACAGACAGAGACAGACAGACAGACAGAGACAGACAGACAGACAGCAGAGAGAGCCAGACGGAGGAGGGAGAGAGAGAGAGAGAGAGAGAGAGAGAGAGAGGAGATGAGAGAGAGAGAGAGAGAGAGAGAGAGAGAGAGAGAGAGAGAGAGAGAGAGAGAATGGAATGAGAAGAGAGAGAGAGGATTCTTTATTTCGAGGATAATGGAATAACCTCTCATGTGCTTTTTTTTCAACCAGTCCCCGTGTATATGCAGTTTTGTCAATTTTGTCATCCGTTCCCACCGGCACACAATGGCCTACTCTTCCGAAAAGCGGAACGGGTTTTAACGTGTGCGCAAGATGTTCTGCGTGCATTTGTTCAGGGGACCTCGGTTTATAGTCTCATCCGAAGGACTTTTGGGGAAAGTGGAGTCTGCACTGATGTTAACTCCAGAGAGAGAGAGAAAAAGTAGAGAGAGATAGTGAGAGGAGAGATGAGAGAGAGAGAGAGAGAGAGAGAGAGAGAGAGAGAGAGAGAGAGAGAGAGAGAGAGAGAGATTTAAAAGTTATTCATTCTTTTAATCGAGGAAAATGGAGATAAGCACTCGTGTGCTTTTTTACATCCAGTCCCCGGTGTATGCGGTTTGTAAATGTTGTCATCTGTTCCCAGAGCAGAGAGAGAGAGAGAGAGAGAGAGGAGAGAGAGAGATGAGAGAGAGAGAGAGTAGAGAGAGAGAGAGAGAGAGAGAGAGATTGATCGGCATTTCCTGTTACATGTTTTGTGTCCAGTGCCTGCAACACACACCACGGGCCACCTGCCGCGCATGGTCACACAGCCAGACAGTCCCTGCACTGCCTTGCATGCTCTGAGCTGCAGACCCTGTGTGAGTTGACACAGAGAGTCACTGCGGTTTGTGAGCTGACGTTGAATCGCTGGGGTTTTGCAAGTTGACGCTCGATGCACTGGGATTTGCACGTTTACATGATAGTCATTGGGGTTTGCACATTTACATTATAGTCACTGGGATTTTCACATTTACATTATAGTCACTGGGATTTGGACATTTACATTATAGTCACTGGGATTTGCACGTTTACATTATAGTCATTTAAATTTGCACGTTTACATTATAGTCACTGGTATTTGCGTTTACATTATAGTCACTGGGATTTGCACGTTTACATTATAGTCACTGGGATTTGCACGTTTACATTAGAGTCACTTGGATTTGCACGTTTACATTACAGTCACTTGGATTTGCACGTTTACATTATACCCACTTGGATTTGCACGTTTACATTATAGTCACTGGGATTTGCACGTTTACATTATAGTCATTTGGGTTTGCACGTTTACATTATAGTCACTTGGATTTGCATGGTGACATCAGAGTCACTTGGATTTGCACATTTACATTATAGTCACTGGGGTTTGCACATTTACATTATAGTCACTGGGGTTTGCACATTTACATTATAGTCACTGGGGTTTGCACATTTACATCAGAGTCACTGGGATTTGCACATTTACATTATAGTCACTGGGGTTTGCACATTTACATCAGAGTCACTGGGATTTGCACATTTACATTATAGTCACTGGGGTTTGCACATTTACATTATAGTCACTGGGGTTTGCACGTTTACATTACAGTCACTGGGGTTTGCACGTTGACATTATAGTCACTTGGATTTGCACGTTTACACTATAGTCACTTGGATTTGCACGTTTACATTATATTCACTGGGGTTTGTACATTTACATTTTAGTCACTGG
>CM054139.1:38122336-38127336 GCA_028751875.1 Rapana venosa
CATAGGTTATGGGACACCTTGACCTTTTACAAGGCGAGACGGGACTGCTCAGTGGTTTGAGCCCGCGTGCATGCTTGTGTGTTTCCTCAATCTGTATCAAACGTCTACAAAACTGTGTGTGTTCACGCGTCCATGTCTGTATATTTTTTATAAAGCTTTGGACTCCCCAACCCACTCTGTTCACTTTTCGTGTTCCTTCTGTATTCTCCATCGCAAACACACGGCACTCGCAACACACACCCTCCTCCTCTCCCTTCCACAGTTCTAACCCCTCCATTCCTTTCTGCCCGCCCCTCCCTCCCCACTCCCCCTCCTTCCCCACTCCCCGTCACTCTATTCATTTTTTTTTTTTTTTAATGGAGTCAGGGGGGGATCAGACAGAGACGGCCCAAACCCGGAGTAGGGCCAGGCTGGTTTGCTCATTCACTGTTTCGCCACGGTTTATCTCCCTTCATAAAGACACAGCTGGCAGTCGGAAAAGTGGCGATAAATTCTCTCCCCTTGGATCAAATGGCAAGGACAAAGAAAAAGGGGGTGGTGGGGGGTGGGGAGAGAGAGGGGGGAGGAGGAGTGAGAGAGGGGGTGAAGAGAGAAAGCTAGAGGGGGAGAGAGGCGCAGGGGAGAAAGAGG
Organism: Rapana venosa; assembly: GCA_028751875.1. Lineage (NCBI taxonomy): Eukaryota > Metazoa > Mollusca > Gastropoda > Neogastropoda > Muricidae > Rapana > Rapana venosa. The sequence goes on from CM054139.1 coordinate 38,122,967, forward strand.
AAAGAGAGAGAGAGAGAGAGAGAGAGAGAGAGAGAGAGAGAGAGAGAGAGAGAGAGACAGACAGACAGACAGACAGACAGACAGACAGACAGACAGACAGAAGGGGAAAGAGAGATAGAGAGAGAGGAACAGAGAGAGAGAGAGAGAGGGAGAGAGACAGACACACAGACACATACACACACACACAACACTCAGGCAGACAGACAACCAAGGAACATACAGACAGAGACCGAAGAAGAGAGAAACAGAGACAATGACAATGACAATGACAAATTCTTTTATTTCGAGGATAATGAATAAGCACTCATGTGCTTTTTTACATCCAGTCCCCGCCCGTAGGGATACATCTTAATAATAACCCAACGCTTATACACTATGGAGAGACAAAAGGAGAGAGACAGAGAGAGACACACAGTACAGAGAGAGAGGGGGGGGGAGGGAGAGAGAGAGAGATAGAGAGAGAGAGAAGAGAGAGGAGAGAGAGAGATGAGAGAGAGAGAGAGAGAGAGAGAGAGAGAGAGGCGGGGGAGGGAGAGAGAGAGAGAAACAGACAGACAGACAGAGATAGAGAGAAAGCGCAAGGGGAGAGGGAGGGGGGGGGGGGGGGCAGAAAACATAAAACGAGACTTCTTGCTTTGTAGAGTGCCTGCATGCGTGTGTTTGTGTGCATGTGTGTGTGCGTACGCGTGTGTGTGTGTGTGTGTGTGTGTGTGCATGTGTGTGTGAAGCGATCAGGCGTGACGGCGTATGGCGGCTTTGCAGGTAATGTCATGGCCATGCTGATCGTGTATGACACGCGTCACTGGCTCCAGATGGTAATCACTCACTGTGTAACATGGAGTCACTGAGCAACACAGGCCAGCTTGAACCAGCATGACTGTGTCATGTTTTAAACCATTGATTGTATGTTATTGGCTGCACGACTGTGTCATGTTTTATATCATTGATTGTACGTTACTGGTTGCACGACTGTGTCATGTTTTAAACCATTGATTGTACGTTATTGGCTGCACGACTGTGTCATGTTTTAAACCATTGATTGTACGTTATTGGTTGTATGACTGTGTCATGTTTTAAACCATTGATTGTATGTTACTGGTTGCATGACTGTGTCATGTTTTAAACCATCGATTGTACGTTACTGGTTGCATGACTGTGTCATGTTTTAAACCATTGATATACGTTATTGGTTGCATGACTGTGCAATGTTTTAAACCATTGATTGTATGTTACTGGTTGCATGACTGTGCAATGTTTTAAACCATTGATTGTATGTTACTGGTTGCATGACTGTGCAATGTTTTAAACCATTGATTGTATGTTACTGGTTGCATGACTGTGCAATGATTTAAACCATTGATTGTACGTTATTGGTTGCATGAATGTGTCATGTTTTAAATCATCGATTGAAGGTTGTTGGTTGCATGACTGTGTCATGTTTTAAACCATTGATTGTACGTTATTGGCTGCATGACTGTGTCATGTTTAAACCATTGATTGTACGTTATTGGTTGCATGACTGTGTCATGTTTTAAACCATTGATTGTACGTTATTGGTTGCATGACTACAATGTTTTAAACCATTGATTGTACGTTATTGGTGCATGACTGTGTCATGTTTTAAACCATCGATTGTACGTTATTGGTTGCATGACTACAATGTTTTAAACCATTGATTGTACGTTATTGGTTGCATGACTGTGTCATGTTTTAAACCATTGATTGTACGCTATTGGTTGCATGACTGTGTCATGTTTTAAACCATTGATTGTACGTTATTGGTTGCACGACTGTGTAATGTTTAAACCATTGATTGTACGCTATTGGTTGCATGACTGTGTCATGTTTTAAACCATTGATTATATGTTATTGGTTGCATGACTGTGTCATGTTTTAAACCATTGATTGTATGTTACTGGTTGCATGACTGTGCAATGTTTTAAACCATTGATTGTATGTTACTGGTTGCATGACTGTGCAATGTTTTAAACCATTGATTGTATGTTACTGGTTGCATGACTGTGTCATGTTTTAAACCATTGATTGTACGTTACTGGTTGCATGACTGTGCAATGTTTTAAACGATTGATTGTATGTTACTGGTTGCATGACTGTGCAATGTTTTAAACCATTGATTGTATGTTATTGGTTGCATGAATGTGTCATGTTTGAAATCATCGATTGAAGGTTATTGGTTGCATGACTGTGTCATGTTTTAAACCATTGATTGTACGTTATTGGCTGCATGACTGTGTCATGTTTTAAACCATTGATTGTACGTTATTGGTTGCATGACTGTGTCATGTTTAAACCATTGATTGTACGTTATTGGTTGCATGACTGTGTCGTGTTTTAAAATATTGATTTACATTATTGGCTGCATGACTGTGTCATGTTTTAAACCATTGATTGTACGTTATTGGTTGCATGAATGTGTCATGTTTTAAATCATCGATTGAAGGTTATTGGTTGCATGACTGTGTCATGTTTTAAACCATTGATTGTACGTTATTGGTTGCATTACTGTGTCAAGAATAGGTTGAATGCAAACGCTTTGATTTGTCTTTGCGAGATGCAGCGCTATACAAGTTCCATGTATGATGATGATGATGACCTGTGTGGGGTCAGGCTCAGGGTCGCTTGGAGGAGGGAGGAAAACAGCAAAACCGTTTTAGCCACACAACCAGCTAGCCTGGCAACTCCTGCCCCAGAGACCCCTTATCCATCACTGGGTTCCCGGTATCAACATCCACCCCACTCACCCCCACCCCCCAACACCCTACCCCACCTACCCTCTGCGTTCTTTGTGATGTATGTGTGTGTGTGTGTGTTTGTTTTGGGGGAGGAGAGGTGCGGGGGAGGAGGGAGGAGAAGGGGGGGGGGGGGTAATGTGTGTTAGAGAGAGAGAGAGAAAATATGTGTGTGTGAGAGAAATTGTGTGAGAGAGAGAGAGTATGTGTATGTGTGTTGTGTTGTGTGTGTGTAGTTGTGTAGTGTAGTGTAGTGTAGTGTAGTGTGTCAGTGTAGTGTAGTAGTATTAGTGTAGAGTATAGGTAGTGTAGTGTTTTGCAGTAGCAGTCTTCAATTTTATGGCTGCCACATAAAGTGATACGTGTGTGTGTGTGTGTGTGTGTGTGTTGTGTGTGTGTGTGTGGTGTGTCCTATGTGTTGTGTGTGTGTGTGTGTTGTGTGTGTGTGTGTGTGTGTGTGTTATGCCTGGATAGGGGTCTGTTTGGTTGTTTGCTTTCTTTTGTTTTATTGTGGGTTTTTTGGGGGGTTGTTAGTTTGATTTTTTTTTTGGTTGGGGGGAGAGGGGTTATTGCGTGGTTTTTTGTTTGTCTGATTCTTTTTGGTTTCTTGTTGCTGTGTGTGTGGTGTGTGTGTATGTGTGTGTGTGTGTTGTTGTTTTTCTTTCTAGCAATGATTCCATGAAGTTGTCTTCCGAGAAAAGTTCTGGGTTGGCATTGGTTACCTGCACTTGTTTCCCTCCGCTGCATTTTCTTAAGTTATATAATTGGTGGATTTGGGAATGGTATAATTATCTTGTGGTATCCAAGTGAAAGCCATTTTATATTCAAAGTGTGCTGCCTATGTCTGCACTTAACATGACTGGCAATGTTTGAGTTATTATCAATAGCCAACTAAGACTGGCTCATTGGCTGGGTACAGGCTTTATAATCTCCCTTGTTTGTTTTTTTAAAGATCCCGAACATAAGGCATATAGATTTTTATATATTAGGTTATGTTGTCTTCTTTATTTGGTGTTGGTTTTTTTTGTTTTACAACAATTATTTTAAGCATAATTTCCTTTTTTCTGTTTAATGTTTTGATAGCAGTTTGGTAGGCCACATGAATATTTATTCTTGGGAATGCAATCTAGACACATCTGAATTGTGAAAAGTGTCTTTATGTAAGGTACCACAGAATGCGACATTTCTGCAACAATTGGACAATCTGTTAAGGGTTTGTCCTAATACCGTAAACAGGTCAAGTTAGTTAGAGGTATAGTCTTAGAACTTTAGCGTGTAAAGCCCTCTTAATCGCCATTCTGACTTTGCTTTTAGAAAGCTGTTGATGAATATCGTTACGATTTTCCTTCACTATGAGGTATTCGCGTCAAGGGCGGAGTTAATCGTTGTCTGAATTTGCTTTCCTTAATAAGCCAGAAGTGCCTGGCTAAGATCGAGTAATTACCATCAGCCAGCTTAGACTGACCACCTAGTAATTGTTCCATTATCTCCCTTTGAAATGTCTGGCTGCTATATTGGAGTAAATTATCATCAACCAGCCAAAGCTGACCACTTAGAGAATAATGAATTACTTATCTCTGGTTATGTGTCAGTAGACCAAATGGCTGGTCTATCTATTAC
>CM054139.1:38129836-38137336 GCA_028751875.1 Rapana venosa
CAGAATGGAACCACAGCAAACAGAATGGGTAACATGACAATACAAGAATGGGAACCATTGACAATACAGAATGGGAACATGACAATACAAAATGGGAACATATATACATGGATGGAATCCATATTACAAGTGAAAGAAGGACATATTTATAATCAAAGATGGGAGCACAATAAACAAGGATGAGAAATAAACTTTAAAAACAAGATGTAAACCATTTAATACAAAGATTGAGCCCATATTATCCCAATAAAGATAGAAGATATTACAATACTTGGATGGGAAACAATTGATGGTAAAGAAGTGTGAAAACAAGTGATGGAAAGATGTATGAAAGAAGTATGTAAAAAGTGTATAATACAAGTGGAAAGAATGTATAATACAAGGATGGAAATAATGTATAACAAGTATGTAAAAAGTGTATACATAAAGAGTGGAATCAAGTGGTAAATACAAGCTGAAACAAAACGTGTAACAACAAGAGAGAAATGCAATTCAAGGAGGAAAAGTGCACATACACACACACCACACACACACACACACTCAAACAAACATACAACACACATAAAATATAATATATATATAATATATATATATATAATATATATTATATAATCTGTAGTCAGTGCAGTGAACAACGATGTGTTGTAGTCATAACGGCTTTGTGTGATGATAATAATGCTGCACTCCTCTTCCTCTTTCTCCTCCTCTTCCTCCTTCTCTTCCTCCTCCTTCATTCCTCCCCCGTCATCATCGGCTGCAGAGGGTGCCAGAGCCCTGGTAATTGCATGTGTCACTTCACATTATTACGCCATGTCATCACCCTCTGTTCACTTGTCTGCCGCCTGTCTGTCTGGGACTATGTGTCTGCCTGTCTGTTTGTTTGCTTGTTTATCTGCGTGATGTCTGTCTGCGTGATGTCTGTCTGTTTGTCTGTCTGCGTGATGTCTCTCTGTCTCCGTGATGTCTGTCTGCGTAATGTCTGTCTATCTGTCTGTCTGTCTCGTCTGTGTGATGTATGTATGTCTATCTGTCTGCGTAATGTCTGTCTGTCTGCGTGATGTCTGTCTGTCTGTCTGCGTGATGACTGTCTGTCTATCTGTCTGCGTAATGTCTATCTGTCTATCTGCCTGTCTGCGTGATGTCTGTCTGTCTGCGTGATGTCTGTCTGTCTGTCTGCGTAATGTCTATCTGTCTTTGCTCTGTCTGCGTGATGTCTGTCTGTCTGCGTGATGTCTGTCTGTCTGGTTGCGTGATTCTGTCTGTCTGTCTGCGTGATGTCTGTCTGTCTGCGTGATGTCTGTCTGTCTGTCTGCGTGATGTTGTCTGTCTGTCTGTCTGCGTGAGTCTGTCTCGTCTGTCTGCGTGATGTCTGTCTATCTGTCTGTCTGTCTGCGTGATGTCTGTCTATCTGCGTGATGTCTGTCTGTGTCTATCTGTTTGCGTAATGTCTGTCTGTCTGCGTAATGTCTGTCTATCTGTCTGCGTGATGTCTGTCTGTCCATCTGCGTAATGTCTGTCTATCTGTTTGCGTAATGTCTGTCTGTCCATCTGCGTAATGTCTGTCTGTCTATCTGTCTGTCTGCGTGAGGTCTGTCTATCTGTCTGCGTAATCCCGTTTGGGCCGGAAACTTTTCCCCCATCCATTAGACAATGAGTGGTGGTCTGGGCGCTAGTCTTTCGGATGAGACGATAAACAGAGGACCCGTGTGTTACACAAAATTATTCAGCGCACGTAAAAGAACCCACGGCAACAAGAGAGTTGTCCCTGGCAAAATTCTTAGAAAAAAGCCACTCTGATAGGGAAACAAATACAGTTGCAGATAAAAACAAAAAAGGGGTGGCGCTGCTCTTGTGGCGACGTGCTCTCCTCGGGGAGAGCAGCCCGAATTTCACGCAGAGAACTCTCGTGACTTAAAGTGGTATAAATAAATAAATAAATAAATAAAGAAAGAAAGAAAGAAAGAAAGAAAGAAAGAAAGAAAATAATGTCTGTCTATCTGTCTGTCTGTCTGCGTGATGTCTGTCTGTTTGTTCTATCTGTCTGTCTGTCTGTCTGTCAGTTTGTTTGTTTTATATATGTCGGCCTGTCCAGGTTCTCTCTGTTTCCCCACCTTCTGGAAATTCTGTGCTAGGAATTCCTTCTTTTCCATCCTTCTCTTTCTTTCTACCTTGTTCCTTTTCTTCCTGTCACCTTCTCCTTGTCCATTTTCTGCCTTAGTAGCCCATTCTTCTGCCATTTTGTTTTTCTTCAGAAAGCCTTAAGACATATCAACTCTCTCCCATGCCGAAGTCGGATGCGCTGGGCCTGACTTGTCAGGCGCTTAACGGCAGCGCAACGCTTTTATAGCGGAGATAATGGGGATAAATGCTGTAGTATCTACACTAGAGATGTGTGTCTTCGATTTTACGTCTGTTCACTTAAAGTGAACACCAGAGACAGACATCTGTGTGAGTGGAGGATGTGGTGATGGATTCTCCCATATATAAACCATAGATATTATCTGTATTAGCGGAGATGATAGACATTATCTGTATTAGCGGAGATGATAGACATTATCTGTATTAGCGGAGATGATAGACATTATCTGTATTAGCGGAGATGATAGACATTATCTGTATTATCGGAGATGATAGACATTATCTGTATTATCGGAGATGATAGACATTATCTGTATTAGCGGAGATGATAGACATTATCTGTATTAGCGGAGATGATAGACATTATCTGTATTAGCGGAGATGATAGACATTATCTGTATTAGCGGAGACGATGGTGATGACTGCTGCAGCATCTGCACTATAGATAGACGTCTGTGTAGCATGGCAACAGTGTGTCTATAGAGTGTCTATATATACATCCTCTGCCTTGCCCCTTCCCAGTCATTATGCTCAGACCACGAGAATGGGGGACTGAGAGACAGGCATACCCACAAAGAGAGAGAGAGAGAGAGGATGGGGGGAGGATAGGGAGGGGATGGGATGAGAGAGAGGTGGAAGGGGGAGAGAGTGGGGGAAGGGGGAAGGAGAGAAGAGGGGAGATAGTCACAGACAAACAAGGAGAGAGAGAGAGAGAGAGAGAGAGAGAGAGAGAAGAGAGAGAGAGAGAGAGAGAGAGAGAGAGAGAGAGACAGACAGAAGAGACAGAGACAGAGAGACAGAGAGAGGAACCACCCTAACACACACACACACACACACACACACACACACACACAACACAAACAAAAACACACATCTTCAGAAACAAACAACAACATAAATAACCAGCCGATCCGGGTGTTCGTGTTCCGCCCTTACATCCAACCAGCCAGCTATACACACACGTATACACACATACATGCATCCATGCATTCATGCCTATATACATACATACATATATATACATACATAGATGCATACGATGCATACATATATCCATCCACACAACACACATACATGTTCATACATACCTACATACATGTATGCATATATATCATACGTACACACACATACATATAAACACGCACACACACACACACCAACACACACATACATACATACATGCATACATACATACATACACATACACACACACACACAACACACACACATACATACATACATACCATACATACATACATACATACATACATGCATGCATACATACATACATACATACATACATACATACACGCATCCATCCACCCATCCATCCAAACACACATCCATACACACACACACACACACAAACACACACACACACGCACGCACGCACACACATACATGCGACTGTGATGACAGTGTAGGTGCGATGTTACGGCGCCTGTGAATGTAACTGCCAAAGCTCATCACCCCCCCCCCCCCCCCACCGCCCCCCCCCCCCCCCCTTCCTCAGCTTCCTGCATCACTGCAGGAACGGCCCTGGAACCTGAATGCCTGCCGCCTCATCACACCCCCCTGTACTGATGCCCGCTGATGGAGGGAGGGAGACAGGCAGGGCCTGTGCGGATGAGGGTGCTACTGGCGCTTTGAACAACTGGTTAGTTCGTTCCTCCACATCCATAGATGGAGAAAATCCAGTTTCCTTCTGATGGGTTGGGCTGGGTCTCATTAAGGTCTTGTTACCCTTTTTTATTTTATAGATGGTGTTTAAAGGTTTGATGTGGCTATTTTTTATGAAGGTGCTTATGTTTTGGGGTTACCCTTTTTAATACAGGTGGATATAGGTTTGTTGCTACTATTATTAATGACGATGCTTATGTTTGTTGTTACATGTTTTAATGAAGATGTTTATGGTTGTTACATTTTTTAAAAATAAAGGTGGGTATAGGTGTGTTGAGACCGTTCTTAATGAAGGTGCTTATGTTTTTGTTACCAGGTTTTATATATAAAAGTATTTATGCTCTGCTGCCATTTTTAACGAAGAAGCTTATGTTGTTGTTGTTTAATGAAGATGCTTATAGATTTGTTGTAACTATCTTTTAATGAAGATGCTTATACGTTTGTTATTACCACGTTTAATGAAGATATAGGTTTGCTGCTACCATGTTTAATGAAGATAGATATAGGTTTGTTATTACCGTTTAAATGAAAAGATAAGTTTGTTGTTTCCATGTTTAATGAAGATAGAATCATAGATGTAGGTTTGTTATTACCGTTTAAATGAAAATATAGGTTTGTTGTTTCCATGTTTATTGAGGATAGATATACGTTTATTGTTAGCGCTTTTAATGAAGGTGCTTATACACTTGCTGTTATCATTTTATATGAAGATAGATATAGGTTTGTGGTTACCATGTATAATGAAGATAGATACAGGATTGTTATTACCGTTTTTAACAAAGGTGGAAGTGATTGGTGTTATGAATTAATAAGGTGATAATGCAGGTTGGTATGATTGTAATTGAGGTGGGAATGTTTGTTTTTATTATTTTAATCAAAGATGGTAACGCTTGTTGTTATGATTTTAATTAAAGATGGTCATGCTCGTTGTTATGATTTTAATCAAAGGTGGAAATGTTTGTTGTTATGATTTTTATAAAGGTGCTAATGCATGTAAGCCTATTGTTAGCACGTAATTAAAGTTTAGTTCTGTCTAATGTCTTTGTGTGGCTGTTGGTGCTTTTGTTTACAGACCAAGTACCTCCTCTTCTTCTTCTTCTTCTCCTCCTCCTCTTCCTCCTCCTTCTTCTCTTTCTTTTTCTCCTTCTTTTTCTTCTACTTCTTCTCCTTCTTTTCTATCTTCTTCTCCTCATTCTTCTCCTTCTCCTTCTTCTTCTTCTTCTTCTAGATCTTCATCTTATCCTTCTTCTCTTCTTCTTCTTCTACTTCTTCGTCTCCTTCTTCTCCTTCTCATTCTTCTTTTTCTCTCTCCTTTTTTTTCGTCTTCTTCTTCTCCTTCTAGTTCTTCTTCTTCTTCTTCTAGATCTTTCATCTTATCATTCTTCTCTGTCTTCTTCTTCTTCTACTTCTTCGTCTCCTTCTTCTCCTTCTTCCTCTCTTCTTCTTTTCTTCTTCTACTAGTTCTTCTTCTCCTTCTTCTTCTCCTTCTCATTCTTCTCCTTCTCCTCCTTCTTCTTCTCCTCCTCCTCCTCCTCCTTCTTCTCTTTCTTCTTCTCCTGTCTTCTTCTCCTTTTTCTAGTTCTTTTCCTCCTTCTTCTTCTCCTCCTCCTCCTTCTTCTCCTCCTCCTCTTTCTCCTCCTCTCCTTCTTCTTCTCCTTCTCCTCCTTCATCGTAGTGGCGGAACGCACAGACAGCAGCTAGTGTTGTCTGTCACATACCTAGAAGGCAGCAACATGAATACACAACAAGGAGGACAGGAAGAACAGGAACAAGACAAGAATCAAATCGAGGGATGAAAAAGAAGCCAGGCAGACACAAAGAAAGGGATAGAAAAGAGGGAATTCCTAGCTCAGAATTTCCAGAAGGTGGGGATGCTATCCATGCACAGACAAGGCCCCCGGCATCCCCACAGGGGATTCAGAATGACGGGCGCCGTTTGCCTTTCCAAAACTGTTGCCGCATGCAGTCCAAAGATCATGACAGAGTCAGAGACACTGAAATGATCGATACTGCTGATTGGTAAATTGGTAGCGTTCTGAGCGCGTATGTACGCACACACGTAACCGCACGCAAGCATGCGTGCGCGCGAGCACAGGCACGCAGACACAGACACAGACACACAACACGCACATACACATAGTACACATGACACATGCACACATGCACATACACACACACTCACACACACAGTACTAACACACACATACACACATAACACACACACATAACACACATAATACACACATAACACACGTAACATACACCACACACACACACACACACACACACACACACACACACACACACACACACACACACACAGAAAGAGAGAGAGAGAGAATGCATGAATGAATCTTTATTTTTCAAGGGTAACAGAATAAGCATGTGCATACTTTTTTCATCCTGCCCTTGCCCTGATTGAGAGAGAGAGAGACAAAGACAGAGACAGAGACACAGAGACAGACAGACAGAGAGACAGATGGAGAGAGACAGAGAGAGAGAGAGAGACAAACAGACAGAGAGAGAGACAGGCAGACAGAGAGAGACAGGAGAGAGAGAGAGAGAGAGAGAGAGAGAGAGAGAGAGACAGACAGAGAAACAGGCAGACAGAGAGAGACAGAGAGAGACAGAGAGAGAGAGAGACAGACAGACAGACAGACAGACAGAGGCACATACACACTGAATGCGGGTCCAACGAATGGAAATACTCTGCAATGACAAGCATACCGTAGCCTTTATATCAGTGCATTACACAAACTTACACAGCATCATTATGATAACAGTAATAAAAACAACAACCCGGTATGGAGTTCTGTTCACACACCAAGCAGTGTCAAACTACCTGCGATATAATTATAGACACACGAATGGAAACAGAAATGAAAATGAATTTTGTTTTTTTTAAAGAAACTGAAAACTTCAGAAGATGTACTATGTATAAGGTATCTCTTTCATAGTATATTTTTAAAATTCTTTGATTTCGAGGATAAAGGAATAAGCCCTCATGTGCTTTTTTTTTATCCAGTCCCCGTGTGTATGCAGTTTTGCACATTTTGTATGACCATTGTGTGGGGGTGTGGCCTTGCAGTTTACAATCTGAACATACCAGCTTTATCATAAATACTACTACTACTACTACTACTACTACTACTACTACTACTACTACTACTACCACTACTGCTACTTCTACTACTAATCCTACACAGTCATATAACCAACGACAAACAAATCAATAGTTTAAACAAACAGATATTACAAACAAAAAAACACACTGTATACAAAAATGGACAACTCAAAGAGAGCCCCACTTTTGGACACGCAGTTGAATCAGCTAGAACAAGCAGGCAATGGGATGTGCGTCACCTGTGTGGAAATCATCAACACAACACCCAGCCCAGGAGGCATTACAGTTAATTAACCTGCTCCAGGTATTAGCAGGCAGGTTACATTAGTTAATTAGTT
>CM054139.1:38149836-38187336 GCA_028751875.1 Rapana venosa
GGGTGCTCTCCCGGGGGAGAACAGTCCGAATTTCATGCAGAGAAATCTCGTGACTTAAAGTGGTATATATGAATAAATAAATAAATTATTCAATAATCTCACCTGCTCTACTCATATTTGCTTGCACCTCTTTCTCTAATTTTTTTTAACTAGTGAATATGAGCACTCATTTCAATACCCCCTCACTCCCCATCCCCACCCCACTCTACCCCAACCCTCACCCTCACCCCTGCCTCCCCCCAACCTATATAATTTATGCAAATTGTTGGCTCAGCCCATCACGTCAGTGAAATTTGCGCAAATTCCCCTCCAGTGCTGGTTGGCTGGGGTCTGTTGGCGGAGAGTGATGACGCATACACCGTCACTTCCGTAATCCGCCATTGAGGTTTTCAGGGTCCGTTACTCTGGTTTCTCAGGCTGGGCGCCAGGATAGCTCAGTGGGTCATAGTTGCACAAGAGTTAGTCCTGAAAATAATTGTGAGTTTGACTCTTGGAAGCACCATCAATAAATTTTTGTTTTTTGTTTATTTTTAGTAACTGTCTATCTAAAAGTGTTGTTCTGATGGCGCAGGTCAACTTCAAGCGCAGACCTGCCAGTGCCCTAATTCTCTTTCGTGTATAATACACATGAAGAAAATCAAAATAGCAACGTTAAAGATATCGCTATTCATTTTAACATTGGTAAAAAGCGTAAACTTAAGTGGTATGGGCATGTCACAAGATCCCAAGGAATTACAAAGACAGTTTTGCAAGGCACTGTCCAAGGAGGAAGAAGAAGAGGCAGACCAAGGAAGAGCTGGGAGGATAACATCAGCGAATGGACAGGCCTAGAACTCAACAAAACCCTGAGAAAGGCAGAACAGAGAGAGGAATGGAGGGAACTGGTTGCTGAGTCTTTGAGGGTGCCCCCACGGTCGTCAGACTACGGGACAGATAGATAGATAGATAGATAGATAGATAGATAGATAGATAGATAGATAGATAGATAGATAGATAGATAGATAGATAGATAGATAGATAGGGTTACTGAAGCACAAACGCATACCCAGCATGAATCACCGAAGTCGGAATGTGGCTACCTTTGTGGTGGGCAAAAAACGGCCGCATACACAAAATATCCCCATTTGTGAACACTGGAGTTGTAGCCAAGGAACGAAACACAAAACAAAAAACCCAAAACCCCTGGTGTCTTTTCACTTTCTAGACAGGTGTGTCACTGCCACAGCACAAATCCACTGTGTGTTTACTAGTCTTCACTAGGGTTACTGTGAATTAGATGATCATGATAATACAAGTGACCATTAAGTCAGCATGGTAACTTCTATTAGTTTCATAGTCATTCCACAAGAATGAACTGAAGAAAAGGATCAAAGCTGACCAACCCCCCCCCTCCCCCCTCCCCCCCCCCCCCCCTCCCCCCATCCCCCCACACACACTCACACACACACAAATCCCTGATGAGAGAAGTCGAGTAAAATGAACACATTTCCCCGTGGGGATGCCGAGGGCCTGTCAGTATAAGTAGCATCCTTAACTTCTGGAAATTATGTACTTGGAATTCCTTCTTTTCCTACCCCTCTCTTTGTTTCTGCCTTGTTCCTTTACTTCCTGTCGCCCCCTTCTCGTCATTTTATGCATTCTTGGTCCATTCTCCTGCCTTTTTTTCAAAAACAGATGTAAAAGATTTTCTCTCCCAAGCCGAAGTCGGATGTGCTGGACCTGACTTGACAGGCGCTTAAGGGCAGCGCAGAGTTTTCGCTCATGTGACAGATAACAATAGTTGCTGTCTGAGCGTTTAAAGAAGAAGAAGAAGAAGAAGAAGAAGAGGAAGAAGAAGAAGAAGAAGAAGAAGAAGAAGAAGAAGAAAAAGAAGAAATAAAACACGCCAGCCGTGATAGAGACTAGACAAGAAGGCTGGCTGTAGTGTCTTTGCTTGTTGATGCGCATAGATGTGTTTTTGTGAATACGTACTGTAAAGCAGGCCTAGCCATAATAACACTGAACATGTGGACACAAAGAGCTAGAAGCACACGTACGCAAGGCTATAGTTATACCCACGAATGAAAAATAGATTTTAATACATGGTTAGATGTATAAGCGTGGGCACTATGATGTAGATGAGAATCCGCATATTTTCGGGCAATTGGTTGAAACACATAAATGTACAGATGAATAAATACATAGATAAATACACAAGAATATTTGAATACATCCAATCCCCAAATGAATAGAGAAGTAAACAAATAAACAGCCACAGTTAAAACCAGCCTGCCCATCCCACATCACCTTCACAGTGCTGAAATCAGATGATCATACAAAGCAGACTGGCCTAACTACAACAGTGAAACAAAAAGAAAGTAGGAAGGTGGCAGGACGGTCTAGACCTTCACCTGCCTAACAGTAAACCGTAAGATTCTGGGTTCGATTCCCAGCCTTGCCCTTTCTTCCCAGTTCGATAGGGACATGAACTCAGTGTCACATCTTTCGGAGGAGACTCTACAGAGACGAGTACTTAAGGACTTCTGCACGCAAAGAAAAACCCAACAACAAAGCAAAATACAAAATAAAAAACAAAAACAAACACACAAAAAAGCAAACCGACAACAGCTGAAAATCGAACAGAGCAGGGAAGTATTCACTCCCCCCCCCCCCCCCCCCCACCTGTGCTGGCAACATTTGCAGGTTCAATTTCCTAACTGTATTCCCGAAGTCAGAATACAGCTACCTTAATGGTTGAAAAAAAAAGACTGTGCTCTTTGTTAGTGTTCTTACGCTCGTTGCAGGACTCATCTGTGCAGCCATATCGGAGGATGAAATGTCAGGGATTGTCTTACTTAGGGCTTTTTTTCCCCAGGCCTGGTGTCTCTCCCACCACGGTAAAAAGACACTAAGATATCGGTTGTTTTTTTCTTCCCTTGATACTGTGTAGGCAGACGACAAAATCGACAGATGTCTAGACATTTTTCCCCAGCCATGTTTATTTGTAGTTTTATTTGGCTGACATTTTGAAGAAAGTTGTCAATACTGTTGTGACTGAAAGTTATTGATCAGTGCAAACTACTAAATTTGACTTAGGTATGTGAGGCTGTACATTGTCTTCAGTTTTGTTTGTTTTGTTTTGTTTTATGTTCTATCCCTGACCACCATCTCTCTCTCTCTCTCTCTTTCTCTCTCTCTCTCTCTCTCTCTTCTCTCTCTCTCTCTCTCTCTCTCTCTCTCCTCTCTCTCTCTCTCTCTCTCTCTCTCTCTCTCGCTCTCTCTCTCTTTGGTGAGCTAGAAATCGACAGTTAGAATATTACCAGTGAATACAGGGGCTAGTGCTTTCAGCTCACGATCTGGCGGCCATGTTTGAGCCACCACTCATGCACCCCTTCCAGGTTATTTTTCCCTTGAAGTTAACACTTCACTCCCCCTAAAGTCCTTTGGATGAGACGATAAACCGAAGTCCCTTGTATGAATGCACACAGAACATCTTGCTCATATGTTAAAACTCGTTCCACCTTTTAGTGCAGTAGGCCATTGCTTGCTGGTAAGAGGGGCACGTGGTGTCGTGTTTAGACATCATTCCCGAAGTTGGGATGTGGCTACCTTAGTTGTGGATTAACAGTCGCATATGTCCAATCTCACGTTAGTAAGCCTCAGAGCGATAGTGGGGAGTGAAAAAAACCAATCATCAGAACAATCAGAAAGAGCCTGAACATGACCAGCTCTCATTTCTGATCTTATGATTAAAAAGTCTGACTTACTGTGCTTATGGTCAAAGATTGAAATCAGAACTTTCGATGGTACTGAAGATTGACCAAGGCATGTTTGGAAAAGTAGAAATGAAGGGGCGTTTGTAAAAAAAAAATCCATTTAAAATATGAATTGCAAAAGTATTTTTCACTTTGCTGTGTACTGCTTTGTGGGGACAGGATAACTCAATGGTCAGATCACTCGCTTTCCCCAAGCTAAGGTAAAGCAGTATTGATCGTGGTTACCAAAAGGATGGGTGACCGTTCATGCGCCTTGGCTGCAGTACAGTCCACCCGTTCATCATCATCATCATCATCATCATCATCATCATCATCATCATCATCATCATCATCATCATCAGTCCCGTGACCTTGGCGGTCGTGGAGGAGACACGAAAGACGATGCCGTGGTAAGCCTCCTCCATCCATCTCGGTCCTCGGCTCTGCGCAGTAGTGCCGAGTCATTTATCCTGGTCCATTCTCTGATGTTGTCCATCCATGACTTGTTCTGTCTTCCCCTCTTTCTGCCACCTTCGAGTGTTCCCTGCAGTACTGTTTTTGGCAGAGTGTTGTGGCGGGTGACGTGGCCGAACCATGTCAGCTTTTTCTTCTTGACGATGGTGAGAAGGGGTTCCTGTGGACCTGCCAGCCGTGTTATTTGGCTCTTGACAAATTCATTGGTCTTCCGTTCTCTCCAGGATATGCCCAGCAGTTTTCTATGGCATTTTGTTTCAAATGACTGGATTGGCTTTGCTGTTTCAGCAGTCAATGTCCAGGTTTCACTTCCGTACAGCAGGATCGTCTGAATTAGGGCTTTGTAGAGCTTCACCCGTTCACCCAGCTGTCAATGGGAACCTGCTCTCTTTAGGGTCCAGGAAGGTAACACAGCCAGGGACAGGAGATGGGCACAGCTCTCAAGAAGCTGGCCCTTAGAGAAGCTGAAGTCTCTGACACCTTTCCTCCCAACAACTGCATAGGGTATAGGCTAACAGAACACATTCACTTTTTAAATTCTTCTTGTTTTGAGAGTGAAACACTCACGGATATAAACAATAACAAAGCACACTTCATGACTCAGTAAAAGTTCTAGCATCAATGAATGTTGTATTAATGTCATGCATACATTACTTCGATTCCTTTTCTTTACTTCGATTCTTTTTCTGTTTTTTCCATCAAACTAAAACAGGGAATCCTCACACGACCTCTCACCATTACTGGTGATTAACACAGGATAAACATTTCAGAATGAGTACACACATATGCAGACTGCAAATCCACCAGTTGCATTTCACAAAGTCAGCTTGTCGGGAACATGCCTGACCACTTAAACAAACAGAAAACAAAAGAAAGAAAGGCCCTGAAATCACACATACAGTCACCACTGCTATTCCTTTGACATCAGCACTCCTAAAACATTAGCTATGAGGGCATTAGCTGTGAGAGCAGGAGAGGTTAATGAGACACAGATTGCCATCTCTGTGTGTGGCCCTCTCCATAACCCAGCCATCATGCTATCTGTGGAGTGTAGCCAGGCCACAGCACACATCTTCTTCCTGAGTGGCCATTGTGTGTGACATGGGCGTGGGGTGATCTCCCCTGTCACTTCACTGAGCTGCCATCCCTGTAAGATTTGGAATGACATGTCATAGTTGAAGAGAAAAAAAGGAGGTGGGAGGGGGTTGCTCAAAGGGAATGAATAAAAGCTGAGTATGACTAAGAAAAAGGTTTTGATGGTGGTGGTGGTGATGGTCGTCACTGCCGGTTTCATGCAGAGCAGCTTGTGAACTTATGGAGAAAGTCATGGCAAAGGTGGGTGGACAAGACACACAGAATAAAGAGTTGACACAGAGTTTGTGAGGATTGAGAAGAGAGATGAGAATGAACAGACAGAGAGGATATTGTCTATAGAGAGGTGAGGATGAAATTGAGAGAGAGATAATGCACACAGAGAGAGAAAGAGAGAGAGAGAGAGAGAGAGAGAGAGAGAGAGAGAAGAGAGAGAGATAATGAACAGAGAAAGAGAGAGAGGGGTGGGGATACAGACAGACAGACAAGCATGGAGACAGACTGATGACTCAGATATTTTATCCACAAATGCCATAACCCCCACAGATGGGTGTAGGGCAAGGACAAAACAGCCCTGACATGTCACACACAACCATGGTGTGCCACACACCTTCTTTACCCTATCCACATTTGATACAAAACCCATTACAAACCTGCTTTTTCATCCTTTTTTGTAACATGAACAAGAGGCTGTTTTAAACACAAAAAGCATAACTGCACAAACAGCTGGCATTCGTTGTTCTTTGAGGTCTCCTGCCATAAACTTTAGAGACACACATACAGACACGCAGACAGACATACAGACCAACAAACAGACATGATGCAGGAGACAAGGAGAGATAGACAGCCACATGCACAGACACACGTGTAACACTGGCATCTGTCTGCAGGACTGTTCTTCATTTCTTCCATGCCTGTGATCACTTTACAGACACACACTCCGGACAACTGATCACCTTCTTTCTCCTCGTGGAACGCCGCTCATACAGCAACTCCAGAGCACTCTGACAAAGGCTGCCATGGGCTGAAAGCCCTCTAATCAAAAGAGTGTGTCCCATATCCCTAGGTCAGTAGGTCAGATATTGGCCCTCGGGTTTGGATGTGATGGACAGGTCTGATAATTGGTCAAACCCATCTTTTTACAATGACGAGCAATGAATCGAAAACTTCTGAATGCAAAAGGAAAGGCAACAGAGGACAACCCGACATCAATGCAAACACACATCATCAAAGTACTGCAGTAACAACACAACAACTTATGCGACGAAGAATGTTAAAGCTGACCCTTAAACATTCCAAAACTATACCTATGTAATACAACACTGAGGTTTCAAGAAAATTCATATTAAAAGCAAGACCTTGTTTCCATCTCTCAGAAATAAACTGCAATGTCACGTGCACTGTTATTCTCATTCCTAAGCTTCCACCCTCATCCGCAAACATCCTACCTGAGAGCATCTGCTCTCAATGCAATATTACACGCAACAACAACAAAAATCATCACCAAAGTTAAAAGATCATTCTGTGTAATTCGAGCGCACAACAACAAACAGAATAAACAAATGGGTGTACACAGTTCAATATTTATTTAAGACGGGACATAGATTTTTTTCGTCTTTATTAGAACCCCGCTGGACAATAATGTATTTGTTGTTGATTCCACTGAAGCAAAATACATGGAGATCAGGTTAGAAAACATATCAGCATTTCAAACAAAGCATTAGAGCAATGGGAAAAAGACTAAACATCAAGAGCTGTCATTTTATGTTTTCCTTTAAAAAAAAAAAGTAATTATGGACAGAATCTCAAACACCAGATCTTTACATGGAAAACATTACTGAGCAAGACAGATTTGGAAGGGTAAATAATTATGAAGCAACCTTTGGAAATGAGTCCATTTCTTATGTTAGTAACAAAGACATAATTTATTTGCTCTAAGTGCTGTTTTCTGAATAAAATGACCACAGATTTAAGCAATAACAAAACATAGTTTATTACGTAATTAAGATTCTATGGATCATTTTTTTCCAAATCATTTCATATCATTGAAGTCTCACCATCATTGATGACTAACACAGGCTGACAATTTCAGAATTCGTGCACAAATGTGCCGACCATGATTCCACCAATCAGGTTTCACAAAGCCAGCTTGACAGGAGCATGTCTGGCCACTGAAAAACAGAAAGAAAAAAGGTCCTGCCATCACACACACAGGCATCACACACACAGACATCACACACACACACATACACACACACATGCATCACACACACACACACATACACAACACACACTCACACACACACAATCACCACTGTCATTCCTTTGACACCAGCACTCTGTCATTAGCTGTGGGGGCAGGAGAGGTTAATGAGACACAGATTGCTATCTCTGTGTGCCCCTCTCCATCACCCAGCCATCATGCTATCTGTGGAGTGTAGCCAGGCCATCTTTCTGCCTGAGCAGCCAATGTGGATGACATAGTGTAGGGTGATCTCCCCTGTCACTTTACCTCCCTGTTTTGATTGGAGGATTTGAAGAACCATGTCCTAGATAAAGAGGAGGAGGGGGGGGGGGGGAGGGGAGGAGAAGGAAGGGCATGTGACATACTGGGCTGAGCAGGATGGATGTAGATGTGGTTGTGGTGAGGTGACTGCTGATCAAGGGAGGACAGACAGATGGAGAGGAGGGTAACAGAGAAAAGGAAGATAAATGAATTTTTTAAAAGTATAAAAAAGACACCTTAAACTCATTCTGTCTTTCAGAAGAGTAGACTACTTGTGCCATCAAGAGTAGAAAAGATGACAAGAAATATTTTTAAAAAGCATGCACACGTGTTGTTTTCGACACTACTCCTAAAACCAGAGTGCTTCTACAATGGGGGAAATAGGGTTATACATGAAAACATCTCTCTACAGGTAAACCTTGGAGCCCCAACCAAGAAATAATAAAAATCTCAGCAAAAGCACGTTGAGGATTTCAATCAATGATGAACCTGTAATACATACCCTTCATCTCTACTGTGATTTTGTAGTCCACGTCTATGGACCATAAGAGATTTTGGATGAGTCACTGTGGGGAAAGGCATATTGATAGCTCAGTGAACAGAACATTGCACCAGTGATCTAACAGCCCACAATCCAGCCACCATGGAGGCGCCTGCCATAGAGAATTTTACCCTGGAGTTAACATCACTAGCTCCCCCAAAAGTCCTTCAGATGTGACTATAAATCAAGGCCCCATATGCAGATACATAAAGAGCAACTTGCACATACTTTAAATCCATTCTGCCTTTTTGGTAGCGGCATTCATGGCTGTAAGAATGGGTGATAGGATTTTAAAAAAATTAAATTGTCACCATTATTTTGTGGACCTCAGAGCTCTAGCTAAGGAATTAATAAAAATCCTATGCTTAAGATTCCAGTTAATTATTGATCTGTAGAAATACCCCTACTTCTATACTATACTATAGTATACTATGATAGACTATAGTATAGTATAGTATAGTATAGTATAGTATAGTATAGTATAGTATAGTATAGTAGACTAGACTAGACTAGACTAGACTACACTAGATTAGACTATGCTATGCTATGGTATGCTATGCCATCCTAGCCTATGCTGTCCTACGCTACACTACACTACACTACACTACACTACACTACACTACACTACACTACACTACACTACACTACACTACACTTCGTAAATAAAAGAATAAAATAAAAAAAATTAAAAAAAAAACAACAACACTACGTTACACTACACTACACTACACTACACCACACCACATGATACTATACTATACTATACTATACTATACTATACTATACTATACTATACTATACTATACTATACTATACTATACTATACTATACTATACTATACTATACTATACTATACTATACTATACTATACTATACTACACTATACTATACTATACTATACTATGCATATATTATACTATACTATACTATACTATACTATACTATACTATACTATACTATACTATACTATACTATACTATACTATACTATACTATACTATACTATACTATACTATACTATACTATACTATACTATACTATGTCTATTTACCATAGAAGATTTGAGATGTTTCATCATGATCTTTATCAAAGTAGTCTTCAGCGTCTGTAGACCTTGATCTGCTTCTCCCCCCCCCCCCCCCCCCCCCCACCCTGCCCCCACCCCCCCCCTCCCTCATCAAGCTCCTCCCCAAAGAACCATGCAGAAGACTACTGGAGATCCTGGTGTTGTGTACTGTCTTTACAGAGGTAAAGAATAGGATTGTTTTTACAGAGGCGAAAAAAGGACTGTTTTTACTGTGGTGAAACGGAAACTCTCTTTACAGTGGTGAAGGAGTGAACTGTTTTTACAGTGGTGAAGGAGTGAACTGTTTTTACAGTGGTGAAGGAGTGAACTGTTTTTACAGGGGTGAATGAGTGACCTGTTTTTACAGGGGTGAATGAGTGACCTGTTTTTACAGGGGTGAATGAGTGACCTGTTTTTACAGGGGTGAATGAGTGACCTGTTTTTACAGGGGTGAAACGTGGACTCTTTACAGTGGTAAAGGAGTGAACTGTTTTTACAGCGGCGAAGGAGTGAACTGTTTTTACAGGTAATCATGGCAGTGTTCACTGTTTGCCCATTTCAGCTGAAGGGAGGGGGGTGAGGGTGGGGGATGAGAGATGGTGGGAGGGGCGGGGGGATGAGAGAAAGAGGGAATCTTAATTAAGAGCAAAAAGCACAGAGAGCCAGGAAATCAATACTCAGTAGAATCTGTGAGTGTGATAGTCAGTTTGTTCCCTTTAAAAAATAAAATCAACGAGGGGAAGTTGATGCATGGTGCTTTACAACCATTAATGTGTAATATTTTTGTCCCGACTATTCTTCACAGTCAAATTACAGAAGAAATGAAAGCAGAACGAAACAGGGACAAGTAAAGAAACCATTAAGAATCGTCCAACAAACAGCATCATTAGGTTGTGCACATGATCTGACAGCCCCTTGATCAAGCCACCATGAAGGCATTTGTTTTAGGGGACTTTAGCCTGGAGTTGACATCAGTACTGACTCCACTCCCCCCAAAAGACCTTTGGATGAGACTATAAAGCAAGGTTCCATTTGCCAACGCATGCAGAACAGCTTGCACACAGGTTAAAATGCATCCTAGCACAGCTTCCACGGATGGTCCAAGAAGTGAAGAAGGAGGTGGAGATAACCATGCCCCCTCTCCCTCTCCCTCCCCTCACCCTTCTCCTGCATTGTTTACTGTGACAGTCTGAATCTATGGAAAAGAAAATGTTTCACAGCTGACTGTCTATGTAAAGTAAAACAAAAACAAGAACACAACAAACCGTTGCCCTGAATTCCATGCCATCACAATCCCTTTGCACAAGTGCCAAACGCCTTAACAGCCTTTATGGCAGTAAATACTATTCCTTGTTCATTGTTTGCTGTTCATTGCTCTCTCTCTCCACTATGGACCACATTCTCTTTAATGACTTAAAGGGCACATGCAGATCCCTCAAAAATGCAAAAGTAAGGTCCTGTTAGCACACACACACACACACACACACACACACACACACACACACACACACACACACACACACACACACACACACACACACACACACACACCACACACACAATCACCACTGCCATTCCTTTGACACCCCAACTCCCTCATTAGCTGTGAGGGCAGGAGAGGTTAATGAGACACAGATTGCCATCTCTGTGTGTGCCCCTCTCCATAACCCAACCATCATGCTATCTGTGGAGTGTAGCCAGGCCACAGCACACATCTTCTGCCTGAGTGGCCATTGTGGCTGACATGGTGTGTGGGGTGATCTCCCCTGTCACATCACTTCCTGTCTTGATTGAAAGATATGGAATAACATGTCAAAGAGGGGCAGGAAGGAGAGAAGGAGGGGTACCTGAATCATAATCAGACAGGAGTGGGCCTGGGGTAACTGGGGTGGCTGTGATAGTTGTAGAAAGGAAAACAGGACACTCACCAACAAAGGCAGCACATTGGTGGATTGGTGATCTGGAGTTAACATGAAGGGAATGATTCTCTTCTATGCCAAAGTTGGATGTGCTGGGCCTGTCTTGTCAGGCACTTAACAGCAGCACAATGCATTTGTGCTCAAGTGACAGATAAAAATAAGTGCAGTCTGAGCATTCAATAAAGAAAAATCTCTCTCTCTCTCTCTCTCTCTCTCTCCTCTCTCTCTCTCTCTCTCTCTCTCTCTCTCTCTCTCTCTGAACCAATCACAAATCCATTGATTGCATTACCCAAAACCAATGTGACATGACCATGCAGACCATGTCTCTGCCAAAAAGCACAATCACCACTGCCATTCCTTTGACATGAGTAATCCGTCATTAGCTTTGAGGGCAGGAGAGGTTAATTAGAGGGAGATTGCCATCTCTGTGTGCCCCCCTCTCAATCATGAAACAGTCATGGTATCTGTGGAGTGTAGCCAGGCGACAGCACACAACTTCTGCCTGACCAGCTATTGGGATACACACCATCTTTAGCTTCTGGGTCATGTAGTATCTTCTGTAAAGTGCTTGTCAGAAAAAAAAATACTGCTAGTTTTCACAGATCTTTGAAAGTATGAAAAAAATGGAGCGTGTACTTTTTTTCGGCGGGGAGGGGGGGAGGGGAGGGTGGAGGACATAGAACAATACCAGAAAGTCACGAGAAGGTTGGTAATGATCATGAAATGAGAACTGCTTGTGATTTTACAGAGTTGACCCCACACATGCATATTGTGGTTAGGAAGATAGCAGGCGAAAGAAGACAGGAGGTAAGTGTTTTGCTGAAAAATAAAAGAATTTCAAACCTACATTATTTTTTTCTTGCACAATTACATAAGTTTTGAGTCAGAGGCTAGTCTTTCACAAAAAGTGTTGGTTTTTTTGTTGTTTTCTTTTTTTAAATTTCTGTGGATGCCTTAGTATCTGTGGTATGGATGCAAGAGTATTCTAGGAAAACAGAAGGGAAAATGGTAACAAATAATGCTCCTGTGTGGCCTTGTGGCTGACATGCTGTGTGTGTGTGTGTGTGGGGGGGGGGGGGGGGGGGGGGGAGGAGGGAGGATGAGCTTCCCTGTCATTGCACTTCCCTGTCTTGATTGAAAGATGTTGAATAAAATGTAGGTGTGGGTGTGAGGGTGTGTGTGCATTAACTATTTTAATTTCATTTATTTCTTATTTCAAGGATGATGGAATAAGCACTCGTGTGCTTTTTTACATCCAGTCCTTGTGTGTATGCAGTTTTGTAAATTTTGTCATCCGTTTCCACCAGCATACAATGGCGCGCACGCGCGCGCGTATGTGTGTGTGTGTTTGGTGTGTGTGTGTGTGTGCGCGTGCGTGCGTGCGTGTGTGTGTGTGTGTGTGTGTGTGTGTGTGCGTGCGTGTGTGTGTTTGCCCCATATCTTTTTATCTCTTTTTGCCCCCACCCCCCTCACACACCTCATGATACAAGTCGTTCTTCTTGTCCTGCTGTTCCCATGCCAGGCATTCCAACATCTGGACCACAGCCAAATCCACATTCCTCATGTCGTGTCCTCGGGATCACAAGTCCTCACAGATCTGATCAATGTTAGGTGGTAATGAGACTACCAGCCAGAGTGGGCCTGCATTGCTTTAGGGTCACCATTGTGGTGTCAGTGGTGCCTAGCATACACATGACCTCCTACAAAGCCCCCTACTGACCACAACTGTATCTTTGTCATGGAGCCAGACAGAGAAACGCCCACACTGTTCCTCCAGCAACCATCTCCTGCAAACTTCCAATCCAATGGATTTGACACAAAATTCACCACAGGCATAGAGGTGTTCACTGTTCACTGGTCCCGTAGCCCGCCAGGGTCGTAGGGGCGCTGCATGGTGGACGAACGGTGGACCAGCTGGCTCCACTTAGCGCGGTCGTGGGCGAGTGCCTCGGTGACACTGAAGTCCTTCCCTGTCCAATCAGGGATGTCGTCGGCCCACTTTCTCCTCTGTCTGCCCTGTCTTCTCTTCCCCTGGACTGTTCCCTTGCAGGATGGTCTTTGCAAGTCCTTCTGGCGGGGAGCCAACAACCCCTTTTTTCCGGGGTTTTCCCTTTAGTCCCATTTTTGGGGAAAAATTTCCCACCTTGGGTACCCTTTTTGAAAAAGGAAAGGGTGTGGGGTAAACAAGGTAACCACTGCTCATTTTTTCACCTGGAAAGGTTTTTTTAAATTTTCTCTGTCAATAGGATGGCAATAATTTTTCCCTTTTTGCCTTTATTCCCGCTGTTAAAAAAAATTTTGGGTGAAAGGGCCCCAAGCAAAAACCCTCATGGGTCCCTTTTGAACAAATCTAAAATTTTTAAAGGGTTTTAAAATTGGGCCCTTTTTTTCCCCCATGAAAAATTTTTGGGGGGGGGGCCCAAATTGAAGAAACAGCCATGGAACTATAAACCCCCTTTTTTGGGGAAAAAACCGTGGGGCTTTTGTTTTATGATGAAATCATTTTCATTTTTGGAATGATGATTTTTTTATTTTTGAGTTTTTTGTTTGTATTTTCTTATTCGTTTAATTTTATTTTTTTGTTTTTTTTTGTTTGTTTTTTTTAAATTTTAAAATTATGATTTTTGTAGAGTCACGTTTTTTTTTCCCCTTTCCCGGGGTTTCTATTCCTTCAAATAAAAGGCCCTGGTTTGAAAGTTTTGCTCTTTTGGATTGAAGCTTTTTTGGGGGAACAGTTAAAATTTCCCAAACCCCATTTTAAAAAAACCCGGTTTTATCTTATTGTTTTAAAAAATAAAAAAATAAAAAAATATTTTGTAACGGTATTTTTGATTTTTCCCCTTTAAGCTGGCAGGCTTTTTAAAAAAGCGGGCCCCCCGGGGAAATCATGTGGAAAGAGAGTTTATTTTTTTTTATGTTTCTGCTTATGTTTTTTCTCTACTGGGGGTTTTTTTTCCCTTTCCGGGAAATCTTTGGAAAAGGGGTTATTGTAAATGTGGGGGGGCCCTAGGGGTAATGTTTCCCCAAAAAAAAGCGGGTTTTTTTTTAAAAGGGGTTGACTTTTCCCCTTTTTTTCATAGCCCCGCACCCCTTAAGGGGTACCCCCCGGGGTGGGAAAGAAAGCACGGGGGGGGCTGGGGCCCCCCCTTTTGTGGGTAAACTGGGTTTTTTTCCTTACTTTCCGGGCCCTTTGTTATGGGCCTTTCCCTTTTTTAAAAGAATGTATGGGGATAGCAACGGGCTTCCCGGGATACCATCACACCCGGTCATGGGGGGGGGGGGGGGCTGGCCCCCAAAACCTTTCAAGTTCCGGTTTTAATTTTTTTTTCCATTTATTTTTTTCCGGGGGGTTTTTTTTTTCCTAACCCTCCCCTAAAAACCAAACCCCTTTCCACCCCAAAACTTTTATTTTTTTTAAAAATTTAATCAAGAAAGGAAGTAGGGAAGATCCCCCAAACCCCAAAACCACAACCGCTAGGAGGAGGGGGGGGGGTTCACCCAAAGTCTATTGGGTTAGGGGGGGGGGAAAAAAATTTTTGGGTTTTAATTTCTCCCTACACAAAAGGGGATCCCTTTTGGGGGGTTTTTTCCCCCAAAACCCTTTCCCCTTTCCTTCTTTCTTTTTCTTTCTTCTTTTTTTTTTTTCCCCAAAACATGGAAAAGGATGGGGCCACGAAAAGTCCCGGTAAAAAAAAATTTTTTTAAAAGGGGGCAAACAAAGGGTTTGTCATTTTTTTTGGGAAAACACAAGAAAATCTTTCAAATGGTATAAAATTTAAGATAAAAAAAATCCCCCCCTCCCCCCGAAACCCAAAAAAAAAAAACCCCCCCAAAAAACCAACCCATCCCCCCCACCCCAACCCAAACCCATAAAACCCCCAAACCACAATGAAATTTTTCTTAAAAAACCAGATAAATTTTGAAAAGGATAAAAAGGGGAAATTTAAAGAATTCGCCACAGGGGAAGCAGGACACTTGGCGGGGGGGGCCCCCCGCCACACACTGGGGGGTGTGTTTTCCCAAAAGGGGAAAAATTTAAAAAAATAAACCATTAAAAAACAGTTTAAAAAAAATTTTAGATTTTTTTTTTTAAAATTCGCGCAAAAATTTCAACATTAAATTTTTTTTATTTTTTTTTTTTTTTTTTTTTAAAATTTTTTTTGGGTTTGGTCCCCCGTGCTTTTTTTTATTCCCCATCCCTTTTTTAAATTTTTTTTAAATTTTTCGTCTGTTCCCGGCCCCCAAAGGTTTTCTCTTCCAAAAAAAAGGTTTAAATTGTCTTTTTTCGGGTACCCCCCCAAAAATTTGGGGTTTTAAAATTTAAGTTTTTGGGGGGTTTTGGGTTTGGTTGTTTGGGGTTTTTGGGGGGTTTTTTGTGGGGTTTGTGTGTGTGTGTGGTGTTGTGTGTGTGGGTGTGGTTTTGTGGTGTGTGGTGTGTGTGTGTGTTTTACTTTTGGGGGGGGTTTTAATTTTTTTTGGGGTTTTTCCCCTTCCTTTTTTTGGCTTTTCCAAGCCCGAGGAAAAAAAAACCCCCCCCCACCCCCCACCACCAATCATCAAAACTTCCTCTTCAGTCTATCAGCTTTTTTTATTCCCCTTTAGCCCCCCCCCCCCCCCCCCCTCCCTTTCTCTTCATCTAGACATGTATTCCCAAAACTTCAGGGGTGGCATCAGTGAAGTGACAGGGGGAGATACCCCCCACCCCTGTCAGCCCCAATGGTCACTCAGGCGAAGATGTGGCCCGTGGCCCGCTAACCCACAATAGCATGAGGCGGGTTTTGGAGAGGGGGCACCAAAAGTCAATTGGTTCATTAACTTCCCGCCCCACGCTAATGACGGGGTTTTGGGGGTCAAAGGGCTGAAACCTTTATTGTGTGTGATGTCAAGCATATTTTCTTTTGACTTTTAAAAAGTGATTTTTATGTGGGTGTTAATTTGGGAAAAAAAAATAAACTATATTTTTTTTTTTTTTTTTTTAAAGAAAATTTTTTTAAGTTTTAAACCCATTTTGGGGGGGATAGCTCAGTGGTCAGAGAATACTTCCCCCAAGCCAAGTTAAACGCATCAAGCGTGTTTCCAATGGGTGGGAAACCCCCCCCCCCCCTTTTCGCCTTGGTTCAGACGTCCCCATTCACCCCCTTAAATGGGTATTTCCTTTTTAGGGTCAGGAAAGAAAGCAGGAGGGAGAGGAGTGGGTGCCGCCCCCAGTTGCTGGCCCTAGAGAAGTGAGGGTTTAAAGCCTGCTCCTCGACCAATAGGTTTTTGGGAACCCCTTTTCCTTAAAAAATATGAATGTTTACCCCAATTACAGGCAAAAAAAAGAAAACCCCCACCCACCCCCAAAAAAAGTTTGATGATGGGGTTTTTTTTTGGAATAGAGAGATACTTTTCAAAGCACCCCCTCAAAAAACAGAAAGAAGAAAGAAAAAAAAAAAATAAATAATGTTTCTCTCTGTGTGCATTTCTGAGCACAACAGACTGGAAAAGCGTGGTGCGTGCGTGCTGGACCGGGGGGGGGGGTGTTTGTTGTTGTTGTTGTGGTTTTGTGTGTTGTGTGTTTTGGTTGTTGTTGTTTGTTGGGGTTTAAAAGACAGAGAAAGAGGGGGGGGTAGAGAAAAAGAAGACAGAGAGAAGACAGAAGACAGATAAAGGCAGAAAGCAACAGAGACAAACGGATTAAAAAAAATACAGAAGACAGAGACAGAGAATCAATGTTTTATTTTCGATATAATAACCCGCTAAATGCTTTATCTCTCTTTCGCTCACTCTAAAAAGCAAAATGAAGGAGACAGAAATCAGAAGAAACAACAGACAGGAGGGACAGAAGAAGAAGCAGAAGAGAGCAGATAAAAAACAGACATTAAAAAACAAACAAGTGACAGACAAAAGGGCAGAAGATAGACAGAAGACAGACAGAAAAAGACAAAGCGACAGAAGACAGATAGACAATCAAGGCAGGCAGGGGCAAAGACAGACAGTAACAAAAAAACAGAAGACAGACAAAAGAGAAAAAAGACAAAGACAGGCAAAGAAAGACAGGACAAAAAAAGACGGACAGAAAGACAGAAACCCAAAGACAGACGACAACAAAGACAAAAACGAGAATCAAAAGAGAGAGTGGACGACAAACACGGACAGAAAAAAGAAAATGGAATCTGCCCCCCCCCCCCCCCCCCCCCAAAAAAAATCCCTTTTAGCAGATGACGTTTTTCTCCTGTTGAGGATCTCCAAGATGACTTATCTTTCCAGGGCTGACATCAGGACACAATCCCTCAGCTCTGTGGACCCCCCCATTTGCCAGGACTCCCCCCCCACCCCCACTACCCCCCCCCCCACCCCCCACGTTTGGGAAGCGGGGGCCTTGTCAGTTAAAAACCCCCCCTTCTGGAAAATTCAATCCCGTTTTATCCCTCTCCTTTTTTCTTTTCCGTCACCTCTTTTTGTCTATTTGTGGAGTAGGTTCTTTTTCGTGCGCTTTAAGGTCCCGGGGCCCCGTTATGATCTTTCCAAAAGACTCCACCCAAAAACCTTTCACGGTCTAAGGGGTGGGGAGGGGGGGAAAAGGGGAATAAATTTTGGGACAAAAGGGAATCGAGTCACCCCCACTTTTGAACCCCAAAAATTCCGTTTTTAGGAGGGGCTTACCCCTAAACCACCAACCACCCGTCTTAAATACAAAATTTAATAAGAAAGTCTTTAAAACCCCCCCCCAAACTTAAACTTTTAAAATCTCATTTAGAACGATATAGGATTTAGTCAAGGGAAATAAAGGTAAGAGCCATAACCCAGTGTGGGGGAGGGGGCTCAGAGACCTCAATTTTAGGGGCAAATATTGAGGGGGGCCCCTCTCCCTCCCTGTGCTTTACCTTCCTGACCCGAAAGGGCAGGTACCCATTTACAGCTGGGTGAAAAGGGGGAAAATACTGAAGCCCCGGCCGCAAAGGTCACCCTCCCCTTGGGAACCACGCCGGACGTGCTTAAATTGGCGGGGGGAAAAACGGTGCTCGACCCTGACCTTTTCCCCCTCCCCCCAGCAGTCTTTGGGGGTCCTTACCTACCTGCAGATGCGGCTGGTGGGTTTTTGACTAAAACAAAACAGGTTTCCTGCTGCTTTAAATTTGGTTCATCCCCCGGGGATGCCAGGGAAACTTCAGTATAGACAGCATCCCCACCTTCTGGAAATTTGTGTAGGAATTCCCCCTTTTCTATCCCTTCCGTTTTGCCTTGTCCTTTTCTTCCGTCACCTTCTTCTTGTCTTGTTTGCCCTTCTTGGCGTTCTCTGCCTTTTTTTTCAAGAAAGGGCAAAAGGAAAAATATTTTAATTTTTCCCCAAACCGAAGTCGAATGGCCCGTGTCTGACATGTCAAACGTTAAGGCAGCACTAAGCTTTTTCGTCTTTTTGACAAACAATATGCTGTTGGCGTTTTGAAAAGGGTACGGCAACAGAAAAAAGAAAAAAGATTTCAAAGTTAGGGTTAGTTTGAAAAAGCAGGAAAGGAACAAAGAATTGAGAGCAGGCCCGGGTCAAAAAGTGAATGTAAAATATCTCTGGCCCTTTTCGTACCTGACAGACCTTTTTTTTTTTTTTTTTTTTGAATGTCTACTCAGATATTTTGGGGCTTTGGTAGCACAGGGAAAAGTGTCGGCATTTTAATGAGGTATTTATACCCAAGTTTGTAGAGTGTGGGTGTTGTTTTTTTCCAAAAAATGGAGGTGGAGGGGGGGATGGATGGATGGATATAGATTAGATAGGGTAGATAGATAGAAAAGATAGATAGATAGATAGATAGAAAAAGGCGAAAGACAGTCAAAGAGACGGGGCAGATAGACAGATAGCGTAAGTAGGTGGGTAGGAGGGTAGAGTAAACGATGGAAGGAAGCTCTGATCTGTGAGGAGTGAATGGTTTTTGATACCCAAAGAACCAGGTTTTAGGCCATGCCTAGGCTGGCAATCTGCTATTGTAAACATAGATACATTTAAACAATCAATGCAATATGAATAACAATGAAAGATGAGGGGTAAAAGCCATACAAAATACTAAATAAACCCAACGAAATATCCAAAGGTAAAGTACAAACTAAGTACTTTTCTATCCCTCTCTTTATTTCTGCCTTGTTCCTTTTCTTCCTGTTACATCTTGTCTATTTTCTGCCTTCTTGCTCCATTCTCCTGTGCGGGTGTGTAGGCGTGTGGGTGCATGTTCACTGTCGAGCACGCGCACGCACGCATGCAAATGAAGTGATACAGGCACAGAGACAAATCCAGAGAAAGATTAAAAGAAATAGAATGAGAGGAACACACACACGCACCCACACACACAACACGCAGGCACGCAGGAACGCACCCCACAACATTCAAACAACACACACATAAAACACAACACGCACAACACACACACACACACACATCACGCCACAAACTCTTACAAGCTGGTATAAGCGCTTCGATTGTTTATTTTACAAGATTCAGCGCTATTATAAATTCCATTCGTTGTTGTTGTTCTTCTTACTTTCATGCTGTCTTCTTCTGCTCGCTTCTTCTTCTTCATCTTTCTTCTTCTTCATCGTCTATCAGTCTTTTCTTCTCCTCCTCCTCCCTCCTTCTCTCCTTCCTTCTTCTTCTTCTTATTATTCTTGTCTAGTACTTCATCTAGTTAACCAAATGCATGTATGTAAAAGAATACCCAACATTCTCTCGCTTACCAGCTATATTCATCACATATTTTAACATGAGGATAGGCTAGTGGGCAACAGATTATTAATAATGACAAGAGTCTGTGTTACAAGGAAGGAAATGTAGCCGAGACGATGCGTTTGTGCAGATGCATCGCACATCCATTGACATGTGATTTGAGGCAGTCAGTAATCTGAGTCATGGTTGATTGGCTGCACCCTTGGATAATCGTTACCATTGACAAGTACAGTTCTACTTTCTAGAAAGGTGCAGGATAAGCTCTGAGGCAATCTTGGTACATTAGTGCCTTAAGTGGTGGGCCAAAAACGGCAGTATACTCTACAAAACAACAAACCATATGCTCCCATTAGAAAACTTGGAGTTTTAGCCTGGACGAAAATCCTTCTCTCTCTCTACTCTCTATCTCTCATCTCTCTCTTATATATATATATATATATATATATATATATATATATATATATATACCACTTTAAGTCACGCAGATTTCTCTGCGTGAAATTCGGGCTGCTCTCCCCGGGGAGAGCGCGTCGCCACAAGAGCAGCGCCACCCACTTTTCTTTTCTTTTTCCTGTCTGCAACTGTATTTGTTTCCCTATCAGAGTGGCTTTTTTCTGCATAATTTTGCCAGGGACAACTCTCTTGTTGCCGTAGGTTCTTTTACGTGCGTTAAATAATTATGTGTAACAAACGGGACCTCGGTTTATCGTCTCATCCGAAAGACTAGCGCCCAGATCACCACTCATGGTGTAATGGATGTGGGAAAAGTTTCGGGTCCAACGAACCACCACACACTTCCGACCCGGACTTTTCGCTTTCTAAACAGGCGCGTTACTTCTACACCATCGATCCATTACACATACATACATAAAGTTTACAATATTTCATGCATTTGCTTATGTTTGTATCGTTTTGCACCCACACAAATTATTAAGACAAGCAGAACCTAAGAGATGTGCTTGTCCTGTTTCTCTCTTTTGTGTTAACCTTTTGCTTTCCTACCTCCGCAAGAGCTGTGAGGTGAGGCGCACCACTGGTGACATTTTTTGCCACGTTGGGAAACAGTATATTCTAAAAGGAACATGAATATATTAGGAACCGGAGTGAAAATAGCAGAAAACGACCAAAGAGTTGAGAGTAGGCAGATGTCATGAAGAAAATACGTCACATGCTCAAGCTGTTTCGTCATC
The DNA here is from genome assembly GCA_028751875.1 of Rapana venosa. NCBI lineage: Eukaryota > Metazoa > Mollusca > Gastropoda > Neogastropoda > Muricidae > Rapana > Rapana venosa. The sequence continues at coordinate 38,171,050 of CM054139.1, forward strand.
TTTCATACCACGTAGTGTCTGAAAAATCAGTTCTACAGTACTATTTTTTTATTTTTTGGCTCCGAAAGAGGTAAAACTGTTGCACATTTAAAAAATGTCGATGATTATTGAGCTTGTTTAGCTGTGGGTGTTTTTACTGCTAGCGAAGTAGGCAGAAACATAAAGAGCTGAAAGACAGACAGACTAACAAACAAACGAAAAGAGCTGGCAAACAGAAAAACAAGACAGACAGACAGGATGATGTTATGGAATGGTACACACTGTGGGTGTTTTCACTCATGTTGAGATATAGAGGGAAAGAGAAACAGACACAGGCAGACAGATCGACAAACACCCAGTATCGAAACAGATGGAAAGACATGCGTTAAAATATGTGGAAACTGAACACAGAAATTGTGTGTGTTTTTTTCTCGTTTGATATGAGGGAATTAGATAAGCACGATAAGGGTTAAGATAGACCCCAGTATCAGAATTTATGTAAATTCGCCATTGTTCCCATCGGTGAAAATGAGAGACTAGAGAAAGCGGAGTGATGTGTAAGTGTGGAAGAGTGTGATTAGAGCAGAGAGGGAGAGATTGATAGTCAGTAGAAGACTGTTGTAGGGAGAGATGAGAGAGTGAGCAGAGATGTAAGCACAGGATGAAAGGAGTGATAAACCCCGACATTGTAAGGAAATCAGAACACAATGAGGTCAGTCAGAAAGACAAAGCACCAAGTCAACACGAGGCATAAAATTCAATCCTATATGTCGATATTGCAATCCTGTTGATCAGTTGCACCGTGGTCGTGTTCTTGTGTCAAACTGTTCAGCCTGTTGGCTTGTTGAGAAAGGTGGGGACTACCCAGAAACGATTTGGCATTTACAGGTTGGAAGAAAACTAAAGTTCCCACGCTGTATTGACAAAGTTTATTAGTGCCTGGGTAACTGACATGAATAGCGACATAGAGAGGGAAGTACTAACAGTTCGTTTGTTCTAAAGGCAGTTCTTTGCGAGTAGGTTTTCTATTAATATTCAAATGATTTTGAGAGAAAAAGGACATATCAATGGGCACGTTTGTGATTCCTTATTGAGGTTCTTTTTGTCACTGTGAGTTCTTGTTCTTCTTCTCTTCTTCTTCTTTCCTCCTCCTCCCCTCTCTCCTCGTGTCTCCTTTGCTTCTTGTGTTCTTGTGTTTCTTCTTCTTCTTTTTTCTCCCTCTTATCTTCTTTTCTTTTCTTCTTCTTCATTGTCTTCTCTTCTTTTTTCTTCTCGTTCATTTGTTTTCTTTTTTGACTCTGAGTTTTTAGGGAACCACAATGCAGACCTTCTTCTTCTTTATTGTCCTTCTTTATTGTTTCTTTACTTATTTCGTGTTCCTTTCTCTGTCTGTCTTTCTGTCTGTCTGTCTGTCTGTGTGTCTCTCACTCCTCTCTCTCTCTCTCTCTTCTCTTCTCTCTCTCTCTCTCTCTCTCTCTCTCTCTCTCTCTCTCTTTCCCTGTCTTCCTTTTTAAAATTCCTTTCTTTCTCTCTTTCTTTTCTTCTTTCTTCCTTTCTTTTTCAGTTCTTTCTTTCTTTCTGAAGTGAGGAGTCATTGGAGAATATGTATCAATCAAACAAAAAGGAGCAGCAAACTGACCTCCTGCAATCCGGCAGTCACAAGCACGGAGAAGGACTGGTACTAGCCACCCTAACCAGTAAGGCAATGCCCACCAGAAGAAAAGATAATACAGAACTTTCTCTCCCCCCCCCACCCCACCCCTACCCCCGATGCTATTGGCCTGTCAGTATAAACACCAGCCCCACCTTCTAGAAATTCTGTGCTAGGATTTCCCTCTTTTCTATCCCTCTCTTTGTTTCTGCAATGTTCTGTTTCTCTCTGTCACCTCCTTCTTAACTATTTTCTGCCTTCTTGGTCCATTCTTATGCCTTGTTATCTAGAAAGACTTAAAAGATGACAATTCTCTCCTGTGCCGCAGTCGGATGTGCTGGGCCTGACTTGTCAGGTGCTTAACGGCAGTGCAACGCATTTTCGCTCATAATATGACAGACGACAATAACTGCTGCCTGAGCGTTCCACGATAAAACAAAGGGAGCTTTCTGACCAAACTCTAGGCTTGGTGTTAAGGCATCAGGAAAATGTCCACACACGGCACACGCATCCAGCGAGCAGAAACGTTTTTTTCCCACTTCTAAGACATTTTTGTGCCTAGCCAATGATGTCTTCAGGGAACACATTAAACCACTGATATTCTGATTTTTTTTAATCGATTTTTTAAATTGTTTGCTTGTTTGTTCTCTCCAACAGTCTTCTTCCTGCGTTTCAGTCTGCCTATCGCGTCAACCACAGCACTGAAACTACCCTTGTCCACACCTTAAACACACTTCTACTCGCTTCTGACTCGGGGACAATCTCCCTTCCTACTCTGCTCGACTTATCTGCAGCCTTTGACACTATTGAACACGCTATTCATCTCTCCTGTCTTCAAAGAAACGGTTGATGTTACTGGTACAGTCCTTACCTGGTTTAGTTCATACCTTACCGATCGATTCCAGACAGTCACAGTAAATAAGATTCATTCAGTACCTGCCAGACTGGAATGTGGAGTTCCGCAGGGATCTGTTCTGGGCCCTGTTCTTTTCACCCTCTACACTGCTCCATTGTCACATATGATTAACCGTCATCAGATCATTTTTATGCAGATTACTCTCAGATTCTAAGCAGCGACACTCCTGAAAAATTCTGCCTTCTCTCTTGACAAATATGGCCCATTGATTTCAAGATATCCAAAATTGGATGATCCAGAACAAGTTACAACTAAATGCAGATAAAACGGAAACCATGCTTGTAGGGACCAAACACAAACTCTCTTCCATTACAACAGCTTCAATACAACTTGGCAATACATCAGTCCCTCTATCCACTCCTGTGAAGTATCTAGGGGCCATTATTGACAACACACTCTCTATGCAAAAATTCATCACTCAAACCTGCCAGTTATGCTACTATCAATTACGGCGCATTAGTGCAATCCGAAAATACCTGTTCACAGATGCAACATCCAAACTCATTACGTATCTCATTCTTTCACGTCTGGACTATTGCAATTCTCTTTTGGCTCGTCTGACAGCATCATCAATCCACTCCCTTCAACGTATTCAAAACTCTGTAGCTCGACTAGCCCTCAGAAAGAAAAAATCTGAGCACATTACCCCTCTCTTGCGATCTCTCCACTGGCTGCCTGTGCCACAGAGACCCACTGTTACAAATGTCTCCACAAAAAAGCACCCGCCTACCTCTGTGAATGTCTTCACTTGTACACTCCTTCTCATTTCCTCTGCTCTGCTACAGAAGCCTTGTCCTTACGAATACCTAGATTCAACCAATCCACCGTCGGCCGTCGCTCTTTCTCTATTTTTGGTCTATTGATCTGGAATGACCCCCCACTCTCTCTTCGCCAAAAGCCTTCTTATGACACTTTTAAATCCAGTCTCAAGACTTATTTATTTCAAGCCTAAAATGTTTCTGCTTTATCTCATAGCTTTTTCCCTGCCTTCAAAAGCCTATATTCTATCGCCCAGTCAGAGTGTGTGTGTGTGTGTGTGCGTGTGTGTGTGTGCGAGCGAGTGCAAGTGGACTTGATGGAACTATTAATTGTTACTGGCTGTATGACTGCGCAAGAATGAGTTGAGTGCAAGCAATTTGATTTGTCTCTGCAAGATATTGTGCTATATAAATTATTATTATTTATTATTATTATTATTATTGTTGTTGTTATTGTTGTTGTTGGTTGGTTGGTTTTATATTTGTTATGTTTCGTTCCTTGGCCGCAGCCCTGAGCTTCACCATTAACGAGATTCTGCCACAGGCTGCTCACCATTAAGGTAGTCGCATTCCGATGTCAGGGACGATGTCTAATCACGACACCAGTGTGCATTCCCACGTTTCTACCAGCAGGATTTGGCCTACTCTTCCAAAAAGGTGGAAAAGGGCTTTGTGGTGTATGCAAGGTGTTCTGCATATGTTCATTCACCAGACTTCTGTCTATAGTCTCGTCTGAAGGACTTTCAGGGGAGTGGGGTCTCAGTACTGATGTTCACTTCAGGGGAAAAAATCCCCTTGAAAGGAAGGGGCGGGAAGGGAGGGGGATGCATGGTGGTGGCCTAAACCTGACCTTTCAGGTTCACGCACATGCTCTCACCTGCCAACCCAGTTCTAATGTTTAACAAGTACTTTTTCTTTCTTTTCGCGCTATTGAATGCACAGACAAAGAGACAGCAACTTCTACTACTGCCGTCATACTATGAGGAAAGGTGCGGCCGCGCGCCGTTAGCACCTGACAAGTCAGGCCCAGCGCATCATGCGTTGACGTGGGAGATAGTGGTTGTTCTTTTTAAGTCTTTCTGGAGAAAAGGCAGGAGAATGGACAAGACTGCAGACAAATAGATAGGAGGAAGGCAACAGGGAGAAGAAAAACGAGGCAGGAACAAAGAGAGCGAGCGAGCGCGAGAGGAGAGAGAGAGAGCGAGAAGAGACAGACAGACAGAACAGACAGACAGACAGACAGACAGACTGAGGGGGAGAGACAGACCGACAGAGAGGGAGAGAGAAGAGAAAGACAAAGAGAAAAAAAAAACAAGCGAGAGAGAGAGAGAGAGAGAGAGAGAGAGAGAGAGAGAGAGAGAGAGATAGAGAGAGCATGAATGAATGAATGAGATGAATTCCTAGCACAACATTTCCAGAAAGGGTGGTAAAAAGTAAGGTAGTTCCCATAACCTATAAGGTCTAGGTGGGATGAGGCGTCAGAGACCTCCTTCTCTAGGGCCCAGCATATTGAGGCGGCGCCCATCTCCTCTCCCTCAGCTGCGTTACCTTCAATGACCCTGAAGAGGCAGTACCCAATTACAGCTGGGGGAACTGTAACTGAAGCCAAGGCGCCGCAAAACGGTCACCCATCCAACTGGTAACCACGCTCGACGCTGCTTAACGTGGCTGGGGGAAAGCGAGTGCTCCGACCACTGAGCTATCCCGTCCACAGAAAGGTGGGCATGCTATTTATAGTGACAGGCCTGCAGCATTCCCCAAAAACCGTTTTGAAAAAAACCCATTCATTTTAAACACAGCGCATGCATGCATGGTGTGTTAGTGTCTGGAATTTTCCCCCCACATATGTCACGTGCATGAAGGGGAGGGAGGGACATGTCACAAGCAGTCTTCAGGGGATATCTGTCACGCGCTGACAGCACAACTAACTGGTGGACTGCAGCAGAATGAAGCCACTTGTCTGCCACTGACCGTTTTCCCCTGTAATCTTCATGCTTCGTCCATGACCCATAGCAAGCTCACACTCGTGATGATTCTTAGTCGGTTTTGCAAGCATTAAAAGCATTTAATACTAAGGTAAGAGGGGAATTAATCATTGAAATTTGTCACCTTAATACCTTCAATATATTTCTTTCCCTTACGAGCAACTACCCTTGCATTTTTCTGGATTCCGTCACCTTGGAATCCAAGGCAACGAAAAGCTGACCCGTTAGCCAAAGCTGCTGGCCATGGGACAACGGCCTGTGAAGTTACAGCACCTCTGAACCTTCCACTCAGGTCTTCAGGAGGGCATACTTCTGCTGTAAAAAGCTTCTTGGAAACCGTGTCCAACTGCCAAACTAAGTATTCTTTACGTGAACATTCATTAGTGTCAGAGTAATGTCCATTACATAACCGACTGGGGAAGTATGATCTACAGTTCAATTGGATGCATTTAGGACTAAAATTTTGTTAAAACAGATAACTTGTCTATGTGGTTTGACTTATCACCTAAAGCATGTCATTCTTCATTGTGAACAACTTCGACCATATTTGTGTGGTACAGTTGTAGATAAGATTGCATTATGTCATTTGAACATTATTTGGCCGATAATGTGGTTATGTTGGAGATAGTTTGTTTAGCTAGAAGCCCGTGGCCAACCTTTTGTAAATGTTCTTGCTGCAGTTTTAATCAGTTCAATGCTACCCCCCCCTCGCTCACAGCACCTATAGAAAAACCACATATGGAACTAACCCCGCTACCAAACTCGACGCATCCTCCACCACGACAGGCTGACCCCAAAGCCTTCCCCCCTCCCATATCAAAATACAAGACAAGACGCGAAGAAGTTGCCCCTGTTCCTCCTGGCACAACTAGTACAGGTATGACAATCCTCAAGAAAGAGACACTCAAGTACAAGTTCCCCCTCGAACTCAGACACCCAATCCTCATCCCCGTCATCCCATTTATTGCCTTTGTATTTTTACCCCTTTTATCTCGTCACAGAACACTAATAAGTAAACACACACAAACCCAAAAAAACACACAGATTCACATAACGCATGCACAAACGCGAACACACTCACACGGTGTCTAATATCACTTAAAGTTGAATAGACGTTAAATTGAAGAACAATACACACACACCACACACACACACACACAACGTTTCATCATCATAGGCGAAAACAAGCACGCCTAAAACCACCCTGAGTGCAAATCAAATACTTACACAATGAACAAAACAAGACGGACTAATCTACATCATCGCATCCTGCAAACGTGACAGCAACAATAACGAAGACGGCAGTGATAAAGCAAGGGCAATGTTCGACACAGTTCAAGTCTGCCGACAATAGAACTGATCTACGTCTCAAACTAAGTACCAGTGGCAACGCAACAGTCAACCTTTTTGTAAAAAGACTCCTCTCAATTGCAGATTTACACACTACCATTCTGCAGCTGGTTGAAGAAAATAAACCATAGCTGGAAAAGACCGTTTGCCACCCAGACGCAACTTACTAGCTGCAAACCGCATCACAGAAGAGACTGGGCTCCACAAGGAAGACTCTGGCAGGCCTCGACAGGAACCCAGACAGAACCCGTTCTACCTGCCTTCCCATCACCGCCCTGCCACCTATGCAGAAGCCCTTCAACAGCAACGTGGCTCTACACACACCAGGCCTAAGCAACCTCAGCTGCCAGTATCCCAAAGAGGTCAGTGTTCCAAAAAAATACCACTAGCCTAAAAAGAAGAAGCCAGACCTGACAGGGCCCAGACTCGACACGAAAAACATCTGACGTCAAACCATGTAGTGCAGAAGAATATTCTGCTCTTCCCTCTGTTACTCCTTCTGCAAGACTCGGTTCTTAAAACGCGTTAATGGCAAACGCTAGGACAATTCTTATGTTCAGAGTGTAGAATATGAAAATCAATCAAATCATTGACATTCCTCTGATTATGATAGTGCCACTGTCTATTAAAAAACCGCATGCCGTAGTTGTTCATTGTGGAGTCCCAATGATCTGAAAAAGTCACATCCCCAAGAAGCTAGCAAACACCTGTTAAAAATGTAAAACAAGTTTGTGGCTAACTTTTCCCGTTACGAAAGTGTAATAAAGCAAGAGTTGCCCCTGTGAAAAATCCCAGCCTTCAGAGGACAGTGAACTTTTCAATGCAAGACATGTTCACAATTATATAACCAAAGCAATTGTCATTTGTCGCACATGAAAATATGTAACACTCATCATCATTAGAAAGATTCATTTCAACCTAAACGTTCATAGGTCAGTATTCTGCAAGAAACATTGGCAGCAACCGTTCATTGCCTTCTTTTGGGAACAGGGTTCTTTTGGGAAACACCGAAGAGGAAACCAATCTAGGTTTCATCGCATGAACCCATACTAGCCCCCCACCCTATGCCGTTGAAGACCGCCAGGCAACACAGCCTACACCAGGGACAGTACCTCTAACTGGGGGGGGCAGGACAGCCGCAGGTGGAGGCAAACGTATCCGGCAGAATAATAATGTCCTATGTTGAAGCAATCACTTGGAAATGTGACATTTTGTATGTCAAATGCTTGCACCAGCTGCAGTATGATATAGACACTGTAATCTCCGCCTCACAGCACTGTTTCAACCGATTTGGAACTGTTTTTGTTGCTCTGGTTAGTTATTATTTATGTTTATTTATCTGTTCTCCTCTTTGTGTTGTGATTTAATTGAAATAGTTTACCTTGTATTATGTTGTTTACTTGCCTCTTTTAAATTCAATTCCAGTTCATTCATATTTTTACTCTATCTATAGGTTGCATTGGCATTTTTGTTTAAAACTGTATAATGCCTCTGATAATTCGCAAAATGTTTAAGAATCATGCTGTGGAATGCAGATCAATTTTCACTAATCTGCCATATTTAATTCAACACTTTCAAATAACAAGTATCAAGTGTTTATGTTACAGTCCCTTGAATGTAAAGAAATGTAAACTACCCTCAACTTCAGGTTACTGTTATCCACCTGTACATGCACATGTAGATCTGTTGATAAATCAACACAGCAATTTATATACAAGCAGGAGTAGATTATAATGTATGTTGTTCACCAATGCCTAATAACATTCCAGATTCATATTCAGGTGCTGGCACGTGAAAAGTGTACAAATGATTAGTCATGAAATATCGTATCGGTTTATTTACCAAAGGGAGTCTAATGACTCTAAGACAGAGTGGCCTGCTTCACTACAAATAATCAAAGTGGCTGGTAGAGGAAGATTTTATGCCCACAAGCGCCTTTTTGGAATAAAAGAAATATAATCCATTTCCTGCATCGTTTTTTTTAGAAACATAACAGACTCTTGCTGTGCCTACTAAATGATGGCATGTCACGAGAATACCTACATTTGGTACTCACAAGCATCAGCGATTAGATTTGTCTTTGATATACTTCTGCTCTTGCTCCAGAAGTACATGGTAATCAAGTGAAGATACATTGGAAGTGATCACGCCTACCTATTGTAATAACATTAATGAAATGTCCAATCTCTGTGACACAGAAAAAGACATAATTCCAAAATTTTAAAGTAAAGAGGCCGATTGGGAAAGTTTAAAAGTATCCTTGTAGCCCTACAATACTAACAACTTAGATCTGAAAATATTGACTCAATCTTATTCCACTTTTACAAATGCCATTTTTCAAGCCTGCGCACCTATCAATTCCACATTAAATCACTTAAATCAAAAAATGTTCAGGGAATGTTTTGGGTGACACCTGCTTGCGAAGAAGCAGTGACCAACAAAGCATTTAAATGTTTTAAAAATGTATCTAAAAAACAAGAAACATCAGAAGACCACGAAAAAACAGAAACAAGCAAAAAATTATAGCAACATGGTCAATACTCAGGCAAAACGACAATAGTGGTCGTCATTTTGTATCAGTGACATAACAACGTCGATACAGACTAAAAAAAAAAGTGTGGAAAAAATTTCATGAAATGAAAAAAGGTGTGACTTTACCAACTTGTCCGTTAGCTAAAAAAAACAACGAATTCCCATCCAATGCAGAAAAGGCTGGAGGCTTTTGGGGCAGATATTTTCCCTCAGAATCCAGGCGTATGAAGGTCTCTCACTTAAAAGCAGTAATGTTACAGAAAATCTGAAGAGAACAAAAAAGAATATGAAGACCCACTTTCTAATAACACCAAATACTCAATGCCCCAATAACAAGCATGAAGGATAAGATGTATTACATTCTCTCCAATAAGAAACTTTTGTTGGATTAAGATGCACTATACCAATGAATGCTTAAACATTTACCAGAAAAATTCATTTGCTATTACAAAACTTATTTCCAAAAGTGGTTGGACTGAAAGTGTTTTGCCAGCAACTGGAAGCAGTCCATCCATTGTTTCCCATTCATAAGCAAGGATAGCCAGAAAAATTGACAAAACTAGTTACAGACCCATAGCACTGACTTCTAAACAGGTAAGCTAATGGAGCGAATCATTCTCAGAAGATGTGTAGTATTGTCCGAAAAAGAAGGTAGTTCCAATCAATCAGCAGGCTTTCAAAAAGGCAGATCTGCAATTGATAATCTAGTTAAACTACCACACAATCAAACCAACAGTTTGCAAGAAAGAAAAAACTTACTTGCAACACACATTTTTGATGTCAGAAAAGCCTACGATCAAGTCTGACATGCTAAATTACTGCATAAATTGAAGACTTATTGGATTATCTGGGCAGGTTTATTATTACATCAAACAGCTTTTTATGTACAGAAAGGATACAAGTGAGAAGGGAAACCATATCACAATCTATGGTCACTCCATATGGGTTTACCCAGGTTCTGTTATAGCCCCTTTCTGTTTAATATAACTGTTATATTTACCGGATCTACCTCACAACAATGTCTAAAAATATCATCCTAGTATCAATATGCTGAAGATATATGTATGTGGATGAATGTCATATTGAGCGCAGTACAACACAAGGATGATTCATTATACCAGAAAAATCTATCAAAAAGAGTTAGATATTTTATCATATATAATATGTTTTTGAAAATGGTCTGACAGTTCAACAGAAAACTACGCAACATTATGCTTATTAACAATGGCAGTGATCCAGATACACTACCACAGATAGAATTGGAGGGGGAGCAATTTCAGTACACAATTACTTGTCACATTTTTGGCATATTCCTTACATCAAAATTGACGTTGAATGCTCATATTGGATACATTTTAACAAAAAGCTAGAAAATGTATTAAATTTTCTTAAAATGGTTACCAGACAGTCTTGGGGACAAGATATTGGTCACTACTGAAATGCTTAGCTACGCACTATACAAGACCAAGCTGTCTTATGGACCAAGAATTCTTCTTTAGTTGCTCCCAATTATTTACTGAAAAAACTCCAAAGTGGTAGACTGTAAAGCATATACCACTTGCCTTGTGACCATTCCACACCTCCACCATAGGAACTTATAACGAAATGGGGAACTTCCCCTAGCGGAATACCGACAACTTCCATGTCCAAATATGTATTACGCAGCACAACAAATGAAAACTTTGTTTCTAGTGATATAAAAGTCGAAGCAAGAACAATTAATCCTAAAAGGCTAGACAGATTCGTGTATAACGCCTATTGTACTTATTATCACCTTTGCAAAAGTCGAACTTAATATTATGAATTAGAAATGCATAAAGAACATTGCCATGCCTTTCGTGGGAAATAAAATAAAGCATATTATATTGATATAGAATGTACGAATGAAACAAAACGAAAACCAAAATACTCAAGTTGCAGATTCCAATCACATATTGAAAATAAGTATACGACAACTTAAAAGTAAATACAGATGGTCAGTTTTAGAAAATAATGAAGCTGGTTCAGAATTCGTCATATCCAGCTCTAAAAAACAGAGAAGAAAATCATACTACTTGGTAAAACATCAATCAAATATTTTACAGCGGACTTATGCAATTCTTATGGCTCTTGCATGTTACCTCATCCTATCTTACTTTGGTAATTCTCAGTCGGTACTGTATGCTATCAAATCCCAAATCCAGGAAAGTATCCAGAATCTTTTTTGAAATTAAATATGTCATACACTTTTAAAGTTTAAAAGAACTATTCCTGTCCTCATTTTGTTGGGTACCTTCGCACGGTGAGTTTTTTTCAAATGAGTGGGCTGACATAGCTGCAAAAAGGGGGGCAAGACATCATTTTGAAGCAATCGAACTGCATAGTCCCATTATCTCTACAGGAGGGATACCGTTTATTAGAACAGACGACGTGGAGTAAGTGGGAAAGAATCAGATCAATTCAAGGAACGATCTTTAAAGAATTGCCTGACTAATGGCCTTATTTCATGTTACATGACTCCTTCTCAAACACATTTATGTATCGCAACCACAAGAAGAGTTAATGCACTATATTTCAGAATAAAATTAAATGCAAAAACACATTGGAACCAGTTCTTTCTTTCAGCCACAACCTTCCATTCCCACACGACTCTTTTGAAGTTTGCGAAATCAACCTCAACTTACCTGGCACCTCATTACTTATCTGCGCCCCTTTACCGCCCAGCTCCTAGCCGTAAGAACAACCTGACATCTGTTTTTTCATCAAGAATTCCCAGTCACTCCTCGACCACTAAAGCCTCTCTCCTACTAAACGTATAATCTCGGTGACTTAACTCCATTTCGACAACCAGTCCTTCTCCAGATCATACGTCTTTCTCTTTCCTGTCCAACCATTCTCTCGTCACCATCTGGTAAACAAGCAACGCACAGATCTGGCCATAAGTTTAGACTGGCTGATTACTAATGCTATCATTTAATCTTGTACACATCTGTTTTCTCTCACTGACGAACTGCATTCTGAGCATTCGCATTCTTTTCCACCTCGAACATCACAGAACCTGTCAGAAAAAGAAGAAATATGTTACTCTGCAATCTTAAGGCCTTAGACATTCTTACATTCTCTTCACAAGCTTCCGAACGTGTTTCAATCAAACCTCTGACCACAACTGAGCCCTCTCTGAATACTATACCACGTTCTCCGCCAATTGCTTGAAGACATGCACCTCCTACGACCATCTCCTACCTGACAGACCCGTGCGCCATGGATACCCAAGACATCCTGAAGCTAAGCGCAAACGCCGGCAACTAGAACGGCGTGGCGGAAATCAAGAACCGAAATCAACAAACAGCAAGCTTTTCCGAAAACAATAAATTAAGTCAAACTCTTAATCCATTCATCAAAACAGAATACTACCATCCAAATCTCTGCGCTACATCCATAAATCTCTTTTTTTCCCTCACCCAACTCTCCTTGGGTCTGCAAAAACAACTCCTCGCCCTACCACCCAAGCCTTCTGAACTCCATCTATCTTTTCTGCCTTCTTTTCAGACAAATCCACAACATACCGCTCCAGACTGGATCAGACTTATTTCCAGCCTGCAACCTCCTGACCCGCAGTTCACTTGGCACTCCTCCTTTTCCTTCTGTTCCGCAATGAATAAGAAATGCATGACAATTTCTGAAGGAAATGACATAAAATCAAGCGCCTCGATCCCATACCTGCTCCGTTTTCTCACAATGCCTTCCACAACTTGTCCCTATTATCACTCATAATAGTAAACTCATCTCTCTGTCAACAGTGGCCCAACAAGCTCTTAAAATAACCCCAATAGTCACAACCTCTACGAAAAAGCACGCCTCGATCCCAACAGTCTGAAGAATTATAGACCTGTCTCAAACTTACCTTTGTCTTCTAAAAGTACTAGAAAAATTTTCTCAACAGCCTCAACAGTCAGCTTCATCCAATGATCTCCTTCCCACCTTTTCAAACTGCCTAGCGCCCAACCACAGCACCGGAAACCACCCTAGGCCATTACTTAATACACTCTACTTGCTTCTATGCAGGAAAAATCTCCCTCCTCACTCTTCCCCCCGGGTGGGGGGGGGTGGTGGAGGGGTCGTGGGGGGGGGGGGGGGAGGGGGTGGGTGGGGGGGGGGGGGGGGGGGGGGGGGGGTGGGGGGGGGGGGGTGGGGGGGAGGGGGGGGGGGGGGGGGGCGGGGGGGGGGGGGGGTGGGGGGGGGTGGGGGGTGGGGGGGGGGGCAGGGGGGGGGGGGGGGGGGGTGCCGGGGGGGGGGGGGGGGGGGGGGGGGGGGGGGGGGGGGAGGTAAAGTTAGATCAACGCAAGTGCTTCGTGCGCGCCTCCAAAAACGTTTGGTAGTAATGGCACACCCTACACCTGGTTACTTCAGACGTCCCAACTCACAGACAGATTCCAGAAAGTTATGTAACAAAAATTCAATCAAAATCTGTCAAAAGGGAGGGGAGTCACAATTGATCAGTCCTGGGCCCCCTCGTACTCCTAACACTGCGCCACTCTCACATATAAGAAACAACCACCATATTGGTCATCATTTCTGATGCTGATCACACCTCACTGCCAGTGCAGTGATACTGTTTAAACTTGCTTCCCTCCTGACAAAAATGTACCTACTCGCCCTTCAAACATTCAAACTGGATGACGCAGAACAAGTTACATACTGAATGCCGATAAAACCGAAGCCATAACTTCCCCATCACAACAACATCATAGAATTCGGCAGTGCGGCAGTTCCTTTGTCCAACTCTGAGAAGTATCTAGGTGTAGGTTCTTGGACAACACACTCTCATATGAAAAAATTCATCACCCAAACCTGCCAGTCTTGCACTATCAACTACGGCGCAAATAAGGCGCGAATTCGCAAGTATCTGTCCACTGATGCAACTTCCAACTCGTCACATCCTCATTCTTTCACGTTTAGACTACTGTTAATCTCTTTTGGCCTGGCCTACCAGCAGCATCCATACCACTCTCTTCAACGCATACAAAAACTGCAGGCTCGACTGGTCTAAGAAGAAAAAATCCGAACACATCACTCCGCTCGGCGATCTCTCACTGCTGCCATCTCACATGACTGGAGTAAAAAATCAATACCCTTCTGTTTCAAATGTCTCCACAAATCCTGCACCATCTTATCTTTGTAACTGTCTTCATCTGACACTCCATCCCGTTCCCGTCGTTCAGCCCAATACTGTTGTCTTTCGCACACTACCATATTCAAACAAGACCAACTGATGCTTCGAATCTTTTTTCTTTTCTGGTCCCCGTCCACGTGAATGACCTCCCTCTTTCACTTCGCCAAAAACCTTCACTTGATAACCCCTTCAAAACCAGCCTCAAAAACACACATGTATTTTCCTACCTGACACTTTTCCCTCGTATCCCGTCTCTACATTTCAAACAGCATCCTTCATACTCCTAAGTGTGTTCGCGTGTGTTGTGTGTGTAGGTGTGTGTGTGTGTGTGTGTGGTGGTTTGGTGTGTGTGTTGTGTACATTACACGTCATAAATTTGAAATATGTTTCTTTATGATTTTTGAGGAAAGTTGCTTGCGCGTAAATGATATGAGGCAAGCGCTTCGATTTGTTTGTTTTACAAGATTCGGCGCTATATAAATTCCATATATGATTATTATTATTATTATTTATAACAAAATTTTTGTAAAAATGTGAGGTGCCTCTGTGGGGAACATATTTCCAACACTCACATCATATTTGAGTGTTCAATTGTAAAACCTTTTTTACCCACATTTTGTGAGCAGTCTGTGGAAACTGTTTTTTAAAAATCCAAAATAGCCTTTGCCATTGTTAAATGTCTATTGCACAGCCCATTAAGTATTTATGCGTTGTAGTTATTTCATAATTGTTTTTCATGTTAACAATTTGTTGAATTAAATTTTACGCATGTTTTAAGATTCCCCTCCACCCCTTTAAAAGTTCATGAAAATACCAATACACAGGTTACTAATCAGTCTTTCTCTTACTTGTCCCCTCTCTGTTATTAACTTCCACTCATTTTTCCACATCCTTGTCTAATATCACTAAGAGTGACAGCGAATTGAAGACAACAACAACAACACACCGTTCTCACTTCATATTGTAACACTTTATCTTGTGTCATATCCCCTTGAGTGATCAGACGTTAAATAAAAGAAAGAATTCACACACACACTACACACACACACACACACACACACACACACACACACACACAAAACACACACACACACACACACACACACACACACCACACACTCACGTTCTCTACATATTGTAACACTTTATCTTTGGTCTAATATCACCTTGAGTGAACAGACATTAAATTAAAGAAAGAACACCCGTGATGAGAAGTCGGGAGTTCGATTCCCTGTTTGAACCCAGACCTTTGCACCCATCCACTAGACTTTGAGTCACCGTCTTGGTGCTGGTCTTGTGGGAGAGATGGCGCACTGAAGTCCTCTGTGCAACACTCGTGTAGCGGGGATGAAGGAAACCCATGGCGTTGAAAGTGTTAGTCCTGGCATATTCTTTAGAGAAAAAGAGAGCTGTCATAGGGAAACACATACATGTACAGAGGGGAAACTTCAAAAATAAACATGATTTCTATGGATGTGGCTGCTGTTGTAGCAATAATGCCCTTACTTTTTATTCTGTTTATTTTATTATTTTATTTCGGAGGATAATTGAATAAGCACTGCAGAGTTTTTGTTTTATTACCAGTCCTCGTGTGTATACAGTTTGTACATTTTGTCCATCCGTTCCCACAAAAAATAGCACACAATGGCCTCCTTTTCCGAAAAGCGGATTCGGTTTAACGTGTGGCGCAAGTATCTGCGGGCGTCCACACACGGGACCTCAGATATATAATCTCATCCTTGAAGGACTTCTGGGAGAGTGGAGTCGGCACTGAGTATAACTCCAGACGATAAATCCTCTTGAACGAGTTTCGAACCGGCAGCAGATCCCGAAGATACCACCCTTACCCAAGGCTATCCCGTCCCCCTATGTGTGTGTTGTGTGTTGTGTGTGGGTGTGTGTTGTGTTGTGGAGTGGAGAGAAGAGAGAAGAGAGAGAGAGAGAGATGAGAGAGAGAGAGAGAG
>CM054139.1:38197336-38244836 GCA_028751875.1 Rapana venosa
TAACAAAATTCACTGCCCCACCCCAACCTTCAATTGCAATGAGCTTGCAAACCAAATAAGAGCTTGGCTGTGCAGTGTAATTGAGAAATTATGAGGTTTACCAGGGGAAGTATTGGATTATGTTTGAAGTGATTGGTTTGTGATGTATAAAAGTTATGAACATACATTTTTCACCTTCAGAAAGTCTTTTCTTTTGTAAAGGAAAATGATGAAAATGAAATGGTTGGTGAATCAGTTTCCCTTTTAAATATATAGGAGGAGTGAAACAGAATTCTATCTATCTTTCTATCTATCTCTATCTATCTATCTATCATATCTATTTATCTATTCGATGTGGATCGGATTTATCTGTCTATCTATCTATCTATTTTGCATGCCTGCCTGCTACTTTACATACATGCACATACACACACATTATATTTATGTATATATCTATATTGACTATAATATATATATATATATTATATATCTATATATATTAAATATATATATATATATTATCATATTTTCATGCTGTTGTGTGTGATCAACCTGGATTTTAGTATGTAGGTGAAAAGCTTTTTTTGGGAGAAAAAAATTCACAGTTTAAATTCTTCATTACTTTTGAAAGGCTGTTCAATGAAACAAACAGACATAAAGACAGAGACGTGATCATGCAGAAACACAGTAACAGACTGCAAAAAGCAAATGATAATGAAAAGAGAGAGTGAAAACAGTAAAAAAATAGTAAAGGTGATCCATAACCTATATTAAGGTTGTAGGGCAGCTAGGCGTCAGAGACCTCACTTTTGTAGGGCCAGCATATTGAGGGCGGCGCCCATCTCCTCTCCTCGCTGCCTATACCTTCCTGACCTAAAGAGGGGAGGTGTCACATGTACCCATTTACAGCTGGGTGAATGGGGGAATCTGTACTGAGGCCACGGGCGCGATCGGTCACCCATCCAACTGGTAACCACGCTTGATGTGCTTACTTGGCTGGGGAAAAACGAGTGTAAACAGCTACATGCAAAAAACTGAATCAAAAAAAAAAAAAAGGAGAGAGAGAGAGAGAGATGAAGAGAGAGAGAGAGAGAGAGAAATTCTTTTTTAGTTCGAGGATAATGATAAGCTCTCATGTTCTTTTTTACATCCAGTTCCCGCATAGAGATACATCTTAATAATAACCCATTATATGAATGAGGAAGCGAGAGAGGAGAGGAGAGAGAGAGTTGAAGAGAGGAGAGAGAATGAGACGAGAGAGAGAGGTTAGATTAGAGAGAGAGAGAGAGAAAGAGAGAGAGAGAGAGAGAGAGAGAGAGTGAGAGAGAGAGAGAGAGAGAGAGAGATGAGAGAGGAGAGGAGAGAGATGATGAGAGAGAGAGAGAAGAGAGAGAGAGCAAGAGCGAGAGAGAGACGAGAGAGGAGTGAGAGAGTGAGAGAGGAGAGAGAGTATACAAATTGTTGAAAAACGAAAGCAATCCAAAACAGAAGAAAGACAGAAAAGAAGTGAGAAAGGCTTCGCGGTGCTGAGAGGCAGGAAGAATAACAAGAAAACTGGCAAAGGTGTCCTTTTTTTTCAAATTATACAACAAAGAACTTTTCTCTAGAACTAAACCCACAAATCAACAATTGCTAATTTTGGGACTGACCTTATCTCTCTCAAGCCCTGACCTTTTATCGCAAGCTTCTCGATTTCTCTATCATCTTGAAGATGAGACACTAGTCGTCCATAACAACTCCAACCTAATTTCATACAGGAGGACATTCAATATGCATAAGAGTTTTGCAAAAGAGATTGCTTGGGCTGCGTAATTGAGAAACATATTGAGGTCTTTCTACAGGAGGTGAATCAGATACCTTTGAGTTGATTGGTTTGGGCTATTTTGCCAAAGGCTGTGTAGCATATTTGCTCTGCAAGACAAGCATTCTTTGAAAAGAAATGGATAAGATTGTAAGATTTTGTGAATTTATTCATTTCAACATCCAAGAGGGTGTGAGAAATAACAGCACAATGTATTAGATTTCATTCAATGGCTTTTGCAAACAGGTATTTGAGTGTTCAGTGTTGTCCCCAGCTGGTGCACAGGTTCACAGGAGTTGACGCTCCACCACGAAATGATTCGCTTTTGCACCTGACCCACTTTTCGATATGAGCCATTTTAGGCAGTGGGGGGCAGGTTGTCGATTTTGATACTTTGATTTAATTATAAAACTATAGTCCATTTTTATTCCTTGTAATGAATATATCAAGCATAAACCTGATTCTATTTGCTTTTACACTGTTTTTACATATACCCAAGCCTTCATTCTGACCCCTTATTACTATGCTAAACTTGGTCAATTTCTCCTTTTGTCATGTCCTGCAGTGCATCACTTCAATATGTAATAACTGTTTATTGAATTATCCGATTTTCAATCTGGTTTTATTTTTATTGAATAGCCTTTTTATGCAGATTAATAGCATGTCAATAGCTAAAAACTGACCTCCCATGCAATGTGACTCACTATGTGGTGGAGGACACATGTGGTGAAATTTTAGGTATGTGGTCATTTTAAACTATCATTTATGTAGCCTTGTACCAACATGGGGTTGGTATCTACACACAACACCTGTGTGCATATGACATTTTAAAATCTGTTATCTGTTCTCACAAGCACAGGATGGCCTTTTCTTCCGAAAATTGCAGGAAGGGTTTTTAATGTGTGCCAAAGATGTTAAGCAAGCATTTGCACATGGGGCCTTGATTTTAACTCCATTTTGGAGGACTTTTAGGGCAGTGGAGTCAATACTTAAAGTTAACTCCAGGTAAAGTTCTGAAATAAATGCCTCCATGGTAGCTCAATCCCAGGCCATCAGATCTCAAGTGCTATGCCCCTAACCACTAAGATATCTTGCCCCCCAATATTTAAAATGAAACCCACCAGTTTAATTATTGAATTCATTTGAAAACAAAGAAAGATTGAAACACAAGCACACTGAGACACAGTGAGGGGGCAAAAGAAACAATATATTAAGTTAAAAGAGAGAGTAACAAAACAGATGTACAGGTAAATACATAGGTAGGCAAGAGAGACAGAGGCAGGAACAGAGAGGAGAGAGAGAGAGAGTGTGTGTCATTCAAGCTGTTAAGCCATCTGGCACTGTGTGGCCATGAACAATGCCTCGCACCAAGCAATGACAATGACATTAACGCCTTTCTTTTTCATTCATTTATTTTGAGGTATAATGGAATAAGCACTCATCTGCTTTTACATCCATGTTCCCACGTGTATGCGTTTTGTAAATTTTGTTATCCGTTCCCACTGGCACACAATAGCCTACTCTTCTGAAAAGCAGAATGGGTTTTAGCATTGCACAAGATGTTCTGCATGTGTTCACACACAGGATCTCGGTTTAAAGTCTCATCCAAAAGACTTTGGGGGGAGTGGAGTCAGCACTGATGTTAACTCCAGAGGAAAAATCCTCTTGAATGAGATTCAAACCCGGGTCAGCAGAATACGAGTGCATCACTCTAACCACCAAGCTATCCTGTTCCCTCAAATGAAATTCATAGCAATGTTTGTATATTCTCAAGAGAGAGAGAGAGAGAAGAGAGAGAGAGAGAGAGAGGAGAGAGAGGAGAGAGAGAGAGAGACGCTTTGACGCTTTGACCAATTTATTGTCATTGCCCAAAGTGGCCTATTGACAAGGGGGGTTATACACGACTTTCTTTTGTAAATACAAAAAAAATACAAGAAAAATCACATGATGCATTTAACGTAATGAAAACCAAAAAACCAAAAATGAGCTCTTATGAACGGATACGACTTTAAGCTCTGACGTAAACTCAGTTTCAAAATGAACACAAAGTAATAACAAGGATGAACAATAGGAACCAATAAGCAATAACTAAAATAATGAAAAGAACATTCTAGAATGCTATATTAGACCATCCATTGACACTGTATGTGAAATTTTCAAAAAAATATTCTTGCTGGAGACTACAGCGTAATTATAAATGTTTCTTTATGTGTTTCACAAAATGCTGGGGTTTACATAATATAAATGTTACTTTAGTTTAGTCACAAATGTTAAGCTAATTGGAGCTTAGCTGTAATTGTCTTAATTTCAGTGCTTCAGCAATAAACTTTGCAACCGATTTGATCACAATATCATCATCGGACGATAAGATAGAAAAAATATCTTGCCTTCGGAAAGCTTCTAGATTGAGAACACCACAGTTTTCACAGTTTTTCAGTCATATGTTATCAAGTTTCGATTTGTGCATTGGAGACTGTGTTGATTCGTGGCATCTTCCAGTTGAAACAACATGGAAAGATGCCTACGATTGTACGGAAACACAGGATACAGAGCAAAGAGGTGAAGAGAAAATCATATGGTCTGACAGTAATGCTGAGACATACAAAAATGAGCTGAACACTGTTGAATTTCTCGAAAGTATACAGAAAGCTTTTAACTCATTGCCGACTGATATAAATGAAAGTGTAGAATATTTTGTAAATGCCTTATGTGGGGCAGCTGCATGCATGGTCCGAAAAGTTGGTGGAGGGAAAAGGAAATGTAATGACTGGTTTGAGAGAGAGAGAGAGAGAGAGAGAGAGAGAGAGAGAGGAGAGAGAGAGAGAGAGAGAGAGAGAGGGGAGAGAGAGAGAGAGAGAGAGAGAGAGAGAGATTCTGAAGAATTATAAGAAGCAGTGAGAGAGGCAAACAGATATTGAGAGCCCTTCTAGATAAAATGAATGAAACCTCTGAATTGTTTTTTTTTTTCAAATCCACTTAAAAGGTGTGTTTTTTCTTTGTAGAGAGTCCTAAGCAGGAATTCTCTAGGTCGCCACTCCAACTCCTAAAACCACCTGATCCCGCACCAGAAATGGAATCCTAGACTTATTCCTATTGTTTTTAGTATCCCTAAAGAGGATTAGGGCTCGCCTACTAAATGAGCTGGGAGTGATAGAGGGGGATAGGAAGAGGATAGAAGAAACATAGAAAAGAAATATAAAAGGGAAGAAGTAAGTAGTAGTGGAAATTAATCACCTCAACTCACTCAGCAATCACCCCTGAATTTCACCATGAATGTGACAAACAACAACATTCATTCAATGCAATTCTCCAGGCCAAGCTAGTTGGGTTCACAACTATAATCTGCTACTAGTACTGACGACTACTACTAAGCTACAACCACACACATCACCAATTGTACCACAAATAACAATTCAAAACACAAATTATTCTTTTATTTTGTCCAGCTATTCAAAACATAATAATGTCCAGTCCTCAATATACAACCAATCAAGGATCCATCTCAGATCAGAGACCAAAAGATTCACAACTGACCAAATCAATTATATGGTCAAAAGGATAATAGATGATGATGAACAATGTTAACGATGAACGATGAATGATAGATGATGAATGGTTGAAGCGATGTTCCTGAAATAAAAAGGAGCAGACAATCAATAAACCATTTGATCTCTTCATGAAATTAACTCTATCATAGAATCAAGGATACAAATCACCACAAGACCCACACTTTCAGGTATAACATATTAATGACAACTTAATATAAAAGCCACACAGTAAACACTAAAACACTAACCAGAGTTTGTCAAAGTAAACAAATCTTCAAAATGTACTCTCAGTTTACCCATTTCCCAACTCTCACGAGAATAATTATCCTCACAACAATTCTAACATATATATCCACTAAAATCACCACATACAGTAACTAGTCTTACACATGTTTCATTTACTTGAGGACAACTGATGGTCTATCCTATGAAACTGTGTCAACATTAATTAACATAAATTTCTTTTCAAATAATCCCCAATGACATTCAAGGTCTTTGCACCTGTTTAAAAGTTGATATATAATTCCTCACAAAAATATAAATTTGCATTCTTAATAATAACAATCGTTAAAAAACCACACTAGGCTTTTACACACATATATTATACACAGTGAAAAGCCTTACTTTAATTTCTTCAGCATTTTGTTAGCTGAACAAGTAGTACAACAAAGACAATGACTAAGCTCAAATTTGCCACTGGCTTTCTTGTTCAAAGTAATCACTTCTAAATTCGCATGCATAAAATCTTCATAAATGAAATTAAACAGATACCACACAAGCCTTTAAAACCTTTTAAAATTAAGCTGAAGTTAGTATTCCTTTCTTTAAATATTCTAACTAACAATAACAATAGGGACAGAAAGAAGTATCAGTTTTGTCAAAATATTAAATGGTATTGCAAAAATGATATGGCAGCTAGAGCCCCTCCAGTTTATTATTTTATGGTTTGAATGTTTATTCAATAAGAAAGATAAAGACTGACAAGCAAAAAGACAGACAGTCATGCAGAGACATAGTGACAAGAATGGAGAAAAAGAAATCTATCAGTTTAAGATATGAAGTCGTAGAGGAATTCTACAACCAACTACAGGGCATCATCGATAAGATAAACAAGAAAAGACATCCTGATCACCAGGGAGACGGGAACGCCAAGGTGGGCGGAGACGCACTGAAAGACTGGAGCAAATTCTTCGGTCCCTCCTGTAATGCAATAAACCAATGAGCGAGGACTCCGACTACTGGAATTTGCCAGCTACAACACACGGTGCTCGCCAATACCCTTGGAGAACACAAGGCACCCCGACGCTGGACATGGCATGCACCCAATGGGATCCATCAAAAACCAGATTGACTACATCCTGGTGCAGACCGGTTTCGATCTGGCATCAACAGACCCAAGACGAGACTTTCCCAGGTGCAGACATGGGAAAGCGATCATGACCTCGTGCTCCTGAACTTTAGAGTCCGATTGAAGAAGACCAATAAGACAAAGAACACCAGACTCAATTTTAAACCCTGGACAAACTGAAGGACCCCAACATCGCCGAGTCCTTCCAAGTAACAATAGGAGGAAATTCGCACCACTGCTGGGCATTTTGAAGAAGATGCCGAAACGATGACCCCCCAGTTTTAACACAGTGATGAACTGAGACACAAGCATACTTTTTGGCAAACATCGCCAAAAAAACACAACCATGAGTCACAGATGAAATCTTGAATATGTGTGACAAAAGACGAGACCTGAAGAGAGCAAGAAACTACAGGAGCAGTTGAGTACAGAAGTAAACTAGAAGATCAGGAAGACATGAGGAAGCCCAAAGGGAGGAATGGATAGAGAAACAATGTTCAGAAATCGAAGAGGGGCCTGACAAAGAATAATAGCAGAAGAGCATACCAGATTGTGAAAGAGCTCACCAAACAGAAACGGGCAAGAGTCAGTAACATCCAGGACAAAGAAGGGAATTGCCTAACAGAAAAGAAGGAAATCGTTGGCAGATGGAGGGAATACTGTTCCGAACTCTACAATCTCAACGCTAGGCGACCCCAGCGTACTTGCAACCCAAAGGGCCTTCATCAAAAAAGACAACTTCCCAATTCTAACGCGAGGAAGTAGAAGTAGCAATTAGATCACTGAAGAAAGGAAAATCAGCAGGAATCGACAACAACCCAGCAGAGCTGATCCAACACGGGGGAGAAGCAGTGACAGACATCCTTACAAGTATCTGCAACAAGATCTGGCAGACTGGAGAGCGCCTACACCATGGACCCCAATCACTCATCATCACTCTCCCCAAGAAAGGAAATCTCCAGCAGTGCCAAAACTACAGGACAATAAAGCCTCTAAGTAATGCCAGTAAAGTCATGCTGAAAGTGATCCTGAACAGCTGAAACCACAGGCAGAAGAGATTCATCACTGAAGACAGGCCGGTTTCCACCCAAATAGAAGCACCACAGAAACAGATATTCAACTGAGGTTCGTGTGAGAAATACAGCCAGCACCAACAAGACATCTTCCACGTCTATTGATTTTAAGAAGGCCTTCGATAGAGTATGGCATAACGCCTGTGGCCACCATGAACAAATTCAAAATGAGCCAGAAGCTGATCCACACCATCAAGGAACTCTACTCAAAGGCCACCAGTGCAGTACTTGTACAGGGCACGGTAGGGGAATTGGTTCCGTACCTCAGTTGGGGTCCGACAGGGATTCTGCTGTCGCCGAACTATTTAACATTTTCCTCGAACGCATCATGACTGACGCCTTGGAAGACCACACAGCACAGTCAGCTTGGAGGGCGAACAAACACCAACCCCAGGTTTTTCCAATGACATTGACGGTCTGGCAGGAAATGAAGAGGAACTGGCCCAAACCAAAGACAACCCAAAGACAAATGTATGTGAACTTGTGGACTTCGAAAAGGCATTTGACAGCATACACAGAGACAGCCTTTGGGGTATCCTTCAAACACTATGGCATCCCATCGAAACGGTACACCTTATCAAAAGCTTCTATGACAACTTCAGATGCTCTGTGGGCCATAGCAACACTGTCTTCGAAGTCAAGAACTGGAGTCAGACAAGGATTTGTGATGTCACAGTTCTCTTCAATCTGGCCATTGATTGGGTGATGAGGAAAACGACAGAAGACACCCCAAGAGGGATTCGCTGGAGCCTGTTCTCAACACTAGACGACCTTGACTTTGCGGATGACCTGCGCTGCTGTCCCACACACACCAACATATCCAGGAGAAGACCAGCAGACTCCAAACATTCGGACAGCAAGTGGGGCTTTGTATTAGCACCCAAAAAAACAGAAACAATGTCGCTCAATGTGAAAAACACCAGCCCCTGTGAAAGTGATGGAACTGACCTGCGCCAGACAGACAAATTCACATACCCTTTGGGAGCATCATCAAAAAAGAGGGGGGCACAAAAGAAGACATCCACAACAGACTGGGCAAGGCCAGGAATGTGTTTAGGGGAAAGAACAATATCTGGAGATCAACTCAGTACAGCACCCAACACCCAAATGAAGCTAAAACCAGAGCTGTGTTGTGTCTACGCTCCTGTTTCGGTTCTGAGTGCTGGAAGATGACGGGAAATGGGTCTGACCAAACTTCGATCCTTCCACACCATATGCCTGCGAAGAATTCTCCGGATCTTTGGCCAGAGAGATCTCCAATGAAGACCTACTACGGAGATGCAGGCAAGAAGACTGGGAACCATCATCACCCGAAGACGGTGGAATGGATTGGGGCACATCCTCCGAAGAGAACCACAGTCAATCGCAAGAACAGCATTGCACTGGACCCCAGAAGGAAGGAGAAAGAAAGGAAGACCAAAAGCAACGTGGAGAAGAACTGTAGAAAGTGAGATGAAGGCCATGCAGCACTCTTGGGGATCAGTGACTAGGTTGGCCCAGAATAGGCAGGAGTGGAAGCGCTTTGTTGCTGCCCTTCACACCGCTGGGTGTAATGGCTAATGATGATGATGGCCAACCTAGTGAAGCAACTGGACGAAATATCCTCACGATACGGCATGGAAATCAGTGCCGAGAAAACCAAGCTCATGACAAACAGTGCCCAGCCAATCACCACCAAGATCACTCTCAGCGGAAAAGAACTGGAGACAGTTGACCATTTCAGTACCTTGGAGCCATCATAAGTAAGGAGGATCGAAGACCGAAATCCTAGCAAGAGCGGCAAAAAACAGCAGCAGCAATGGCAAGACTGAAGAACCCTATGGAGAGACAGAAACATCCCTCTCGGGAAACCAAGGTAAAGTTTCTAAACGCGCTAGTCACCCCCAATCATGCTTACGCATGTGAGGCATGGACATTGAACGCAGACCTACAAAGGAGGATCCAAGCAGTAGAAAAGGAGATGCCTCAGAAGGCTCCTTTGGCATCTCATACAAGGGCCAGTCACCAACAATGAAGTCCGCAGAATGATCACTCAACAGGTGCGGGACTATGAAGACCTACTGACCACGGCGAAAAAGAGGAAACTCAGATGGTATGGGCATGTAACACGCTCAGAAGGACTTGCAAAGACCATCCTGCAAGGAACAGTCCAGGGGAAGAGAAGACGGGGCAGACAGAGGAGAAAGTGGGCCGACGACATCCGTGATTGGACAGGGGAGGACTTCAGTGTCACCCAGGCACTCGCCCACGACCATGCTAAGTGGAGCCAGCTGGTCCACTGTTTGTCCACCATGCAGCGCCCCTACGACCCTGGTGGGTTACGGGACCAATGAACAGTGAACAGTGAACAGTGAATGAAAACACACACACATACACACACACAAAGAGAGAGAAATGACTGGTCTTGTAAAGGAAAAAAACGTGAGACAGGCAAGCAGATACTGAGAGGTAGAAAAAAAATTAATCCAAATCCTTACAGTTTTGCTTTATTTCTTAGAATACACTAAAATAAAGGTTTCCTTTGGTATTGCGTGTGTATTCCGTGTGCGAACGCATGCAGAACATCTTGCGCACACGTTAAATCCTGTTTTGCTTTTCGTTTTGCTTTTCGAAAGAGCAGGCCATTGTATGCCCGTGGGAACAGATGACAAAATTTACAAAAACCACATACACACGAGGACTGGATGTAAAAAAGCACATGAGTGCTTATTCCTTTATTCTCGAAAAAAAAATCTGAGCGCTTTTATTTGTTGCTTTACAAGATTCAGCGCTATATAAATTTCATACATTATTATCATTATTATTATTATTATTATTGAAAACTAGCAAATTTCAATCATTATTGGACTGTCTTAAACTGCACATAAGTGCTGAAAATTTTGCCTACAGTTTTTCCCCAGTTTTCTGACCATTGTATCAACATCTGCAGATGAGAAACAGGCATTAGCAGCAGCTTTGAAACACTA
Source organism: Rapana venosa (assembly GCA_028751875.1). Classification (NCBI taxonomy): domain Eukaryota; kingdom Metazoa; phylum Mollusca; class Gastropoda; order Neogastropoda; family Muricidae; genus Rapana; species Rapana venosa. The sequence goes on from CM054139.1 coordinate 38,208,052, forward strand.
AATCCAAATGACAAATAAGATGCCAACAAGATTTGCTACAAAGAGATCACTTGTTTCCCAAGGGGTGAATTGGATATCCTTGAGTTGATTAGTTTGCAGTTATTTGAAAGGTTGTGCACAAACACACATTTACTAAACAGAAAAACATGTTTTTAAAAACAAGTGTCACAAACTAATGTGGGTTTTTCATGAACCAATATCCTCTTCACTCAAGGGTAGTGGAAGAAACAGTGGCAGAAAAAAACACAAGAAAAAAAAAGAAAAAGAAGAAGAAGAAGAAGAAGAAGAAGAAGAAGAAGAAATAAAGGCAAGTAGATGAGTAAAGGCCTATGGAATAAAGCAGTATACTTAAAATATCTACTTCTATCAAAAAATAAAAGGAAAAAAGACAAAGGTGTCTCATAACCCATAAAGTTATAGGGAAGCAAGCGTTAGAGACTGTACTTTTCTAGGGGCCAGCATATTAAGTGTGGCGCTCTTCTCCTCTCCCTCGCTGCTTTACCTTTCCTAACCCTAAAAAGGGCAGGTACCATTTACAACTGGGTGAACTGGGGGAACTGTACTGAAGCCAAGGCGCGAACGGTCACCCATCCAACTGGTAACCACGCTTGATGCTGCTTAACTTGGCTGGGGAAAAACGAGTGCTAAACAGACCTACATGCAAAAAACTGAATCAAAAAAAAAAAAAAAGAGAGAGAGAGAGAGAGAGAGAGAGAGAGAGAGAGAGAGAAATTCTTTTTTTAGTTCGAGGATAATGAATAAGCACTCATGTTCTTTTTTACATCCAGTACCCGCCCATAGAGATACATTTTTAATAATAACCCATACTTATGAAAGAGAGCGAGAGAGAGAGAGAGAGAGAGAGAGAGAGAGAGAGAGAGAGAGGAGAAGGTAGAGAGAGAGAGAGAGAAAGAGAGAGAGAGGGAGAGGGGAGAGAGAGAGAGAGAGAGAGAGAGAGAGAGGAGAGAGAGAGAGAGAGAGAGAGAGAGCAAAGAGAGAGAGAGCAAGAGCGAGAGAGAGAGAGAGAGAGAGAGAAGAGAGAGAGAGAGAGAGAGAGATACAAATTGTTGAAAAACGAAAAGCAATCCAAACAGAAGAAGACAGAAAAGAAGTGAGAAAGGCAAGCAGGTGCTGAGAGGCAGGAAGAATAACAATGAAAACTGGCAAAGTATCTTTTTTTTCAAATTATACAACAAAGAACTTTTCTCTAGAACTAAACACCAACAAATCAACAATTGCTAATTGGACTGACATTATCTCCTCTCAAGCCCTGACCTTTTTCATCGCAAGCTTTCTCGATTTTCTCTATCATCATCTGCAGATGAGACACTGTCGTCCATAACAACTCCAAACCTAATTTCATACCAGGAGACATTCAATATGCAAAAGAGTTTTGCAACAAAGAGATTGCTTGGGCAGCGTAATTGAGAAACATATTGAGGTCTTCTACAGGAGGTGAATCAGATACCTTTGAGTTGATTGGTTTGGGACTATTTTGCAAGCTGTGTAGGCATATTTGCTCTGCAAAGACAACGCATTCCTTTGAAAAGAAATGATAAGATTGAAAGATTTTGTGAATTAATTTCCATTTCAAACATCCAAGAGGGTGTGAGAAATAACAGCACAATGTATTAGATTTCATTCAAAGGCTTTGGCAAACAGGTATTTTGAGTGTTTCAGTGTTTGCTCCCCAGCTGGAGCACCAGGTTCACAGGTGACGCTCCACCACGAAATGATTCGCTTAGCACCTGACCCACTTTTCCGCTATGAGCCATTTTAGGCAGGTGGGGGTCAGGTTGTCGATTTTGATACTTTGATTAATTATAAAACTATAGCCATTTTTCTACCTTGTAATGAAATATCAATGCATAAACCTGATTCTATTTGCTTTTACACATGTTTTACAAATACCCAAGCCTTCATTCTGACCCCTTATTACTATGCTAAACTTGTCAATTTCTCCTTTTGTCATGTCCTGCAGTGCATCACTTCAATATGTAATAACTGTTTATTGAATTATCCGATTTTCAATCTGGTTTTATTTTTATTGAATAGCTTTTTTTATGCAGATTAATAGCATGTCAATAGCTAAAAACTGACCTCCCATGCAATGTGACTCACTATGTGGTGGAGGACACATGTGGTGAAATTTTAGGTATGTGGTCATTTTAACCTATCATTTATGTAGCCTTGTACCAACATGGGGTTGGTATCTACACACAACACCTGTGTGCATATGACATTTTAACATCTGTTATCTGTTCTTACAAGCACAGGATGGCCTTTTCTTCCGAAAATTGCAGGAAGGGTTTTTAATGTGTGCCAAAGATGTTAAGCAAGCATTTGCACATGGGGCCTTGATTTTAACTCCATTTTGGAGGACTTTTAGGGCAGTGGAGTCAATACTTAAGTTAACTCCAGGGTAAAGTTCTGAAATAAATGCCTCCATGGTAGCTCAATCCCAGGCCATCAGATCTCAAGTGCTATGCTCTAACCACTAAGATATCTTGCCCCCCAATATTTAAAATGAAACCCACCAGTTTAATTATTGAATTCATTTGAAAACAAAGAAAGATTGAAACACAAGCACACTGAGACACAGTGAGAGGGCAAAAGAAACAATATATTAAGTTAAAAGAGAGAGTAACAAAACAGATGTACAGGTAAATACATAGGTAGGCAAGAGAGACAGAGGCAGGAACAGAGAGGAGAGAGAGAGAGAGTGTGTGTCATTCAAGCTGTTAAGCCATCTGGCACTGTGTGGCCATGAAACAATGCCTCGCACCAAGCAATGACAATGACATTAACGCTTTCTTTTTCATTCATTTATTTTGAGGATAATGGAATAAGCACTCATCTGCTTTTACATCCAGTTCCCACGTGTATGCAGTTTTGTAAATTTTGTTATCCGTTCCCACTGGCACACAATGGCCTACTCTTCTGAAAAAGCAGAATGGGTTCTAGCATTGCACAATATGTTCTGCATGTGTTCACACACAGGACCTCGGTTTAAAGTCACATCCAAAAGACTTTGAGGGGAGTGGAGTCGGCACTGATGTTAACTCCAGAGGAAAAATCCTCTTGAATGAGATTCAAACCTGGGTCAGAAGATTACGATTGCATCACTCTAAGCACCAAGCTATCCTGTTCCCTCAAATGGAATTCATAGCAATGTTTGTATATTCTCAGAGAGAGAGAGAGAGAGAGAGAGAGAGAGAGAGAGAGAGAGAGAGAGAGAGAGACGCTTTGACGCTTTGACCAATTTATTGTCATTGCCCAAAGTGGCCTATTGACAAGGGGGGTTATACACGACTTTCTTTTGTAAATACAAATAAATACAAGAAAAATCACATGATGCATTTAACGTAATGAAAACCAAAAAACCAAAAATGAGCTCTTATGAACGGATACGACTTTAAGCTCTGACGTAAACTCAGTTTCAAAATGAACACAAAGTAATAACAAGGATGAACAATAGGAACCAATAAGCAATAACTAAAATAATGAAAAGAACATTCTAGAATGCTATATTAGACCATCCATTGACACTGTATGTGAAATTTTCAAAAAAATATTCTTGCTGGAGACTACAAGCGTAATTATAAATGTTTCTTTATGTTTTCACAAAATGCTGGGGTTTACATAATATAAATGTTACTTTAGTTTAGTCACAAATGTTAAGCTAATTGGAGCTTAGCTGTAATTGTCTTAATTTCAGTGCTTCAGCAATAAACTTTGCAACCGATTTGATCACAATATCATCATCGGACGATAAGATAGAAAAAATATCTTGCCTTCGGAAAGCTTCTAGATTGAGAACACCACAGTTTTCACAGTTTTTTCAGTCATATGTTATCAAGTTTCGATTTGTGCATTGGAGACTGTGTTGATTCGTGGCATCTTCCAGTTGAAACAACATGGAAAGATGCCTACGATTGTACGGAAACACAGGATACAGAGCAAAGAGGTGAAGAGAAAATCATATGGTCTGACAGTAATGCTGAGACATACAAAAATGAGCTGAACACTGTTGAATTTCTCGAAAGTATACAGAAAGCTTTTAACTCATTGCCGACTGATATAAATGAAAGTGTAGAATATTTTGTAAATGCCTTATGTGGGGCAGCTGCATGCATGGTCCGAAAAGTTGGTGGAGGGAAAAGGAAATGTAATGACTGGTTTGAGAGAGAGAGAGAGAGAGAGAGAGAGAGAGAGAGAGAGAGAGAGAGAGAGAGAGAGAGAGAGAGAGAGAGAGAGAGAGAGAGAGAGAGAGATTCTGAAGAATTATAAGAAGCAGTGAGAGAGGCAAACAGATATTGAGAGCCCTTCTAGATAAAATGAATGAAACCTCTGAATTGTTTTTTTTTTTCAAATCCACTTAAAAGGTGTGTTTTTTCTTTGTAGAGAGTCCTAAGCAGGAATTCTCTAGGTCGCCACTCCAACTCCTAAAACCACCTGATCCCGCACCAGAAATGGAATCCTAGACTTATTCCTATTGTTTTTAGTATCCCTAAAGAGGATTAGGGCTCGCCTACTAAATGAGCTGGGAGTGATAGAGGGGGATAGGAAGAGGATAGAAGAAACATAGAAAAGAAATATAAAAGGAAGAAAGTAAGTAGTAGTGGAAATTAATCACCTCAACTCACTCAGCAATCACACTGAATACACCATGAATGTGACAAACAACAACATTCATTCAATGCAATTCTCCAGGCCAAGCTAGTTGGGTTCACAACTATAATCTGCTACTAGTACTGACGACTACTACTAAGCTACAACCACACACATCACCAATTGTACCACAAATACAATTCAAAACACAAATTATTCTTTTATTTTGTCCAGCTATTCAAAACATAATAATGTCCAGTCCTCAATATACAACCAATCAAGGATCCATCTCAGATCAGAGACCAAAAGATTCACAACTGACCAAATCAATTATATGGTCAAAAGGATAATAGATGATGATGAACAATGTTAACGATGAACGATGAATGATAGATGATGAATGGTGAAGCGATGTTCCTGAAATAAAAAGGAGCAGACAATCAATAAACCATTTGATCTCTTCATGAAATTAAACTCTATCATAGAATCAAGGATACAAATCACCACAAGACCCACACTTTCAGGTATAACATATTAATGACAACTTAATAAAAGCACACAGTAAAAACCAAAAAAAAGGGTTTCCCTTTTGTATGCGTGTGTTTTCCCGTGTGCGAACGCATGCGACACTGCCACATTTTAAATCCTGTTTTGCTTTTCGTTTTGCTTTTCGAAAGAGCAGGCCATTGTATGCCGTGGGAACAGATGACAAAATTTACAAAAACCACATACACACGAGGACTGGATGTAAAAAAGCACATGAGTGCTTATCCTTTATTCTCGAAAAAAAAAATCTGAGCGCTTTTATTTGTTGCTTTACAAGATTCAGCGCTATATAAATTTCATACATTATTACATTATTATTATTATTATTATTGAAACTAGCAAATTTCAATCATTATTGGACTGTCTTAAACTGCACATAAGTGCTGAAAATTTTGCCTACAGTTTTCCCCAGTTTTTCTGACCATTGTATCAACATCTGCAGATGAGAAACAGGCATTAGCAGCAGCTTTGAAACACTAAATCCAAATGACAAATAAGATGCCAACAAGATTTGCTACAAAGAGATCACTTGTTTCCCAAGGGGTGAATTGGATATCCTTGAGTGATTAGTTTGCAGTTATTTGAAAGGTTGTGCACAAACACACATTTACTAAACAGAAAAACATGTTTTTAAAAACAAGTGTCACAAACTAATGTGGTTTTTCATGAACCAATATCCTCTTCACTCAAGGGTAGTGGAAGAAACAGGCAGAAAAAAACACAAGAAAAAAAAAGAAAAAGAAGAAGAAGAAGAAGAAGAGAAGAAGAAGAAGAAATAAAGGCAAGTAGATGATAAAGGCCTATGGAATAAAGCAGTATACTTAAAATATCTACTTCTATCAAAAAATAAAAGGAAAAAAAGACAAAGGTGTCTCATAACCCATAAAGTTATAGGGAAGCAAGCGTTAGAGACTGTACTTTTCTAGGGGCCAGCATATTAAGTGTGGCGCTCTTCTCCACTCCCTCGCTGCTTTACCTTTCCTAACCCTAAAAGGGCAGGTACCATTACAAACTGGGTGAACTGGGGGAACTGTACTGAAGCCAAGGCGCGAACGGTCACCCATCCAACTGGTAACCACGCTTGATGCTGCTTAACTTGGCGGGGAAAAACGAGTGCTAAACAGACCTACATGCAAAAAACTGAATCAAAAAAAAAAAAAAAGAGAGAGAGGAGAGAGAGAAGAGAGAGAGAGAGAGAGAGAGAAATTCTTTTTTTAGTTCGAGGATAATGAATAAGCACTCATGTTCTTTTTTACATCCAGTACCCGCCCATAGAGATACATTCTTAATAATAACACCAATACTTATGAAAGAGAGCGAGAGAGAGAGAGAGAAGAGAGAGAGAGAGAGAGAGAGAGAGAGAGAGAGGTAGAGAGAGAGAAGAGAAAGAGAGAGAGAGAGAGAGAGAGAGAGAGAGAGAAGAGAGAGAGAGATGAGAGAGAGAGAGAGAGAGAGAGAGAGAGCAAGAGAGAGAGAGCAAGAGCGAGAGAGAGAGAGAGAGAGAGAGAGAGAGAGAGAGAGAGAGAGAGATACAAATTGTTGAAAACGAAAAGCAATCCAAACAGAAGAAGACAGAAAAGAAGTGAGAAAGGCAAGCAGGTGCTGAGAGCAGAAGAATAACAATGAAAACTGGCAAAGTATCTTTTTTTTCAAATTATACAACAAAGAACTTTTCTCTAGAACTAAACACCAACAAATCAACAATTGCTAATTGGACTGACATTATCTCCTCTCAAGCCCTGACCTTTTTCATCGCAAGCTTTCTCGATTTTCTCTATTCATCATCTGCAGATGAGACACTGTCGTCCATAACAACTCCAAACCTAATTTTCATACCAGGAGACATTCAATATGCAAAAGAGTTTTGCAACAAAGAGATTGCTTGGGCAGCGTAATTGAGAAACATATTGAGTCTTCTACAGGAGGTGAATCAGATACCTTTGTAGTTGATGGTTTGGGGACTATTTTGCAAGCTGTGTAGGCATATTTGCTCTGCAAAGACAACGCATTCCTTTGAAAAGAAATGATAAGATTGAAAGATTTTGTGAATTAATTTCCATTTCAAACATCCAAGAGGGTGTGAGAAATAACAGCACAATGTATTAGATTTCATTCAAAGGCTTTGGCAAACAGGTATTTTGAGTGTTTCAGTGTTTGCTCCCCAGCTGGAGCACCAGGTTCACAGGTGACGCTCCACCACGAAATGATTCGCTTAGCACCTGACCCACTTTTCCGCTATGAGCCATTTAGGCAGGTGGGGTCAGGTTGTCGATTTTGATACTTTGATTAATTATAAAACTATAGCCATTTTCTACCTTGAATGAAATATCAATGCATAAACCTGATTCTATTTGCTTTTACACATGTTTTACAAATACCGAAGCCTTCATTCTGACCCCTTATTACTATGCTAAACTTGTCAATTTCTCCTTTTGTCATGTCCTGCAGTGCATCACTTCAATATGTAATAACTGTTTATTGAATTATCCGATTTTCATCTGGTTTTATTTTTATTGAATAGCTTTTTTTATGCAGATTAATAGCATGTCAATAGCTAAAAAACTGACCTCCCATGCAATGTGACTCACTATGTGGTGGAGGACACATGTGGTGAAATTTTAGGTATGTGGTCATTTTAACCTATCATTTATGTAGCCTTGTACCAACATGGGGTTGGTATCTACACACACACCTGTGTGCATATGACATTTTAACATCTGTTATCTTCTTACAAGCACAGGATGGCCTTTTCTTCCGAAAATTGCAGGAAGGGTTTTTTATGTGTGCCAAAGATGTTAAGCAAGCATTTGCACATGGGGCCTTGATTTTAACTCCATTTTGGAGGACTTTTAGGCAGTGGAGTCAATACTTAAGTTAACTCCAGGGTAAAGTTCTGAAATAAATGCCTCCAGGTAGCTCAATCCAGGCCATCAGATCTCAAGTGCTATGCTCTAACCACTAAGATATCTGCCCCCCAATATTTAAAATGAAACCCACCAGTTAAATTATTGAATTCATTTGAAAACAAAGAAAGATTGAAACACAAGCACACTGAGACACAGTGAGAGGGCAAAAGAAACAATATATTAAGTTAAAAGAGAGAGTAACAAAACAGATGTACAGGTAAATACATAGGTAGGCAAGAGAGACAGAGGCAGGAACAGAGAGGAGAGAGAGAGAGAGTGTGTGTCATTCAAGCTGTTAAGCCATCTGGCACTGTGTGGCCATGAAACAATGCCTCGCACCAAGCAATGACAATGACATTAACGCTTTCTTTTTCATTCATTTATTTTGAGGATAATGGAATAAGCACTCATCTGCTTTTACATCCAGTTCCCACGTGTATGCAGTTTTGTAAATTTTGTTATCCGTTCCCACTGGCACACAATGGCCTACTCTTCTGAAAAAGCAGAATGGGTTCTAGCATTGCACAATATGTTCTGCATGTGTTCACACACAGGACCTCGGTTTAAAGTCACATCCAAAAGACTTTGAGGGGAGTGGAGTCGCACTGATGTTTAACTCCAGAGGAAAAATCCTCTTGAATGAGATTCAAACCTGGGTCAGAAGATTACGATTGCATCACTCTAAGCACCAAGCTATCCTGTTCCTCAAATGGAATTCATAGCAATGTTTGTATATTCTCAGAGAGAGAGAGAGAGAGAGAGAGAGAGAGAGAGAGAGAGAGAGAGAGAGAGAGACGCTTTGACGCTTTGACCAATTTATTGTCATTGCCCAAAGTGGCCTATTGACAAGGGGGGTTTATACACACTTTCTTTTGTAAATACAAATAAATACAAAAAAAAAATCACATGATGCATTTAACGTAATGAAAACCAAAAAACCAAAAATGAGCTCTTATGAACGGATACGACTTTAAGCTCTGACGTAAACTCAGTTTCAAAATGAACACAAAGTAATAACAAGGATGAACAAAGGAACCAATAAGCAATAACTAAAATAATGAAAAGAACATTCTAGAATGCTATATTAGACCATCCATTGAAATTGTATGTGAAATTTTCAAAAAATATTCTTGCTGGAGACTACAGCGTAATATAAATGTTTCTTTATGTGTTTCACAAAATGCTGGGGTTTACATAATATAAATGTTACTTTAGTTTAGTCACAAATGTTAAGCTAATGGAGCTTAGCTGTAATTGTCTTAATTCAGTGCTTCAGCAATAAACTTTGCAACCGATTTGATCACAATATCATCATCGGACGATAAGATAGAAAAAATATCTTGCCTTCGGAAAGCTTCTAGATTGAGAACACCACAGTTTTCACAGTTTTTCAGTCAATGTTATCAAGTTTCGATTTGTGCATTGGAGACTGTGTTGATTCGTGGCATCTTCCAGTTGAAACAACATGGAAAGATGCCTACGATTGTACGGAAACACAGGATACAGAGCAAAGAGGTGAAGAGAAAATCATATGGTCTGACAGTAATGCTGAGACATACAAAAATGAGCTGAACACTGTTGAATTTCTCGAAAGTATACAGAAAGCTTTTAACTCATTGCCGACTGATATAAATGAAGTGTAGAATATTTTGTAAATGCCTTATGTGGGGCAGCTGCATGCATGGTCCGAAAAGTTGGTGGAGGAAAAGGAAATGTAATGACTGGTTTGAGAGAGAGAGAGAGAGAGAGAGAGAGAGGAGAGAGAGAGAGAGAGAGAGAGAGAGAGAGAGAGAGAGAGAGAGAGAGAGAGAGAGAGATTCTGAAGAATTATAAGAAGCAGTGAGAGAGGCAAACAGATATTGAGAGCCCTTCTAGATAAAATGAATGAAACCTCTGAATTGTTTTTTTTTTTCAAATCCACTTAAAAGGTGTGTTTTTTCTTTGTAGAGAGTCCTAAGCAGGAATTCTCTAGGTCGCCACTCCAACTCCTAAAACCACCTGATCCCGCACCAGAAATGGAATCCTAGACTTATTCCTATTGTTTTTAGTATCCCTAAAGAGGATTAGGGCTCGCCTACTAAATGAGCTGGGAGTGATAGAGGGGATAGGAAGAGGATAGAAGAAACATAGAAAAGAAATATAAAAGGAAGAAAGTAAGTAGTAGTGGAATTAATCCACCTCAACTCACTCAGCAATCACACTGAATACACCATGAATGTGACAAACAACAACATTCATTCAATGCAATTCTCCAGGCCAAGCTAGTTGGGTTCACAACTATAACTGCTACTAGTACTGACGACTACTACTAAGCTACAACCACACACATCACCAATTGTACCACAAATACAATTCAAAACACAAATTATTCTTTTATTTTGTCCAGCTATTCAAAACATAATAATGTCCAGTCCTCAATATACAACCAATCAAGGATCCATCTCAGATCAGAGACCAAAAGATTCACAACTGACCAAATCAATTATATGGTCAAAAGGATAATAGATGATGATGAACAATGTTAACGATGAACGATGAATGATAGATGATGAATGGTGAAGCGATGTTCCTGAAATAAAAAGGAGCAGACAATCAATAAACCATTTGATCTCTTCATGAAATTAAACTCTATCATAGAATCAAGGATACAAATCACCACAAGACCCACACTTTCAGGTATAACATATTAATGACAACTTAATATAAAAGCCACACAGTAAACACTAAAACACTAACCAGAGTTTGTCAAAAGTAAACAAATCTTCAAAATGTACTCTCAGTTTACCCATTTCCCAACTCTCACGAGAATAATTATCCTCACACAATTCTAACATATATATCCACTAAAATCACCACATACAGTAACTAGTCTTACACATGTTTCATTTACTTGAGGACAACTGATGGTCTATCCTATGAAACTGTGTCAACATTAATTAACATAAATTTCATTCAAATAATCCCCAATGACATTCCAAGGTCATTGCACCTGTTTAAAAGTTGATATATAATTCCTCACAAAAATATAAATTTGCATTCTTAATAATAACAATCGTTAAAAAACCACACTAGGCTTTTACACACATATATTATACACAGTGAAAAGCCTTACTTTAATTTCTTCAGCATTTTGTTAGCTGAACAAGTAGTACAACAAAGACAATGACTAAGCTCAAATTTGCCACTGGCTTTCTTGTTCAAAGTAATCACTTCTAAATTCGCATGCATAAAATCTTCATAAATGAAATTAAACAGATACCACACAAGCCTTTAAAACCTTTTAAAATTAAGCTGAAGTTAGTATTCCTTTCTTTAAATATTCTAACTAACAATAACAATAGGGACAGAAAGAAGTATCAGTTTTGTCAAAATATTAAATGGTATTGCAAAAATGATATGGCAGCTAGAGCCCCTCCAGTTTATTATTTTATGGTTTGAATGTTTATTCAATAAGAAAGATAAAGACTGACAAGCAAAAAGACAGACAGTCATGCAGAGACATAGTGACAAGAATGGAGAAAAAGAAATCTATCAGTTTAAGATATGAAGTCGTAGAGGAATTCTACAACCAACTACAGGGGCATCATCGATAAGATGAACAAGAAAGACATCCTGATCATCCAGGGAGACTGGAACGCCAAGGTGGGCGGAGACGCACTGAAAGACTGGAGCAAATTCTTCGGTCCCTCCTGTAATGCAATCACCAATGAGCGAGGACTCCGACTACTGGAATTTGCCAGCTACAACGACACGGTGCTCGCCAATACCCTTGGAGACAACAAGGCATCCGACGCTGGACATGGCATGCACCCAATGGGATCCATCACAACCAGATTGACTACATCCTGGTGCAGAACCGGTTTCGATCTGGCATCAACAGAGCCAAGACGAGGACATTCCCAGGTGGCAGACATGGCAGCGATCATGACCTCGAGCTCCTGAACTTTAGAGTCCGATTGAGAAGACCAATAAGACAAAGAACACCAGACTCAAGTTCAACCTGGACAAACTGAAGGACCCCAACATCGCCGAGTCCTTCCAAGTAACAATAGGAGGGAAATTCGCACCACTGCTGGCACTTGAAGAAGATGCCGAAACGATGACCACCAGTTTTAACACAGTGATGACTGAGACAGCAAGCATACTTCTTGGCAAACATCGCCGAAAAACACAACCATGAGTCACAGATGAAATCTTGAATATGTGTGACAAAAGACGAGACCTGAAGAAGAGCAAGAACACTACAGGAGCAGTTGAGTACAGAGAAGTAAACTAGAAGATCAGGAGAGACATGAGGAAGACCAAGGAGGAATGGATAGAGAAACAATGTTCAGAAATCGAAGAGAGCCTGACAAAGAATAATAGCAGAAGAGCATACCAGATTGTGAAAGAGCTCACCAAACAGAAACAGGCAAGAGTCAGTAACATCCAGGACAAAGAAGGAATTGCCTAACAGAAAGAAGGAAATCGTTGGCAGATGGACGGAATACTGTTCCGAACTCTACAATCATCAGACGCTAGGCGACCCCAGCGTACTTGCAAGCCAAGCCTCATCAAATAAAGACAACTTCCCAATTCTACGCGAGGAAGTAGAAGTAGCAATTAGATCACTGAAGAAAGGAAAATCAGCAGGAATCGACAACATCCCAGCAGAGCTGATCCAACACGGGGGAGAAGCAGTGACAGACATCCTTACAAGTATCTGCAACAAGATCTGGCAGACTGGAGAGCGGCCTACACCATGGACCCAATCACTCATCATCACTCTCCCCAAGAAAGGAAATCTCCAGCAGTGCCAAAACTACAGGACAATCAGCCTCATAAGTAATGCCAGTAAAGTCATGCTGAAAGTGATCCTGAACAGGCTGAAACCACAGGCAGAAGAGATCATCACTGAAGAGCAGGCCGGTTTCCACCCAAATAGAAGCACCACAGAACAGATATTCAACCTGAGGGTTCTGTGTGAGAAATACAGCCAGCACCAACAAGACATCTTCCACGTCTATTGATTTTAAGAAGGCCTTCGATAGAGTATGGCATAACGCTCTGTGGGCCACCATGAACAAATTCAACATGAGCCAGAAGCTGATCCACACCATCAAGGAACTCTACTCAAAGGCCACCAGTGCAGTACTTGTACAGGGCACGGTAGGGGAATGGTTCCGTACCTCAGTTGGGGTCCGACAGGGATGTCTGCTGTCGCCGACACTATTTAACATTTTCCTCGAACGCATCATGACTGACGCCTTGGAAGACCACACAGGCACAGTCAGCATTGGAGGGCGAACAATCACCAACCTCAGGTTTGCCAATGACATTGACGGTCTGGCAGGAAATGAAGAGGAACTGGCCAACCTAAAGACAACCTAAAGACAACTGTATGTGAACTTTGTGGACTTCGAAAAGGCATTTGACAGCATACACAGAGACAGCCTTTGGAGTATCCTTCAACACTATGGCATCCCCATCGAAACTGGTACACCTTATCAAAAGCTTCTATGACAACTTCAGATGCTCTGTGGGCCATAGCAACACTGTCTTCGAAGTCAAGACTGGAGTCAGACAAGGATTTGTGATGTCAGCAGTTCTCTTCAATCTGGCCATTGATTGGGTGATGAGGAAAACGACAGAAGACACCCCAAGAGGGATTCGCTGGAGCCTGTTCTCAACACTAGACGACCTTGACTTTGCGGATGACCTGGCGCTGCTGTCCCACACACACCAACATATCCAGGAGAAGACCAGCAGACTCCAAACATTCGGACAGCAAGTGGGGCTTTGTATTAGCACCAAGAAAACAGAGACAATGTCGCTCAATGTGAACACACCAGCCCCTGTGAAAGTGAATGGAACTGACCTGCGCCAGACAGACAAGTTCACATACCTTGGCAGCATCATCAAACCAGAGGGCGGCACAAAAGAAGACATCCACAACAGACTGGGCAAGGCCAGGAATGTGTTTAGGGAGATGAACAATATCTGGAGATCAACTCAGTACAGCACCAACACCAAGCTGAAGCTATACCAGAGCTGTGTTGTGTCTACGCTCCTGTACGGTTCTGAGTGCTGGAAGATGACGGAAGTGGATCTGACCAAACTTCGATCCTTCCACACCATATGCCTGCGAAGAATTCTCCGGATCTTTTGGCCAGAGAAGATCTCCAATGAAGACCTACTACGGAGATGCAGGCAAGAAGACATGGGAACCATCATCACCAGAAGACGGTGGAAGTGGATTGGGCACATCCTCCGAAGAGACCCACAGTCAATCGCAAGAACAGCATTGCACTGGACCCCAGAAGGAAGGAGAAAGAAAGGAAGACCAAAAGCAACGTGGAGAAGAACTGTAGAAAGTGAGATGAAGGCCATGCAGCACTCTTGGGGATCAGTGACTAGGTTGGCCCAGAATAGGCAGGAGTGGAAGCGCTTTGTTGCTGCCCTTCACACCGCTGGGTGTAATGGCTAATGATGATGATGGCCAACCTAGTGAAGCAACTGGACGAAATATCCTCACGATACGGCATGGAAATCAGTGCCGAGAAAACCAAGCTCATGACAAACAGTGCCCAGCCAATCACCACCAAGATCACTCTCAGCGGAAAAGAACTGGAGACAGTTGACCATTTCAAGTACCTTGGAGCCATCATAAGTAAGGAGGGATCGAAGACCGAAATCCTAAGCAAGAGCGGCACAAAACAGCAGCAGCAATGGCAAGACTGAAGACCATATGGAGAGACAGAAACATCCCTCTACGGAACCAAAGGTAAAGTTACTAAACGCGCTAGTCACCTCAATCATGCTTTACGCATGTGAGGCATGGACATTGAACGCAGACCTACAAAGGAGATCCAAGCAGTAGAAAGGAGATGCCTCAGAAGCTCCTTGGCATCTCATACAAGGACCATGTCACCAACAATGAAGTCCGCAGAATGATCACTCAACAGGTGCGGGACTATGAAGACCTACTGACCACGGCGAAAAAGAGGAAACTCAGATGGTATGGCATGTAACACGCTCAGAAGGACTTGCAAAGACCATCCTGCAAGGAACAGTCCAGGGAAGAGAAGACGGGGCAGACAGAGGAGAAAGTGGGCCGACGACATCCGTGATTGGTACAGGGGAGGACTTCAGTGTCACCAGCACTCGCCCACGACCATGCTAAGTGGAGCCAGCTGTTCCACTGTTTGTCCCACCATGCAGCGCCCTACGACCCTGGTGGGTTACGGGACCAATGAACAGTGAACAGTGAACAGTGAATGAAAACACACACACATACACACACACAAAGAGAGAGAAATGACTGGTCTTGTAAAGGAAAAAACGTGAGACAGGCAAGCAGATACTGAGAGGTAGAAAAAAAATTAATCAAATCCTTACAGTTTTGCTTTATTTCTTAAAATACACTAAAATAAAGGTTTCCTTTGGTATTGCGTGTGTATTCCGTGTGCGAACGCATGCAGAACATCTTGCGCACACGTTAAATCCTGTTTTGCTTTTCGTTTTGCTTTCGAAAGAGCAGGCCATTGTATGCCCGTGGGAACAGATGACAAAATTTACAAAAACCACATACACACGAGGACTGGATGTAAAAAAGCACATGAGTGCTTATTCCTTTATTCTCGAAAAAAAAATCTGAGCGCTTTTATTTTGTTGCTTTACAAGATTCAGCGCTATATAAAATTTCATACATTATTATCATTATTATTATTATTATTATTGAAAACTAGCAAATTTCAATCATTATTGGACTGTCTTAAACTGCACATAAGTGCTGAAAATTTTGCCTACAGTTTTTCCCCAGTTTTCTGACCATTGTATCAACATCTGCAGATGAGAAACAGGCATTGGCAGCAGCTTTGAAACACAATTTAAATCCAAATGACAATTAAGATGCCAACAAGATTTGCTACAAAGAGATCACTTGTTTCCCAAGGGGTGAATTGGATACCCTTGAGTTGATTAGTTTGCAGTTATTTGAAAGGTTGTGCACAAACACACATTTACTAAACAGAAAAACATGTTTTTAAAAACAAGTGTCACAACTAATGTGGGTTTTTCATGAACCAATATCCTCTTCACTCAAGGGTAGTGGAAGAAACAGTGGCAGAAAAAAAACACAAGAAAAAAAAGAAAAAGAAGAAGAAGAGAAGAAGAAGAAGAAGAAGAAGAAATAAAGGCAAGTAGATGAGTAAAGGCCTATGGAATAAAGCAGTATACTTAAAATATCTACTTCTATCAAAAAATAAAAGGAAAAAAGACAAAGGTGTCTCATAACCCATAAAGTTATAGGGAAGCAAGCGTTAGAGACTGTACTTTTCTAGGGGCCAGCATATTAAGTGTGGCGCTCTTCTCCTCTCCCTCGCTGCTTTACCTTTCCTAACCCTAAAAAGGGCAGGTACCATTTACAACTGGGTGAACTGGGGGAACTGTACTGAAGCCAAGGCATGCAAACGGTCACCCATCCAAGTGGTAACCTGGCTCGAGGCTGCTTAATTTGGCTGGGGGAAAGCAAGTACTCCAACCACTGAGCTATCCCTCCCCATATATCTTAAAATACACAACACAAAAGCTTACTTTCATGTTTATAACTGACACCTGCAACTTTGCAGGCACTAATTGGATTGACCTAAGCCTGTCACAACCCCTGACATTTTCCATCACAACATTTGTCGATTTTCTCCAAAATTGTATCAATGACTGCAGACAAGAAGACAATGTTGGTAACAGATTTGAAACTAATTTCACCACCATGTGCCATTCAATATGCAAATGAGCATTGCAACAAAGAGATTGCTTGGAAAGTGAAATTGAGAAAATAATGAGGTCTTCCAGCAGGGTGAATCTGATAGCCTTGAGATGATTGGTTTGTGATGGTTTGGGAAGCTGTTACTCCCAAAAGACAGCACTTCTCTTTGACAAAAAATGAGGAGACAGAAAAATACTTTGTGAATTATTCTAGACTTTGACCATGTTAAGGGATGATAGGGGTATGATCAAAGTAGTTTTATTTCCCTGCTGTGGACAAGGATTTTAAATGAAATCATTCTTTTGTTTCAAAGAAATGTCACCACTGTGTTTCATGGGCACTTTTGAATGTCTGGTCAATGAAAAATACAGGAAGGCAGACAGATAAAAAAGGGTAAAAATCTCAGAGATAAAGTAGCAAAGACAAGGAGGAAAATTAATGACTTAGAAAGGGAGTGGCACAGAGAGAAATACAGGCAAGCAGATGGCAACAAAGCAACAAAGAGAGTTTAAACATTTTAAAAAGCAACTGTCAAATAATAAAAAATAAAACCTTGTTATAAAATTGAAAGATAAGCACTCAGAGAGGATGATATAATGAGATAAAAGGGAAAAAGAGGGAGGGGCAAGAAGACAGACAGAGAAAGATGGGGTAGGAGAAGGACAAGAAGAAGGAGGAGAAGGGAAGGAGGAGAGGCACAGAGAGAGAGAGAGAGAGAGAGAGAGAGAGAGAGAGAGGAGAGAGAGAGAGAGAGAGAGAGAGATGAGAGAGAGAGAGAGAAGAGAGAGAGAGAGAGAGAGAGAGAATTTACAAAAAAACGAAAAGCACGAAAATACAGACACTCAGAAGAGATAGACAGACAGACAGACAATGAATGAGGAGAAATTCATTATACATTACTTTTTTTCTCAAAGAACTCAACAAAACAGTAAACCAGGAATCAGACTCACACCAAATGCTCAGGCCAACACTTTCCATGTCAATCCACTCCAATTTTCTGATGATTGTGTCAATGTCTGTGGCTGAGGCACTAAAGTGGTTAACAGCTTTGAAACTCAATTCACCCCCCAGACAACATTCAATATGCAAATGAGCTTTGCAACAAAGAGATTGCTTAGACAGTGTAATTGAGAAACTAATGATGTTTTCTAGGGGGTGAAGCTGATAGTATTAAATTGATTGGTTTGCAAATTATTATGTTGTGTGCACAAATAGCTACTTCTGATGTACAAAATTATGTCTATTTATTTGGTTAAAGAATGTTTATTAGAAGGAACTTTTTGTGAATTATTCCTTTCTTCAAATATTCCTCATTAACAATAGGGACAGAACAAAAGTACCAGTTTTGTCAAAATATTATATAGTATATAGTATGTTCTTTCGAGCCAGAAGGCCCATAGAGCCGGAGCTTATCTCGGTTTCTGTAGCGTTAAGCGAACTGATGGTTTTTCACCACCCCTGTGACAGGACGCTAGTCTGTCGCCAGATACTTCCCCAGCAGAGCTGGTACCCACTTGTACACCTGGGTGGAGTGAGGAAAATAGGAGTAAAGTGTCTTTCCCAAGGACACAACACCGAGCCGAGCGGGGATCGAACCCACGACCTCTGGATCACGAGTTGACCGCCTAAACCACTCGACCACGGTGCCTCCCTAAAATATTATATGGTAATGCAAAAATGATATGTCGTATAAAGCCCCTCCAAGTTATTATCTTAAGGTTTGAATTTTTATTCAATGAGAAAGACAAAGACTGACAAGCACTAAGATAGACAGTCATGCAGAGATGAGACATAGTGACAAGGATGGGGAAAATAAATAAATCTGTTTAAGACATTGTAATGAAAGCACACAGACAGAGAGAGTAATGTTGTTGCTTTGATTTTACATCTGTTCACTCAAAGTGATATAAGAGAGAGAGAGACAATGACAATGACAATGACACATTCTTTTATTTGAGGATAATGAATAAGCACTCATGTGCTTTTTTACATCCAGTCCCCGCCCGTAGAGATACATCTTTAAAATAACCCAACACTTATGCTCTCTCACAGTGAGAAACAAGGGGAAATAGAGAGAGAGAGAGAGAGAGAGAGAGAGAGAGAGAGAGAGAGCAGAGAGAGAGAGAGAGAGAAAGAGAGAGAGAGAGAGAGAGGAGACAGAGACAGAGACAGAGACAGAGACAGAGAGAGAGATGACTGATCTTGTAAAGGAAAAAACATGAGACAGGCAAGCAGATATTGAGAGGTAGAAAAAAATGAATCCAAATCCTTACAGTTTTGCTCTTTCTTAGAATACACTAAACTATGCGTTTCCTTTTGAATTGAAAACCAGCAATTTTCAATCATAACTGGACTGTCCTAAATTGCACATATATGTTGAAATTTTAGACAACAGGTTTTTTTCTCCACTTTTCTAACTATTGTATCAACATCTGCAAATGAGAAACAGGCATTGGCAGCAGCTTTGAAACAAAATTCAAATCCAAATGACATTTAAGATGCAAATGCGATTTGCTACAAAGAGATCCTTGTTTCCTATGAGGTGAACTTGATATCCTTCAGTTGATTTTTTTGCAGTTATTGAAAGGTTTTGCATGGCTGCGCGCACACACCACACCCACACACACATACATTTACTTTTAAGAAATTTTTAATTATATAAACAATTATAACGTGTCAACAGCCAACGAAAGTATTCTTTACGAACATTCATTCAGGTCAGAGTTGTTTTCATAAAAGACTGGGGAATAGATCACAGGGGATTGGATGCATTTGGACTAATTTTTTAAAAAAGATAACTTGTCTAGGTTCTGACTTACACCTAAGCATGTCATTCTTCATGTGAACTACTTCAACCCTATTTTTTTGGTCGTTGTAGATAAAATTTCAAATATTCATTTAACATTTTTGGGGATACTGTGGTTATGTTTTAGATAGTTAGTTGTAATTTTTCTTGCGCAGAAGCGTTCAATGCTCCCCCTTCCCCATCCCCGTCCCTCCCATAATTTTCTTTGTATTGTTTTTCTTTTATCTCGGCAAGAAAATAGGGAAACCAACACAAAATACATACATACACAACCACACACCCGCAGCACGCACACTGCACCCACACAATTTTTCTTATATTTATAACACTATCTTTTTTCTAATATCACCTTGAGTGAACGACGTTAAATTAAAGAAAGTACACACACACAAACACACACACACCCAACACACACACAAAACACACACCACAACACACCACACACCAACCCCACAAAAACACACCACCACACACACACACCACATACACACACACACACACACACACACACACACAACACACCAACACCACCAACCCACATACACATACACACACACACACACACCACACAACAATACACACACACACACCCCACACCACAACAACACACCATACACACACACAAAACACACCCACACCATACAACACACACCCACCCCACACACACACCACACCCACACACACACACAAACACACACACACATTTACTCAAAAGACAACCTTTTTTTAAAAAGTCACAAACTAAGTGGGTTTTTAGAAACAATCTCCCTTTACTAGGGGGCAGGGGGAAAAAACGTGGCAGAAAAAAAAAAAAAAGAAGAAGAAGAAGAAGAAAAAAAGAAGAAGAAGAAAAAGAAGAAAGAAGAAGAAGAAAAAAAAGAAGAAGAAAAGAAGAAGAAGAAGAAGAAGAAAAAGAAGAAAAGAAGAAGAAGAAGAAAAAATACAGGGAATAGATAAAAAAGGCCTCGGAATAAAAAAGTATCCTTAAAATATTTACTTTTTTCCAAAATACACAACACAAACCTTTTTTTTATGGTTTTAAAAGAAAATTTAAATTTGCAGGGACTAATTGGATTGACCCTCCCAAACCTTCCAAATTGCATTTTCCATCAAGCATTTTTTTTTTTTTCCAAACTTGTATCAAAAGTTGCAGTGAGGAAACAAAGTTGGGCCAGTTTGAAATAATTTCACCACCATGTGCCCTACAATATGCAAATGAGCATAGCAACAAAGGATGCTTGGAAGTGAAATGAGAAAATAAAAAAGGGGTTTTCCGCAGGGTAAAACTGAAGCCCTTTAGTTATTGGTTTGTGATGGGTTTGGGAAACTGTTACTCCCGAAAAACAGCACTTCTCTTTGCAAAAAATGAGGGGACAGAAAAGCTTTGTGAATTATTCTAGACTTTGGGCCATGTTGAGGATGATAGGGGGAGAAACAAAGTAGTTTAAATTTCCCCGCTGTGGACAAGGGTTAAAAAAGAAATATTCTTTTGTTTCAAAGAAACACCCTTGTTTAAGGCACTTTTGAATGTCTGGTCAAAGGAAATACGAAGGGAGACGATAAAAAAAGGGTAAAAATCTCGAGATAAAGTAGCAAAAAGAAGGGGGAAAAATTAATGACTTAGAAAAGGAGGGCACAAAAAGATACGGCAAGCAGATGGCCCCAAGCTCAAAAAAGATTTAAACATTTTAAAAAGCAACGCAAATAAAAAAAATAAAAAATTTTTATAAAATTGAAAGATAACACTCAGAGGGATGATATAATGAGAGAAAAGGGAGAAAGAGGGGGGGCAAGAAACAGGCAGAAAAAAGATGGGGTAGGGAAAAGGGAAAAAAGAAGGAGGAGAAAGGGGGAAAGGGGGGGAGGGCACAAGAGGAGAGAAGGAGTAGAGAGAGAGATTTCAAAAAAACGAAAAACACGAAAATACAGAACTCAGAAGAGATAACGACAAAAGACAATGAATGAAAGGAGAAAATCCCTTTGACATTACTTTTTTCAAAGAACCAAAAAAACAGTAAACCCGGAATCAGACTCCCACCAATGCCAGGCCCCAAAACTTTTCCCTTCAATTTCCCCTCCAATTTTCTGAGATTGGCAATGCTGTGGCTAGGGACTAAAGTGGGTTTAAAAGCTTTGAAACTCAATTCACCCCCCCGACAAAATTCAAAATGCAAAAATTTGCAAAAAAAGAGATTGCTTAGACAGTGTAATTGAGAAATAATGATGTTTTCTAGGGGGTGAAAGATAGTATTAAAATTTATTGGTTTGCAAATTTTTATTTGTGTGCCAAAAAGCTACTTCTATGTCAGAGTTTTCTATTTATTTTGGGTTTAAAAAGGTTGATTAGAAGGAACTTTTGTTTAAAAATTCCTTCTTTAAATATTCCCATTAACAAAAGTGACAGAAAAAAAGTATCAGTTTTGTCAAAAAATTTTTTATGGAATGCAAAAATGAAAATCGTAAAAGCCCCCCCAAATTATTTCTTTAAAGGGTTTTGGGTTTTTTTTCAATGAGAAAGAAAAGACGACAAGCACTAAGATCAGTCTCGAAAGGGAAAATAGTGAAAGGTGGGGAAAAAAAAAATAAATTGTTTTTAAAATTTGTAATGAAGCACACAGCAGAGAGAGAAAGTTTTTTGCTTTGATTTTAAACTGTTCACCAAAGGGGAAAAGAGAGAGAGAGGGGAGAGAGAGAGAGGAGAGAGAGAGAGAGAGAGAGAGAGGAGGAGAGAGGGAAAAGAGAGAGGAGAATGCAAAGACAAAAGACACATTCTTTTTTGGGATAATGAATAAGCACTCATGTGCTTTTTTACATCCAGTCCCCGCCCGTAGAGATACATCTTTAAAATAACCCAACACTTATGCTCTCTCACAGTAGAAACAAGGGGAAATAGAGAGAGAGAGAGAGAGAGAGAGAGAGAGAGAGAGAGAGAGAGAGAGAGAGAGAGAGAGAGAGAGAGAGACAGAGACACAGAGAGAGATGACTGATCTTGTAAAGGAAAAAACATGAGACAGGCAAGCAGATATTGAGAGGTAGAAAAAAATAAATCCAAATCCTTACAGTTTTGCTCTATTTCTTAGAATACACTAAACTATGCGTTTCCTTTTGAATTGAAAACCAGCAATTTTCAATCATAATTGGACTGTCCTAAATTGCACATATATGTTGAAATTTTAGACAACAGGTTTTTTTCTCCACTTTTCTAACTATTGTATCAACATCTGCAAATGAGAAACAGGCATTGGCAGCAGCTTTGAAACAAAATTCAAATCCAAATGACATTTAAGATGCAAATGCGATTTGCTACAAAGAGATCCTTGTTTCCTATGAGGTGAACTTGATATCCTTCAGTTGATTAGTTTGCAGTTATGTGAAAGGTTGCGCATGCGCGTGCGCGCGCACACACACACCCACACACACATACATTTACTTATAAGAATATAATAATTATATATAATAATTATAACCGTGTCAACAGCAAACGAAAGTATTCTTTACTGAACATTCATTCAGTGTCAGAGTGTGTCATTTTCATAACAGACTGGTGGGAAGTATGATCTACAGGTTCAGATTGGATGCATTTAGGACTAAATTTTGTAAACAGATAACTTGTCTATGTGGTTCTGACTTATCACCTAAGCATGTCATTCTTCATTGTGAACTACTTCAACCATATTTTGCTGGTACAGTTGTAGATAAGATTTCAAATATGTCATTTGAACATTTATTGGCGATACTGTGGTTATGTTGGAGATAGTTAGTTGTAATTGTTCTTGCTGCAGTTTAAGCTGTTCAATGCCTCCCCCCTTCCCTCATCCCTGTCCCTCCCATAATTTCTTTGTATTGTTTTTCTTTTATCTCGTGCACAGACATTAATAGGTAAACACACACACATACATACATACATACATACATACATACACACACACGCACGCACGCACGCACACATGCACACACACACATGTTCTCTATATATTATAACACTCTCTTTTGTCTAATATCACCTTGAGTGAACAGACGTTAAATTAAAGAAAGTACACATACACACACACACACACACACACACACACACACACACACACACACACACACACACACACACACACACACACACACATTTACTCAACAGACAACCTTTTTTTAAGTGTCACAAACTAATGTGGGTTTGTTATGAAGCAATCTCCTCTTCACTAGGGGGCAGTGGAAGAAACAGTGGCAGAAAAAACAAAAGAAGAAGAAGAAAAGAAGAAGAAGAAGAAGAAGAAGAAGAAGAAGAAGAAGAAGAAAGAAGAAGAGGAAGAAGAAGGAGAAGAAGAAGAAGAAGAAATACAGGCAAGTAGATAAGTAAAGGCCTACAGAATAAAGCAGTATCCTTAAAATATTTACTTTTATCACAAAATACACAACACAAACACTTTCTTTTATGGTTATAAATGACACCTGTAACTTTGCAGGTACTAATTGGATTGACCTAAACCTGTCACAACCTCTGACATTTTCCATCACAGCATTTTGTTTTTTTTTCCAAACTTGTATCAAAGTCTGCAGTGAGGAAAACAATTTTGGTACCAGATTTGGAACTAATTTCACCACCATGTGCCATACAATATGCAAATGAGCATAGCAACAAAGAGATTGCTTGGAAAGTGAAATTGAGAAAATAATGAGGTCTTCCAGCAGGGTGAATCTGATAGCCTTGAGTTGATTGGTTTGTGATGGTTTGGGAAGCTGTGTTAACATTCGTTTACTCCCAAAAGACAACACTTCACTTTGAGAAGAAATGAGGAGACAGAAAAGTACTTTGTGAATTATTCTACACTTTGACCATGTTGAGGGATCATAGGGGTATGATCAAAATAGTTTTATTTCCCTGCTGTGGAAAGGATTTTAAATGAAATCATTCTTTTGTTTCAAAGAAATGGCACCAGTGTTTTCTGTGTGTCCTTTTTGAATGTGTGGTCAATGAGGACAACACAAGAAGGTAGACAGACAAAAAGAGAGAAAGGCAGGCATTCAGAGACAAAGTGACAAAGACAAGGAGACAAACTAATGACTTAGAAAGAGAGTGGCAGAGAGATACAGGCAAGTAGATTCCCAGACCAAAATAACAACAAAGATAGAAATTTTTTTTAAAACCTAGTTATCAAATTCAAAGTTAGGTACACATAGAGAAGAATGTGATGAGAAAGAAAGATTTGTTTTTATTTTTTGTATTCTTTTATTTCAAGGATATTAGGAAAAAGCACTTATGCGTTTTATTTTCATCCAGTTCCCGTGTGTATGCAGTTTTGTAAAGTTTGGCATCCAAGAGATAGAGAGAGAGAGGCAAGAATACAGGCAGATAGACAAAGACAGAGACAGACAGATAAAAAGGGGCGGGGGGGGGGGGGGGAGAGAAGGGGGGGTAAGAGTAGGACAAGAAGGAAGAGGAGGATAGGAGGGGCAGAGAGGGAGAGGAGAGAGAGAGAGAGAGAGAGAGAGAGAGAGAGAGAGAGAGAGAGAGAGAGAGAGAGAGAGAGAGAGAGAGAGAGAGAGGGAGAGAGAGATTTCAAAAAGACAAAAACAGAGAAAAAAACCCACAAAAATACAGGCACTCAAAAGAGACAGGTAATGACTGAGGAGAAACCCATTCTACATTATTTTTTCTCAAAGAACTCAACAGAACAGTAAGCCGCTGATCAGACTGGCACAGTGTTCAGGCCAACATTTTCCATTTCAATCCACTTCAATTTTCTGACCATTGTATCCATGTTCTGTGACTGAGGCACCAACATGGGTAACAGCTTTCAAACTCATTTCCCGCCACTTGACATTCAATATGCAAATGAGTTTTGCAAGAAAGATTGCTTAGACATTGTAATTGAGAAACTAATGACCTTTTCTAGGGGTGAGTCTGATAGTATTGAATGGATTGGTTTGCAAATGATCACGTGTTGTGTACACACGTAGCTGTTTCTAATGTACAGAGTTATATATAATTGATTAAAAAAAATGTTGGTCAGAAAGAACTATTTTTTTTGCTGCCTCATCTTCTGTGACGTCCCCCGCCCTGCTGTTCCCACGCCGCTCATTCCAATCTCCCCGCCACAGCCATACCCAGATTTGTTATGTCTCTTCCTCAGAGTCGGGGGTCCACAGGGAGCCTATCAATATCAGGCTGCCTTGGGGCCACCAGCCAGAGGGGCCCTGCACTGCTGCTGGGTCACTTTGGTGGTGTTCAGTGGTGTCTGTTCTGAGCTAACATACGCAGGACACCACCTAGTAAGCCCCCTACTAACGACAGTATTAGCTCAGTCTCGGAGCCAGACTGAATGAGTTGCCCACCCGTAGTGGCAACCACCACAACGTTCCTCCAACACCTGTCCCCTGTGAACCTCCAAACCCAAAGGCCCTGACACAAACTCACCACAGACACAGAAGTGTATGGGTAAACCGAATCTGAGGTCACTATGAGACCAGAGCAACTGGGACCACGAATCAGAGGCAATTTTTTTTTTAATGCATGATGATCAATGACAATGAGGATGATGTAATGATGCTGCTGTGGAAGTGCATATGCTTTGAGACTACTTGACAGGGTTGTACTCTACGCTTACTATCATAATATATCCCGGGCGTCAACCGGACCCAAGACATACAGACACCTGCAGTGTTGGTCAGGTAATTTGAGCAACACTCTCAAACTCGCATCCGTTAAGTGGATGAAGCTCGACTGTGTGGTCCCAGTCTTCCCACTGAGCCCACAGCACACTTATTCTGGGTAGGAGGCGGCCGGAGTCTGAAAAATCCCTATGGCTCTTATGGGAATCGAACCCACGACCTTCCAGTCCGTAACCCAAGGCGCTATCCACTGCGCCATAGCGGCTGGTCAGAAATAACTTTTTGTGAATTATTCCATTGTTCAAATATTCGTAATTAACAATAAGGACGAAAAGATTTCAGACAGTTGCAGTAAACATGATTCAACCAATACCTGCCAAACTGAAATGCGGAGTCCCACAGGGATCAGTTCTAGGCCCTGTTCTGTTCACTCTTTACACTGCCCCACTGTTACATATAATAAACCACCATCAAATCAACCATCATTTTTACGCAGATGACTCTCAGATTCAAAGCAGTGTTACTCCTGAAAATCTGCCTTCTCTCCGGGCAAATATGGCCCACTGCTTTGAAGATATTCAAAACTGGATGACACAGAACAAATTACAGCTAAATGCAGATAAAACCGAAGCCATGCTCGTAGGGACCAAACACAAACTCTCTTCTATTACAATAGCTTCAATAGAACTGCAATGTATCAGTCCCTCTATCTACTGCTGTGAAGTATAGTATCTAGGTGTTGTTATCGACAACACACTCTCTATGCAAAAATTCATCACCCAGACCTGTCGGTCGTGCTACTATCAGTCACAGCGTATTAGTGCAATTTGAAAGTACCTGTCCACTGATGCAACAGCCAAACTTGTCACTTCTCTCATTCTTTCACGTCTGGACTATTGCAATTCTCTTTTAGCTGGTCTGCCAGCATCATCTATCCACTCCCTTCAACGTATACAAAACTCCGAAGCTCGACTAGTTCTCAGAAAGAACAAATCGGAGCACATTATCCCCCTCTTGCGATCTCTCCACTGGCTGCCTGTGCCACAGAGAGTAGATTATAAGATAAGTACCCTCTGTTACAAATGTCTCCACAAAACTGCACCCTCCTACCTCTGTGAATGTCTTAACCTGTACACTCCTTCACGTTCCCTCCGCTCTGCTGCAGATACCTTGTGCCTACGAATACCTAGATTCAACCAATCTACTGTTGGCCGCTGCTCTTTCTCTATTTCGGGTCCATCGACCTGGAATGAGCTCCCTCTCTCTCTTCGACAGAAGCCTAGCTATGACACTTTAAAATCCAGCCTCAAGACATATTTAGTTCAAACCTAAGATTTTCCCCCCTCCTGTTTCATATCAGAACTATCCCACCCTTCACTAACCCATGTCCTATCACCCTGCTAAAGTATATGACATGTGTGTGTGTGTGTGTGTGTGTGTGTGTGTGTGTGTGTGTGTGTGTGTGTGTGTGTGTGTGTGTGTGTGTGTGTGTGTGTGTGTGTGCTTTCGAAAAACATTTGATTATTGCAATTTTATTTCATAGATTTGGTCTGCAGCATACCATGTTTGTAATATCTGTTTGAACTATTGATTATTTGTCATTGGTTGTATGACTGTGTAAGATTAGGTTGAATGTATGCGCTTTGATTTGTCTTTGCAAGATATAGCGCTATATAAGTTCCATTTATTATTATTATTATTATTATTAAAAAAAAGTATCAGCTTTATTGAAATATTACATCCTAATGCAAAAATGATATGGCATCTAAAGCCCCCCTAATTTATTGTTGGCTGCTTTGACAAAATATTCTATGAGAAGTAAGTAGACAAACAAAATGATAGGCATTCATAATGAGACACAGTGATAGGGACTAAGAAAAGCTAACTAGTCAGTTAAAGAAACAGTAACAAACATATAGATAGGCCAACAGACAGACAGACAGACAAGCGAGAGAGAGAGAGAGAGAGAGAGAGAGAGAGAGAGAGAGAGAGAGAGAGAGAGAGAGAGAGAGAGAGAGAGAGAGAGAGGGGGGTGCCTGCAAAATAAAGAAGTCAAAGAAAGAATGAAACAAAAAATAACCATGCTCTCTATCTATCTATCTATCTATCTATCTATCTATCTATCTATCTATCTATCTATCTATCTATCTATCTATCTATCTATCTATCTATCTATCTATCTATCTATCTATCTATAATTATCTCTCTCTCTTTATATATATATATATAATAAGAAAATATAACCAAACAGTTGTGTAAAACCGCAATAACTAATTAGGTTGGCCTAATTG
The DNA here is from genome assembly GCA_028751875.1 of Rapana venosa. Lineage (NCBI taxonomy): Eukaryota > Metazoa > Mollusca > Gastropoda > Neogastropoda > Muricidae > Rapana > Rapana venosa. The sequence continues at coordinate 38,236,558 of CM054139.1, forward strand.
CTTTAGCAAACTGCGTTTTGTTTCAACGAAATTCAATTCTTTTATTTCAAGATAACCAACGCACTCTCCTGTGATTTTTTAGCTTCATTCTCCTTATGCATGTAAATGTTGTCATCCATTCCCACTGATTCACAATGGCCTACTCCTCCAGAAGGCTGAACAGGCTGTTTAACATATACAGAAGATGTTCTGCAAACATTCCCACACAGGATCTCAGTTTATAGTTTCATCTGCGGGACTGTAAGGGAGTGAAGTTGGCAATGGTGTTAATTCCCAGGGGAAAATATCCCTTTGAAGGGGAAACTCGGTGGTGTCTCAAACCAGTCTCTCAGAGTGTGAGTGTAGTCCTTTAACTGCCAGGCTGTCCTGTCATCCAGTTTGATTCTGCAAGCATCCTATCCATATCTGCTAATAACGAAAAAACAAACTCAAGTTGGTAGGGGCTTTGAAACACATTTAACAACCACTAGACATTCAATATGCAAATGAGCATTGCTACAAAGAGTTTGCTTGGACAGTGAAATTGAGATAATAATGAGGGTCCCAGCAGGGTGAATCAGATATCTTGAGTGGATTGGTTTGTGCTTATTTGGGAAGCTGTGTTAACATTCGTCTGTTGGATGAACATATTTTTTCCTGTTTTTTTTATTTTTATAAAGTGTCAATGGGGTAATAGCAGTTGCAGCTGGGTTTAAAAATATAGCTGTGTCTACATAGGCTAGTTTGGTTTCCAAGCTCTTCTACCAGCAGAAAATTATAAATAAACATTTTCAGAGAGTGTTTCTGTAAAAAAACACTTTTATATAAAATCCATAAGACATGAAACAGGAATGCCTCCTTTCTATTAATCCAATAAACATTATAATAACACAGAATGTTTTCTTTTTTCTTCATGATAAGTTCATTGAAAAACAATAGTCTGTTACCTCTATAAAGTGTGGGAATTGTCACTACACAACCATTTTTATTTCAGCAATTTTGCATTTGGTTATTGTGGGCTCAAGCAAAAAAGAAGTATCAGTTTCATTGAAATATTACATCCTAATGCAAAAATGGTATGGCATCTAAAGCCCCACTAATGTATTGTTGGCTGCTTTGACAAAATATTCCATGAGAAGTAAGTAGACAAACGAAAAGATAAGCAGTCATGCTGAGACACAGTGATAGGGATGAAGGAAAGCAAGCTAATCAGTTTAAGAAACAGTAGCAAACATATAGATAGGCCATCAGACAGACAGACAGACAGACAGACAGGCGAGAGAGAGAGAGTGAGAGAGAGAGAGAGAGAGAGAGAGAGAGAGAGAGAGCGAGAGAGAGGAGAGAGAGAGGAGAGAGAGAGAGAGAGAGAGAGAGAGAGAGAGAGAGAGAGAGAGAGAGAGAGGGAGATAGGGAGAGGTGCCTGCAAATGAAGAATTCAATGAAAAAACTAAAACAAAAAATAGCCATACTCTCTCTCTCTCTCTCTCTCTCTCTCTCTCTCTCTCTCTCCTCTCTCTCTCTCTCTCTCTCTCTCCTCTCTCTCTCTCTCTCTCTCTCTATATATATATATATATATATATATATATATCTATATATATCTATATATATATATAAATATAAATATAAATATATATATATATCTAGATCTAGATCTAGATCTAGATCTAGATGTATATATAATAAGAAAATACAACCAAACAGTTGCGTAAAATTGCAATAACTAATTAGGTTGGCCTAATTGCTTTAGCAAACTGCGTTTTGTTTCAACGAAATTCAATTCTTTTATTTCAAGATAACCAACACACTTTCCTGTGATTCTTTAACTTCATTCTCCTTGTGCATGTAAATGTTGTCATCCATTCCCACTGATTCACAATGGCCTACTCCTCCAAAAGGCTGAACAGGCTGTTTAACATATACAAAAGATGTCCTGCAAACATTCCCACACAGGATCTCAGTTTATAGTTTCATCTGCGGAACTGTAAGGGGAGTGGAGTTGGCAATGGTGTTAATTCCCAGGGGAAAATATCCCTTTGAAGGGGAAACTTGGTGGTGTCTCAAACCAGTCTCTCAGAGTGTGAGTGTAGTCCTTTAACTGCCAGGCTGTCCTGTCATCCAGTTTGATTCTGCAAGCATCCTATCCATATCTGCTAATAACGAAAAAACAAACTCAAGTTGGTAGGGGCTTTGAAACACATTTAACAACCACTAGACATTCAATATGCAAATGAGCATTGCTACAAAGAGTTTGCTTGGACAGTGAAATTGAGAAAATAATGAGGGTTCCCAGCAGGGTGAATCAGATATCTTGAGTGGATTGGTTTGTGCTTATTTGGTAAGCTGTGTTAACATTCGTCTGTTGGATGAACATATTTTTTCCTGTTTTTTTTAATAAAGTGTCAATGGGGTAATAGCAGTTGCAGCTGGGTTTAAAAATATAGCTGTGTCTACATAGGCTAGTTTGGTTTCCAAGCTCTTCTAACAGCAGAAAATTATAAATAAACATTTTTAGAGAGTGTTTCTGAAAAAAAACACTTTTATATAAAATCCATAAGGACATGAAAATGGAATGTCTCCTTTCTATTAAACCAATAAATATTATATAACAGAATGTTTTCTTTTTTCTTCATGATAAGTTCATTGAAAAACAATAGTCTGTTTCCTCTATAAAGTGTGGGAATTGTCATTACACAATCACTTTTATTTCAGCAGTACTTAACAGTGTATTTTGCATTTGTCATATGTTATTGCGAGCTCAAACACATTATCTCTATTTGCCATCGTTTCACTAATGAAGCATATTGCTTGCAACCTCTTAAAGTGTACTGCTGCTCCCCTCCACCTCCTCTTTCTTTTAAAGTTTGTTTATTTTTCAAGAATAATGTAATAAGCACTCATGTGCTTTTTAACACACCCAGTCCCTGCGAGCATGCCCCTTTTAAGATCTTCTCTTCCCACCAGCACAATGGTCTTCTCTTCCCACCAGCACAATGGTCTTCTCTTCCCACCAGCACAATGGTCTTCTCTTCCCACCAGCACAATGGTCTTCTCTTCCCACCAGCACAATGGTCTTCTCTTCCCACCAGCACAATGGTCTTCTCTTCCCACCAGCACAATGGTCTTCTCTTCCCACCAGCACTATGGTCTTCTCTTCCCACCAGCACAATGGTCTTCTCTTCCTACCAGCACAATGGTCTTCTCTTCCCACCAGCACAATGGTCTTCTCTTCCCACCAGCACTATGGTCTTCTCTTCCCACCAGCACAATGGTCTTCTCTTCCCACCAGCACAATGGTCTTCTCTTCCCACCAGCACAATGGTCTTCTCTTCCCACCAGCACAATGGTCTTCTCTTCCCACCAGCACAATGGTCTTCTCTTCCCACCAGCACAATGGTCTTCTCTTCCCACCAGCACAATGGTCTTCTCTTCCCACCAGCACAATGGTCTTCTCTTCCCACCAGCACTATGGTCTTCTCTTCCCACCAGCACTATGGTCTTCTCTTCCCACCAGCACTATGGTCTTCTCTTCCCACCAGCACAATGGTCTTCTCTTCCCACCAGCACTATGGTCTTCTCTTCCCACCAGCACTATGGTCTTCTCTTCCCACCAGCACTATGGTCTTCTCTTCCCACCAGCACTATGGTCTTCTCTTCCCACCAGCACTATGGTCTTCTCTTCCCACCAGCACTATGGTCTTCTCTTCCCACCAGCACTATGGTCTTCTCTTCCCACCAGCACTATGGTCTTCTCTTCCAAAAGGTGAACAGGGTTTAACACATTCACAACATGTTCTGCATGCGTCCACACACAGGACCTCAATTTATAGTCTCACCCCAAGGACCACAGGAGGGTTGGAACTGATATTGACATTGGGGGGGGGGGGGGGGGGGTGGAGGTGGGTAAATGGGGAATCCCCTTTCACAGGCCTCTCTGTGGTGGGTCGAATCCAGGTGGTCAGATGGCGAGCCACTCTAACCACCAGCCTGTCCTGTCTCCATTCTTCCCTAACAATCGTTTGGTTATTTTCTCCTAAAGCAGTATCGGTCATCTTTACTCACATGATTCCAGGAGTTCCAGAAATTCATAATCATATGGATGTCCATGCCTACATTGGTGCACTTGCAGGTGCACGTTTATATATATAAATATGTATATATATATATATGTATATATATATATATATATATATATATATATATATATATATATATATATATATACATGTGTGTGTGTGTGTGTGTGTGTGTGTGTGTGTGTGTGTGTGTGTGTGTGTGTGTGTGTGTGTGTGTGTGATTTACAGTCATTTACTTACAGAGATCCAACCTCTGTAGATTCTCTCTCTCTCTCTCTCTCTCTCTCTCTCTCTCTCTCTCTCTCTCTCTCCTCTCTCTCTCTCTCTCTCTCCTTCCTCTCTCTCTGAAATCTATCCTGTGCATACAACTGTCTCTATTCTGTTTGTTTATGCATGTTTCATCATCATCATCATCATCATCAGTCCCGTGACCTTGGCGGTCGTGGGGAGACACGAAAGACGATGCCGTGGTAAGCCTCCTCCATCCATTTTCGGTCCTCGGCTCTGCGCAGTAGTGCCGAGTCATTCATCCTGGTCCATTCTCTGATGTTGTCCATCCATGACTTGTTCTGTCTTCCCCTCTTTCTGACACCTTAGAGTGTTCCCTGCAGTACTGTTTTTGGCAGAGTGTTGTGACGGGTGACGTGGCCGAACCATGTCAGCTTTTTTTTCTTTCAGCTTCTTCTTTATGCATGTTTACGTTGTACCTAATTCTTTAGACATTTCGTTATTGTTTGCTTAATTGAATGATTGGTTGATTTAGTTTTTTTGGACTGAGGGCTGGATGACAAAAGCAGCCATTGAGCTTGTTCTTTTCCCTAAAAAAAAAAGTTCATTTGTTCTCTCTTCTCTCTCTCTCTCTCTCTCTCTCTCTCTCTCTCTCTCTCTCTCTCTCTCTCTCTCTTCTCACCTTTTATCGTCCTGCTTACAGTCATAGTATATCCTGATGAAGGATTCATATTTTTATATTTTCAATACTTTATTGGACTTGCCTCTGTACTTAAGTTTTAATGAGTGCCCTATTTCAATATCTTATAATTATGTATAACAAGTATGTGTACCATTTGACAATGTGTAGATGTTTATCTTTATGACTTATTAAGTTTGGTTGTGTTATTTTTTCTTGGCTTTGTTGTTGTTCTTGTTCTTGTTGTTGTTGTTTGTCTGTTTTTCTCTTTTTTATCATCTTTTGTTGGTTTGGTTTTTTCTTCTCTTTTGTTTGTTTGTTTGTTTTGGTTACGGTTTTTTGGGGGGGGGGGTAGGGGTGGGGTATTTTTAGGATTTTCTTTTAATTGCTTGCTTTGGGGGGGGGGGGGAGGGTTGTTGGGGGGGGGGGAGGGTTGTTGGGGGGGAGCTGTTTTGAAAAGGGTTATTTCCCCTTGTTTTTATTGTGCGACTGTATAAGTATTGGGTTATTATTATTAAGATGTATCCCTAACGGGCGGGGACTGGATGTAAAAAAGCACATGTGTGCTTATTCATTATCCTCGAAATAAAAGAATTTGTCATTGTCATTGTCATTGTCATTGTCTCTCTCTCTCTCTCTCTCTGTACTGTGGCCTAACGCTGATATGCAATTAATTCATTCTCTCTCTCTCTCTCTCTCTCTCTCTCTCTCTCTCTCTCTCTCTCTCTATTGTTATTGTGTATTCTAATAAAGGGCATATTCATACTTTCGATTTTAAATATTATTTTGGACTTGTTGACTGTACTTGAGCTCCAGTGAATCTCCTATTTTAATATCTTATTATCACGTGTAACAACTATGTGTACTATTCTACAATATGAAGGTGTTCAATTTTATGATCTATAAGTTTGGCTTACTCTCTCTCTCTCTCTCTTCTCTCTCTCTCTCTCTCTCTCTCTCTCTCTCTCTCTCTCTCTCTCTCTCTCTCTCTCTCTCTCTCTGTTGTTATTGCTGTAGTTGTTACTTTGTTTTTTTGTTGTTGATTTGTTTGGGTTTTTTTGTGTGTTTGTTTTTTTGTTTTGGTGTATGTATGTGTGTGTGTGTGTGTGTGGAGGGGGGAACGGTGTTGGGTTTTTTAAATGTTTTTTTTTTCTTTTGTCATTTGTTTGTTTGTTTGTTGTTGTTTTTTCTTGTTTTTTGTTTGTTTGCTTGTTTGTTTGGGAGGGTGCTTTTGTCTGTTTTTTTGTTTTGTTTTGTTTTTTTGTTTTTTGTTGTTGTTGTTGGGGTTTTTTTGGGGGGGTGGGGGTGGGGTGGGGGGTTCTGGGGGTATGTTTTTGTCTTTTGCTCGTCCGGGGTTGTTTGTTTGTTTGTTTGTTTGTTTTTTCTTTTTCTCTCTTTTTCTTTAGAAAAAAGAGTTTTTTCCCTTTGCTTCTACTGTTTGAAAATATGAGTACTGAATGCATTTTCAAATGTGACCCCACGGGCGGGGACTGGATGTAAAAAAGCACACGAGTACTTATTCATTATCCTGAAACAAAAGAATTTGTTTCTATTACTTACAATGTGTAGAAGTTCTTTTTATGACTTTATTGGCTCCCCCCCCTCTTTATTATGTGAGTGTATGGGTATTGCACTTATTTTATTATCATGACATTCAATTTGTATGAGTATAATTAAAAAGTGTTTGTGTTGATCGTGTGCTATGTGAGTATTACATATTTAGTATTATCCCTGAAACCACCCCCCACCCCCCATCACACACACACTCACATACACACACACATACACACACACACACACATACACACACACACTCACTCACTCACTCACTCATATTCTCTCCCTCCATGACTGTACAGGTTTAGATTTCTTCTTTGTTTTGTTTCTTGTTTTTATTGTGTGGATGCATGGGTATTGAATTTATTTCATTATCATGACATATAATTTGCAACGAACATAATCTAAAAAGCAGTGTTGATGGGATCGCATACTGTTTTGGGAATTATATATTGGATATTATCTCTGAAATACACTCACACACACTTTCTGTCTCTCTGTCTCTGTCTCTCTATCACCTTTTATCGTCTTGCTTATAGTTATAGTGTATCCTGATGAAGGATTCATATTTTATATTTTCAATACTTTATTGGACTTGCCTCTGTACTTAAGTTTTCATGAGTGCCCTATTTCAATATCTTATAATTATGTGTAACAAGTATGTGTACCATTTGACAATGTGTAGATGTTTATCTTTATGACTTATTAAGTTTGGTTGTGTTATTTTTCTTGGCTCTGTTGTTGTTGTTGTTGTTTGTCTGTTTTTCTCTTTTTTATCTTCTTCTGTTGGTTTGGTTTTTCTTTCTCTTTTGTTTGTTTGTTTGTTTTGGTTAGGGTTTCTTTGGGGGTGGGGGGGTGGGGGGAATATTTTTAGGGTTTTCTTTTATTTGCTTGCTTTGGGGGGGGGGGGGGGTTGTTTGGGGGAGCTGTTTTTGAAAAGGGTTATTTCCCCTTGTTTTTATTGTGAGACTGTATACGTATTGGGCTATTATTATTAAGATGTATCCCTAACGGGCGGGACTGGATGTAAAAAAGCACATGTGTGCTTATTCATTATCCTCGAAATAAAATAATTTGTCATTGTCATTTGTCATTCTCTCTTCTCTCTCTCTCTCTCTCTCTCTCTCTCTCTCATCTCTCTCTCTCTCTCTCTCTCTCTCTCTCCTCTCTCATCTCTCTCTCTCTCTCTCTCTCTCTATCTCTTTTTCTCTTCTTTACAGTTTTTCTATCTGCAGTGTTACGTATTTGGTTTCAATTAGACTCTGTCACCCTTTACTGTAGTGTCTGGGTTTGATTGCAACTATATGTAACTAATGATGATTGGAAGAAGTAAACGAAAATAGAACGAAGAGAAAGATGGGGAAAGAATCCAATCAAAAAGAAGAAAAAATCCAACAAAGCTACGTGTATGTATGTGTGGTCGTGTGGAGCTGAAACTTATTTTTGATTATGTTTTGTTGTTTGTTTGTTTATTTAGTTTTTTTTTTAGAATGACCTTGGCATGGATGAATTTAGACAGACAAGCAATGTCTTTAGGTTGTCTGTCTCTGTGTTTGTCTGTCTGCCTGCCTGCTTGTCTTGGTTTTTGTCTGTCTTGGTCCCTCTATGTCTATATCTGTCTTTCTTTCTCTCTTTGTCTCTGTCTGTCTGTTTGTCTGTTTGTCTGCCTGCCTGCCTGCTTGTTTGTCTGCCTGTCTCTCTCTCTCTCTCTCTCTCTCTCTCTCTCTCTCTCTCTGTGCCCTCTCTCCCACCTTTTCTCTCTT
>CM054139.1:38252336-38254836 GCA_028751875.1 Rapana venosa
ACAGCGAGGCCACCAGTGCAGTGTACTACAACAACAACATTGGAGAATGGTTTCGAACAACAGTTGGAGTAAGGCAGGGCTGTCTACTCTCACCCACTCTTTTCAACATCTTCCTTGAGAGAATCATGGCTGATGCACTGGAACATCATGAAGGATCAGTCAGCATTGGTGGCAGAACGATCACAAACCTCCGCTTCGCAGATGACATTGATGGAATAGCAGGATCAGAAAAAGAGCTTGCCAGCCTAACAGAACACTTGGATAAGGCCTCCAAAACATACGGCATGGAAATCAGTGCAGAGAAGACCAAACTGATGACTAATAACACCAACGGCATTAGCACTGATATCAGGGTTAATGACCAGAAGCTGGAAACAGTTCAAAGCTTCAAGTACCTGGGAGCCATTGTATCAGACCAGGGATCCAAGCCAGAAGTAGTATGCAGGACTGCACAGACAATAACAGCTTTGTCAAAACTAAACACCATCTGGAGAGATAAAAATATCTCACTTATCTCCAAGATCAGACTAATGCACTCCCTTGTCATATCCATATTTCTGTATGCCTGTGAATCATGGACCCTGACTGCAGATTTGGAGAGAAGAGTACAGGCAGTGGAGATGAGATGCTTTCGGAGACTCCTTGGCATCTCCTACAAAGACCACATAAGCAACGAAAGCGTGCATAACAGAATCCAGCAAACCATTGGACCCTATGAGAACCTTCTAACGATCGTGAAAAAGCGTAAACTTAAATGGTATGGGCATGTCACAAGATCCCAAGGAATTACAAAGACAGTTTTGCAAGGCACTGTCCAAGGAGGAAGAAGAAGAGGCAGACCAAGGAAGAGCTGGGAGGATAACATCAGCGAATGGACAGGCCTAGAACTCAACAAAACCCTGAGAAAGGCAGAACAGAGAGAGGAATGGAGGGAACTGGTTGTTGAGTCTTTGAGGGTGCCCCCACGGTCGTCAGACTACGGGACAGATAGATAGATAGATTGTTGATGTTGTTGTTGTTACTCTACTACTACTACTACTACTACTACTACTACTACTACTACTACTACTACTACTACTACTACTACTACTACTACTATAATAATAATAATAATAATAATAATAATAATAATAATAATAATAATAATAATAATAATAATAATGATAATAATAATAATAATAAATGCAATTTATATAGCGCTATATCTTGCAAAGACAAATCAGAGCGCTTGCATTCAACATATTCTTACAGAGTCATGCAGCCAATAACTATCAAAAGCTTAAACAAAATTCAAATGTACGCACATATATATATACACACACGCACACACACACACGCACACACAACACACACACACACACACACACACACACACACACACACACACACACACACACACACACACACACACACACACACACACACACACACACACACAAATACACACACACACACACACACACACACACACACACAGGTTGTAGGCTTTGGCAGGGTAATGGGATTTGGGCTGTTGAAGACAGGGGCAGTTTTGAGATGAAAGAGGGAAAAAGTTAGGTTTGAAACAAATATGTCTTGAGGCTGGATTTAAATGTGTCATATGTAGGCCTCTGTCGAAGAGAGAGAGGAAGGTTGTTCCAGATGGATGGACCAGAAACAGAGAAAGAGCGACGACCAACGGTGGACTAGTTGAATCTAGGTATTCGTAAGCACAAGGTATCTGCAGCAGAGCGGAGGGAACGAGAAGGAGTGTACAGGTGAAGACATTCACAGAGGTAGGAGGGTGCTGTTTGGTGGAGACATTAATTTTTGTAACAGAGGGTCCTGATCTTATAGTTTACTCTCTGTGGCACAGGCAACCAGTGGAGAGATGGCAAGAGAGGAGTAATGTGTTCAGATTTGTTCTACTACTACTTCTTCTACTACTACTACTACTACTACTACTACTACTACTACTACTACTACTACTACTACTACTACTACTACTACTACTACTACTACTCCTCCTATTACTACTACTACTACTGCTACTGCTACTACTACTATACTACTGCTGCTGCTGCTTCTACTACTACTACTGCTACTACTTCTCTTCTTTTTTTGTTTTTGCTCTTCTTCTTATAATTATTTTTGTTATTATTCTTATTGTTATCATTATTATTATTATTATTATTATTATTATTATTATTATTATTATTATTATTATTATTATTATGGTTATTATCATTATTATTAGTGCTGTTGTAGTTGTTGCGTGTTTCTCAGCTTAACATCCTGGGGGTCACCCAGAACATGCACTTTGACTCGCTCATCCCACATGGAAATCACTGTACGAGTCAAAGCACACACTGGATAGGAAGTTTGCGTGCGTGATTTGTTTGAAATACTGAGCTACATAGGCAGCTATACCCCGACATCAGAGCATTTTAAAGGCACCAGTGTTATACACCAGGCCTTTTGAGTAGGACAGAGGAGGGGAGAGTGGATGTTGAAATGCAGA
>CM054139.1:38259836-38267336 GCA_028751875.1 Rapana venosa
AGCAGGACGGGGGACGTCACAGAAGATGAGGCAGCAAAAAAAAAAAAAAAAAAAAAAAGTCCTTCGGATGAGACTATAAACCGAGGCCCCGTGTGCGAACGCATGCAGAACATCTTGCGCACACGTTAAATCTTGTTCCGCTTTTCAAAAGAGTAGGCCATTGTGTGCCAGTGGGAACAGATGACAAAATTTACAAAACCGCATACACACGGGGACTGGATGTAAAAAAAAGCAAATGAGTGCTTATTCCATTATCTTCGATATAAAAAAGTTATCTGAGCGCTTTGATTGGTTGCTTTACAAGATTCAGCGCTATATGAATTCCATACATTATTATTATTATTATTATTATTATTATTATTATTATTATTATTATTACTGCTCTATGTCCTCAGTCCCCAAAACAAGTACACAGCGCAATGTTTTATACTTCAAAATATCTGTAAAAAAAATCAACAGAGAATGTTCCGACTAGCACTTTATAGAAGATACTACAAAACCTGGAAGCTAAAGATGGAGTGTAGCCTGTCTGTATATGCAAGGACCCAGAGAATAAGGGACACAGAATCCTATGAGCAGGTGACACCTCAACAAAGTTAACTCAAATGAGCACAGCCAGCAGTCCCTCAAGAAAGCCGGTCAGGATAACTGGCACACACAAACCACGGTCAGAATTTATCCTTACATCCAAAATGTTTTTATTCGTTTTTTCCTTACTGTTACAAAGGTCTGACTGAGCAAGGAAAGGTTACACAGACAACGACAGTGAGCACCATGATGACAAGCTTTCTTTATTTTGCTGCTGTGGTTGTCTGTCCTTTGCACAGAGGGTTCCACCTCTTTAAATGGAGAATATGCGTTATCATGCTACAAAGAACTTGCTGTAGATGAAGGCAGTTCCTAGCTTACATGTTCAAGCATAACAGCATGGTAATGTAGTCCTTGGAACTTAGCCTACCTCCATAACTGACCCAGTTGCTTTTTTGTTGCTGCCTGGTTGATAGGTGAGATTGCTAGACTCTTGCCTAGACAACACTGCAAAGACAGCCTAACACCAGCAAAAATAATAAGTTTTCTATGTTGAGAATTTTAGTTAAAATTATCAACAAACACAAAGTAAGAAAGCAATATTTTGTTATATTAAGATATAAAATGAGGAGTCGAATTGTGAGGTAAACACCCCCCCCCCCCCCCTCAAGGTCCAACTATCAAGATGTGCATACTAATGTACAACATTATTAACTCATAATTTCCTTCTGACGATGCTGTGGCCTGTCAGCATAGATAGCATCCCGAACTTATGGAAATTCTTTGCTAGGAATTCCCTCTTTTCTATCCCTGTCTCTGTCTTGCTCCTTTTCTACCTGTCACCTCTGTCTTGTCTTTTTTTCACCATCTTGGTCCAATTTCTTCACTTTTTTATAGAAAAAACCTTTTCAAAAACCAATTCTCCCTCGCTGGTCAGATTTGCTGGACCTGACTTATCAGGCACCTAGTGGCAGCGTTATGCTTTGTCACTCTTAATTATGACATACAACAGTAGTTGCTGTCTGAGCATTGGAAGAAGGAGAACCAGCCAAGCAGGTGACCAGGAAGAAAGCTAGGAAGAGAGAAAGAAGGACAGGAACACAGATGAAAAACAACCATATTTTGTGTAATGGACATTAAGCAAGTCAATAGGTACTATCTATATTTCACAACCAGCTATGATGCGACACTTGGCAATAATATGTCCAGACAGAATGGCCTAAATCTCCGGTTAACTCTCAGCCAGTTACGACCAGTGTCTGTGTCTAGTGTTTTATCTGTAATGGCTGCCAGTTTGTTGGTAAAGGGGCCAGGCAGCCAAAGTAGGTTGAATTACGGGTGCTTGTACCCTGGTTACGTTGTCTGTGTGGGTGCATATGTGTCTGTGGTGTGGCCATTCTGCTTCGGCTGCACTCCTGCAACGAGGGAGCACTGTCTATGTTTTTCTTTGTGTCTTACACAAATTGCTTTGAATGTGTGACAGGAGAGTTATAAGTTAGCTGATACAATTCACATAGACACACATAATACTCACGGACCCTGTGCGCGCGCACGCTTGCATGACTGTTCACATATACATATACTTGCATGCACACGTGTACGTGTACGTGCGTGCGCGCGCACACACACACACACACACACACACACACACTTGGGTGTGTGTCCATACACTTCTGAATGTTGTTTTTAATCGCCTGAGCTATTTTTCGGTTATTGCCTTAGTTTTCAGTTGTTTTATTTTTACCTTTTTGGTTTTGTTTTTCTGAATACTTTATCCTTAATCAAGGGACAGAAACAGATCACCATATCAAGCCCCAATACCCTCCACACAGACAAAGTAAATAGGACATATCTTGTATATCAAATGTTGTATTATTTTTCTGTACTACTTTTTTCTTCTGTTTGTTTTCTGTTTTCTGCGTATTTTTTTTTGAAGGACAGAATGAAGTCACCATTATTATCAAGCCCCGATACACACACATACACACACTCACACTCACACACACACACACACACACACACGCACAAACACACACACACAAGCACACACACACGCACACACGCTCACAACACACACACACACATGAGGTCCGCTGTCAGTAAAATCTTACACTCTTACACACACACATACATACACAAACACACACACACACACACAACACAACACACACACACACACATACATACATACACACACACACACACACACACACACACACACACACACACACACACACACACACACACACAACTGTGTGGAAAACATCCCGTTCATCAGTACCCTCACCAGGTCAGTGGACACTGTCCATGGCATGGCGTTCATCAGTACCCTCACCAGGTCAGTGGACACTGTCCATGGCGTGTGACTGTGGCTGCCCTGGGTCTGACATCAGCCCTGAAGTCTGCACAGCATGAACTGACCATCAAGTCATCTATCAGGTCATCTATCAGGTCATCTATCAGGTCATCTATCAGGTCATCTATCAGGTCATCTATCAGGTCAGCTGTCAGCTATCAGCCATTGATGGCTGTTTTCCTCACCATTTTTTCTTGTCTTCTTGGTGATTCAGGGGAAGTCAGTAGCACTGACATGACGTTGTGGGTGCAGGGCCCTTCGGAAGTGTGGTGTGTTATGAGGCTGTTTTTCTTTGTGTCAAGGTGTTTGGCTGCACCCTGGTATTAATTTGGGGGTCATGTAGTATCTTCTACAGTGCGAGTCGAAAAAAATGCTGGTGAGTTTTTTTCAAAGTATGAAAATACTGCTTTGTGCACTTGTTGTTGGGATTGAGGACATAGAGCAATACCAGGAAGTCGCGAGAAAGTTGGAAATAACCATCAAATGAGGTTTGCTTGCATTCCTACATCGTTGACCCCGCGCATGCATATTGTGATAAGGAAGCTAGCAAACGACAAAGGACTAAGGAGGTACAGTGTGTGCTGAAAAAAGTAATACAAATTTCAAACCTACCATATTTGTTCAAAATCACATGAGTTTTGAGTCAGAGGCTAGTCTTTCACAAAAGTGGTTTTTATTTCTGTGGATGCCTTAGTAGGTGCGGTATGAATATAAGAGTTACATAGAAAAACAGAAGGAAAAGAGTGATTTTTTTAACACCGGTGTGCGGCCATTGTTCCATAGTTTGGCTCTAGTTTAATGTGAGCGTCCTCTACTTTCCTCACCTTTACCCCCCTCCCCCCCATCCATCCCCATGACCCCGGCATGGGAGGAGGTGGGGGGGGGGGAAGGGGCTCTGTCTGCCTGTCTGTCTGTCTTTCTTTCCATGTCTGTGTTTATTCAGGTTGTTTTTGTTATGAGCTTCGACGACTGAGTGTTTTTTAAACCAACTGGCAATGTATAATTATGTTAAAAAGCATTTTCAAAGAAGAATTATCTCTGTAGCATAATGCCATAACATGTCCACCTCGTTTCTGTTGTGTTTTTTGCATTCCCCATCTAAAGGACTACGACCTTTATGAAGAACGGGATAGCCTAGTGGTCAGAACATTGCGCTCGCAATCTGACCACCCGGGTTCGATTCCCGTTCAAGGGGATATTTTCCCCTGGAGTTAACATCAGTGCAGACTCCACTCTCCCCAAAGTCCTTCGGATGAGACTATAAACCGAGGGGCCGTGTGCGAATGCACGCAGAACATCTTGCGCACACGTTAAATCCTGCTCCACTTTTCGCAAGAGTAGGCCATTGTGTGCCAGTGGGAACAGATGACAGAATTTACAAATCCGCATACACACGGGGACTAGATGTAAAAAAGCACAATAGTGCTTATTCCATTATCCACGATATAAAAGAATGTAAAAAAGAAGAAATATTTCATTTCACTTCACTTCATTTCTCGATTTGTTTGTTTTACAAGTTTCAGCGCTATATAAATTCCATTTTTTATTATTATTATTATTATTATTATTATTATTATTATTATTATTATTATTATTATTATTATTATTATTATTATTATTAATATTATTAATATTATTATTATTCTCATTATCATTATCATTACTACTACTACTACTACTACTACTACTACTACTACTACTACTACTACTACTACTACTACTAGTAGTAGTAGTAGTAGTAGTAGTATTTCCTGTCATCTCTCTCTCTCTCATATCAAAGGAGTTTGCTTTCTTTGCTTGAAATTACTAGTTGTGATTGTTTATGATAGTCCTTTCTCAGGGTGAGTGGTCGGATGGAGAAAAATGTGCCACTACTTATTGAATCCCTTGGGAATAAAGACTCTGTCTCTCTCCTGTACCCCCTGGAAACAAAGATTATCAATCAATCAGTCAATCAGTCAATCTCTATCTCTGTGGTCTGGATTATCTTTCTTGAGTTGCTACAAAACTCTCCCGAAAAAAGAGAAACAAAGCTTCAACAGCAGCAGCCGCGCAGCAACAGCAGCAGCAGCAGCAACAGCAGTAACACCAACAGTAGCAACAACAGCAGCAGTAGCAGCAGCAGCAACAGCAGTAACAGCAACAGCAGCAACAGCAGTAACAGCAGCAGCAGCAGCAACAGCAGTAACAGCAACAGCAGCAACAGAAGTAACACCACCAGCAGCAACAACAGCAGCAGTAGCAGCAGCAACAGAAGCAGTTGTCATCGGGTAGCTGGGGGAGAGGAGGGGATGGGGTGGAATGGAAGGGCGCTGCGTGTTATTGATTTTATTGAATTTGTGTCTTTCTCTGAACGAAATAAATCCTGACCCGCGCAATTACGGCGGCACAGGCGGCTCCCTTTTTACAGCAGACCACATCACTGGCTGCATAAAGAAGCAGTTGTCGGGGAGTGTTCTCACAACTTGCGTTCCTTTCAAACCGCCATTTCTTTTCTGCTGATTCCAGTTTGAGATCTTCGAAAACAATTTCGTCAGGGCTTATTTTCAGGGGGGTTGTTTTGTTTTGTTTGTTTCGTTTGGTTGTTTTTTTTGGTTTTCTCGGGGGGAAAGGGTGGGGGGAGGGTTCGTTTAGTTTGGGGGGAATCTGTGTCGTTTTTTGCCTCCCTTTTGTTGTTGTTAATTCAATGCTTTTTTGGTAGAAAAGGGTATCAGTTATTGTGTAGAGTTCTGTGTGAAAATATTACAAGTTTTTTTTTTGGGGGTGATGTTTCTTTTACCTTCACTGCATGATTTGTTCAGTTACAAACTAATTTTTTTTAAGATGCCTTTGCAGTTGCAGGTAGAGAGAGAGAGGAGAGAGAGAGGAGAGAGAGGGGAGAGAAGAGAAAAGACAGAGACGAGGCAGAGGGGACAGACAGACAGGCAGACAGAGACAGATAGATAGAGAGAGTCAGCTAGCCATCAATAGAGTCTGAAACAGAGACAGACAGACAGACAGACAGACAGACAGACAGACAGACAGACAGACAGACAAGTCAAGTCAAAATTTTTTTTCCAGATGGTACATTGAATAAGCAATTTGCTTTTTTCTTCATCAAGCCATCTATCTATAAGAGACAAGAGACAGAGAGAGGTTTTTATCAGATGCTTCGTTGCTCTCTCGTCAAAATTCTATACAGTCTCACAGTATTGCTGTAGTGTTTCTCCTCTCACATACCTGCTGTAGTCCTTTCCTATTCTTTTTGGTGCACTTCTTGCTAGATTTGTGCGCGCTACGCGCGCGTGTGTGTGTGTGTGTGTGTGTGGGGGGGGGGGGGGTGTGAGTGTGTTGGAGAGTGTGGGACTTTTTAAAGTCATTTGTAATCTTGATATCCATACACAAGAAAGTGAGATAAATCAACACTGGCTGGCTAATTCTGGAGATGGCGATAGCATGTCATTGTGAAACCAAAACCATTTTAGCACTGCTGTTTTCTACAACTACCAGTTGTTGTTTTTTTAAAATCAGGACATAACAAGTCTCTTACTGTATGAAACAAGCACGGAATATTCATCTTCAATGATTTCTCTTGGAAAAGGACGGTTAGAATATAGAATAATTCTCAACAGAGATCATTTAGTTTCAGTCTTTCTACATTTTCCTTTTGCCAGACAGATTGCATTATATCTTCAATGAGTAGTTTAAAAAAGAAGGTAAAGGTGTTTCCATCATAACCTATTAGTTGTTAAGAAGTGAGGTGTCAGAGGCCTCAGCTTCTCTAGGGGCCAGCATATTGAATGCGCGCGCCCATCTCCTCTCCCTTGCTGCTTTACCTTCCCTGACCCTAAAGAGGACAGGTACCCATTGACAGCTGGGTGAACTGGGGAACTGTACTGAAGCCAAAGCGTGCAAACGGTCACCCACCCACTTGGTAACCACTCTCAATGCTGCTTAACTTCAGCTTGGGGAAAGCGAGTGCTCTGACCACTGAGCTATCCTATCCCCCACTTCACTGAGAAATCAACAGTTAAACCCAGAGTGACAAAGTTTTCAAACAATAAAAGTTGTATTCGCTTCCCCCCTTTCATTTGACATAGATAAAGTTGATCAGCCAACCCTATTCTCCAAACAATCCGATCTTTGTTGCAGTGTTGCAATCTCTAAGTGGTGTCAGTTACCGTTCTTGCACGCAGAGAATAAGCTCCCTTACAGGGAGCAGCCAAATGGGAAAAGCGACAGGGAGAACGATTGCCTAAATTGGTGAGAGGGAGAGATGGAACCGCTACTGTGTGGATCGGTGGTTTAGTGGTAACGCGCCTGTCTAGAAAGCGAAAAGCCTGGGTCGGAAGTGTGCGGTGGTTTAAATTCCGTTTGGACCCGGAACTTCTCCCCACACCCCATCCATTAGACTACAAGCCACAAGCGGTGGTCTGGGCGATAGTATTTCGGATGAGACGGGTAAACCGAGGCCCGTGTGTTACACATAATTATTTAGCGCACGTAAAAGAACCCACGGCAACAAGAGAATTGTCCCTGGCAAAATTCTGTAGGAAAAAAGCCACCCTGATAGGGAAACATACAGCTGCAAAGAGAAAAAAAAAGGTGGCGCTGCTCTTGTGGCGACGCGCTGTCCC
>CM054139.1:38277336-38280516 GCA_028751875.1 Rapana venosa
TCTTGAAGGCAGTTAGGAACATATTTAGTCAGGAGGGAAGCAATTTTTCAACAGTATCACAGCACTGAAGTCTGAGTATCATCGCATAGAAATGATGATCAATATGGATGGTTGTTTATTATAAGTGAGAGTGTATCAGTTTAGAGAGTAAAGAGTAACAGGTGCCCAGGAATTATCCCAGCGGGAAACTCTTTCCAACCTTCCAATTGAAAGGTTTTGATTAATTAAGTATTACGAATAACTTTCTGGAACCTGTCAGTGAGGAAAGAAGTAAACCAGGAGAGGGCTGTGCCGCTAATACCCAAAGTATTGTGGAGGGCAGAAGAATGAATTGAGTGATCTAAGGTATCAAAGGCTGCAGATAAGTCAAGAATAGTGAGGAAGGGAGATTTATTCCTGCATCAGAAGCAAGTAGAAGTTAATCTTAAAGTGTGGACTAGAGGGATTTCGGTGCAGTGGTTGGGGCGTATAGGCCAGATTGAAAAGTGGGAAGGAGATCATTGGAATGAAGGTGACGTTGAGCTGTTTGAGAACACTTATCTAGTACTTATTAGTAGACACAAGGAAAGAAAGAGCACAGGCCTATAATATCTTCAGAATGTTGGGAATCGAGTCGTGCTTTTTTCAGTAGAGGAGTGACCTAATTGCTGTTTAAGCCTGATGGAAAATTATTTCTTGAACACAATGATGAGTTTATACTAATATAAGTATAAATAGGTACAAGTTTTGGAAGTGCCATGTGAGACTACAGAGCAGTTATGGGATCAGGTCGCATGAATTTTATAGTTATTTCCTTCAGAATTGTCATGATCATTTACACATGTGGTAAAGAAGGAAAAGAGAGGAGTGCCAGTGAACAGGGGATCAGAGATGCAAACGGCTGGAATTGAGTACTTGATCCAAGTCAGGAGCGTAAGTATCGAACTATGGTCCTGAGACCAGGCAGAACATATGGATGGAAGATCAGACAGGCTGTGGGTGTAAAGGCATAGGAGAAGTATTAAGATGGCCAGAACCAAGGAAAATGAAGGTGAGGAAAAAAGAGATATTAAGGAAAAGCACAGAGAACTTGGGAAGAGTAAGTAGTCTGACTTTGCTAGAATAGTATTAAGAGTTAGACTTTTGTTATTTAGTTTTTCGGAAAAGCTGTTTGTTGATTTCGGTTTTTGACTTCCGCCACAGCCGATCAAGTTGGCTGGCGTTTGCGCTTCGCTAATCAAGAATTCTTGGGAATAACCAAGGCGCACAGGGTCTGCCAAGGAGGAGATTGTCAGAAGGAGGTGCATGCTCATCAAGCATCGGCGGAGAAATAGGTTATAGTGATCAGAGAGGTCAGTGTGGTCAGTAGTATGTGAAAAACGTTCGGAATCTTGTGAAGAGAAGGTATGAATGTCTAAGGCCTTAAGATTGCAACGAGTAACAATTACTTCTTTCAGGTGACAGGTTTTGTGATGTTAAGATGTAAAAGATGGCGGAATGATCAATTGCAGTTCCGTCTTGGTGACAGAAACCGATTGTGACAAGATTAAAAGAAGCAATTAGTAATAAATCAGCCAGTCAAAAAAATGACCAGAACTGTGCGATGCTTTCGTTTTACCGAACACCCCGTTGAGAGAGAGAATTGATGACAGAGAAAAGAGAAAGAACGTTTGACATCTGGAGAGACAGGTTTGTCGAAATGAGAAGTTGAAGTCACCCGCGAATTATAAGTATTAGATGGGAGAGGAGGCTGTAGTGGTGCGAGGATTGGCTGGAATTCTGGAGAAAAAAGAGAAGATGTTATGATGTTTTAAAACGGGCCTGGGAGGTGGACGGTAAAGGCATCAGATATGTAATAGAGTGGCCATGTAAGGTTGATACTGATTACGCAAACATCAAAGAATCATGAGAGAATTGAAGGTTGTGACTGAAAGAAAGAACGGTTTCAATGTGTCCATTTGAAAATGAAGGCAATCCCACCAATCCTCGAGAGGATCGGGGGAAAGAAATATAATATATCCAGGAGGAGGTCCGCCTGGTTTTTTATGGTTCAGGGCCATGAGGTTTAAGCAAGTTATTCGGTGAGAGAAGGTTAAGTCAATGTATTTTTCAGAGATGAATCAGAGAATGTAGTCGCTTTTTCCATTATGGACAGACAGAATGCACATTAGAACAAACAAACATGAAGGAGATCTGAAGGAGGTGGAGAGGTTGAAGATGAATGTTTGAGTTTGGGACAAGCATTGCAGAGGAAGAGGACGAAGGCGAAGGTGGAGAAGCCGCTAGCGGAAGAACAGACAAAGTTATGATGGTGTAATCAAGGAGTAAAGATGGTTGAAAGAACTGTGCAAATCAGGGGATCGTAGTTTGACCACAACAAAGCAATAACAACATCAACATCAGACACAAAAAGAAGAGGGGAGAAGATGGCGGCTGTATGAGATGTGTGTGCGTGAGCTCCCGGCAAAATTGTATGTTACTAAAGTATATATTGAAAGGTCAGTGCCCCCATAGTGGTTGTTGCAGCGTGCTGAGGATAGTTCCTATAGTAGACCGTGGAATTCAAGCAAGTTGTGACTCTCGTTTGGTAGATATATTTGGAGAAATGTTCTTTCAAAAATTGATGTGCCTATTAATTTTTTTTCTTTATTTTTTCTTTTTCCATTTTTTCCTCCGCCTGTGTGAAGTTGAAAAAAAACGGGGGTGTGAAACTGCAGCTGCTGGCCTAGTAATCGACGGGTGAACGGCACTTGCAAGATTATGAAAAATCATGTGCAGGCGGCGGCTGTTCACCCAAAAACCTGTGGGTTGACAGTTTCCCATTTGGCCTCACACTGTGTACCTGTGACCTGGTATGTTTTACATATTGTCAGAGATCAACAGTAGCGGATTGTAGGGACGTCCTGCATGCATACCAGTGTGACATGACGGCCCTT
The DNA here is from genome assembly GCA_028751875.1 of Rapana venosa. Taxonomy (NCBI): domain Eukaryota; kingdom Metazoa; phylum Mollusca; class Gastropoda; order Neogastropoda; family Muricidae; genus Rapana; species Rapana venosa. The sequence goes on from CM054139.1 coordinate 38,280,252, forward strand.
TGATCTCTTCCTTCTGCGAGCCTACGACCTTTGTTTTATTTACAAAACACGGACGTGGGTCTTCACGATTATAAACAGTACAATATACATAACCGGTTTCATGCACATGTTCAATGATAGTTAAACTGTGAAGGAAGCCAAAACAATGGCATCAGGAAATCCTTACTTGTGACCGAGGTCTCGCTGATACTTTACAAGGACAAGTGAGCATTTTCAACTTTGGAGTATAAAGTCAATAAAACAGAAAAAAGAACCTAGGGTTTAA
>CM054139.1:38281016-38291016 GCA_028751875.1 Rapana venosa
AAGACAGAGCCTAACACGCAGCACAGGTAAATTTTATGCTGAGAATTTTAGTTAACATTGTCCATAAATACAAGGTAAGTACGCAATTATTTTTTAATTAATATAATCATTAAATGAGGAGTCGAATCGTGAGGTAAAAAAACAACCCCTCAAGATCCAACTATCAAGATGTGCGTACTAATGTACAACATTAACTCATAATTTCCTTCTGACATGCCGCGGCCTGTCAGCATAGATAGCATCCCGAACTTACGGAAATTCTTTGCTAGGAATTCCCTCTTTTCTATCCCTGTCTCTGTCTTGCTCCTGTTCTACCTTTCACCTCCTTCGTGTCTAGTTTTTCACCATCTTGGTCCAATCCCTTAACTTTTTTTCTAGAAAAAAATAACTTAAAAAAAATCAATTCTCCCTCGCTGGTTAGATTTGCTGGACCTGACTTATCAGGCACCTAGTGGCAGCGTAACGCTTTGTCACTCTTAATTATGACAGACAACAGTAGTTGCTGTCTGAGCGTTCGAAGAAGGAGAACCAGCCAAGCAGGTGACCAGGAAGAAAGCTATGAAGAGAGTAAGAAGGACAGGAACACAGATGAAAAACTCAACCATATTTTGTGTCATGGACATTAAGCAAGTCAATAGGTACTATCTATATTTCACAACCAGCTATGATGCGACACTTGGCAATAATATGTCCAGACAGAATGGCCTAAATCTCCGGTTAACTCTCAGCCAGTTACGACCATTGTCTGTGTCTAGTGTTTTATCTGTAATGGCTGCCAGTTTGTTGGTAAAGGGGCCAGGCAGCCAAAGTAGGTTGAATTACGGGTGCTTGTACCCTGGTTACGTTGTCTGTGTGGGTGCATATGTGTCTGTGGTGTGGCCATTCTGCTTCGGCTGCACTCCTGCAACGAGAGAGCACTGTCTATGTTTTTCTTTGTGTCTTACACAAATTGCTTTGAATGTGTGACAGGAGAGTTATAAGTTAGCTGATACAATTCACATAGACACACATAATACTCACGGACCCTGTGCGCGCGCACGCTTGCATGACTGTGTTCACATATACATATACTTGCATGCACACGTGTACGTGCGTGCGCGCGCACACACACGCATACACGCGCGCGCGCACACACACACTTTGGTGTTTATCCATACACTTCTGAATGTTGCTTTTAATCGCCTGCGCTATTTTTCGGTTATTGTCTTAGTTTTCAGTTGTTTAGTTTTTACCTTTTTGGTTTTGTTTTTCTGAATACTGTATCCTTTTTCAAGGGACAGAAACAGATCGCCATATCAAGCCACAATACCCCCCACACAGACACAGTAAATAGGAAATATCTTGTATATCAAATGTTGTTTTATTTTTCTGTACTATTTTTTTCTTCTGTTTGTTTTCTGTTTTCTGCGTATCCTTTTTTTAAAGGACAAAATATTGAATCACCATTATTATCAAGCCCCTTTTTCACACACATACACACACTCACACTGACACCCCAAAACACACACACACCACAACACACACACACACACAACACCCCAACAAACAAAAACACACACACACACACACACCACACACGCAAAAACACACACACAAGCACACACCACACGCACACTTTGCCAAAACACACACATGGGCCGCTGTCAGTAAAATTACACTTTTCCCCACACACATACAACAAAAACCCAAAAAACACACCCCACACACCAAAACAAAAACAAAATACAACATACACCAACAACACACACACAAAAACACACCCCAACAACACACACAAACACAAAAACACACACATTACTGTGTAAAAACATCCCGTTCTCAGTACCCTCACCAGGTCAGTGGCATGTCCAGGCAGGGCGTTCACGTTCCCTCCCCAGGTCGTGGACATGTCCATGTCAGTGACTGTGTGACCCCCGGGTTGACTCCCCCTAATTGCCAGCAAACTGCCCATAAGTCATAATCAGGTCATCTACGGTCATCTATCGGTTTCATCTATCAGGTCACAATCAGGTCTCTATTGGTCATAAATCAGGTCACAATCAGGTCATCTATCAGGTATTATCAGGTCATTACGGTCATAAATCAGGTATTTTTGGTCATCAATCGGGTCATCAATCGGGTCATCTATCAGGTATCTATCAGGTATCTATCGGGTACTATCAGGTCAGCTGTCAGCGTCACCCACTGATTGCCTTTTCCCCTCACGTTTCGTTGTCTTCACGGGCTGCCTCTTGGCATTAGGGGAAGTCAGTAACACTGACAGGGTTTTGGGGTTTTGGGGGGCCCTGCCGAATGTGGTGTGTTAGGGGGCTGTTTTTTTTGTGTCAAGGTGTTTGGATGCCATGGTGTTTTTTTGGGGGCTTTTAGTATTTCTTAGGTGCAGTCAAAAAAAAATGTTGGCGTTTTTCGCAGTTTTTTTAAAGTATGAAATATTTCTTGCACACTTGTTTTGGGTTTGAGGACATAGGCAATACCGGGTTGTCACGAGAAATTTGGGAAATGATCACAAATGAGGTTTGCCTGTATTTTCAGCGTTGCCCCACGCATGCTTTTGCGGTAAGGAAGCAGTGACGACAAAGGACTGATGGGCCAGTGGTTGTGAAAAAATTTAAAAAAAATTAAAACCTACCAAAATCACAAAAGTTTTGAGTAGAGGCTAGTCTTTCAAAAAAAGTGGTTTTTTTTTTGGGGTTGCCTTGTAGGTGCGGTATAAATATAGAGTTAATAAAAAAAACAAAAGGAAAAGAGTGTTTTTTTAAACCGGGTGTCGGCCTTTACCATAGTTTGGGGCTCTATTTTTAATGTGGGCCCTACTTTCCCCCCCCCCCCCCCCCCCCCCCCTACCCTCCCATGACCCGGCATGGGAGGAGGGGGGGGGGGGGGGGGCCTGTCTGCTGTTGTCTGTTTTTCTCCAGTCTTTGTTTTTTAGGTTGTTTTTTTTATGGCGTCGACGAATGAGTATTTTTTAAACCAAGGGCAGTGATAATTATGTTAAAACTTTTTTAAGAAAATTTATGTAGCTTAATGCCATAACATGTCCCCCCTAAATTTTGTTGGGTTTTTTTTGCATTCCCCATCAAAAGGGATACGCCCTTTTATGAAGAAAGGGTGCCAGTGGCGAGCATTGCGCTTGCAACTGACGCCCGGGGTTCGTTTTCCCGTTAAAGGGGGATATTTTCCCGGATTTAAAACATCTTGGGCAGACTCCACTATCCCCAAAAGCCCTTCGGATGAGCTAAAAAACCGGGGGCCGGGTTGCGAATGCAGCAAACATCTTGCCCACAAAAATCCTGCCCCCCTTTTCGAAAGGTGGGCCATTGTGTGCCAGGGGGAAAAATGAAAAAATTTTCAAATCCGATACACACGGGGACGGGCGAAAAAAAGCAAAAGTGCTTTTCCCCTTTACCTCATTAAAAGAATAAAAAAAAGAAGAAATATTTCTTTTCACTTATTTCTTTTCTCTTTTTGTTTTTTTTTCAAATTTCAGCGCTAATAAATTCCTTTTATTTTATTATTTTTATTATTATTTTATTTTATTTTTAATTTATTAATTTAAATTTATTATTATTATCATTATCATTACTACACTAAAAATAATCTACTACTACTATACTACTATGTATAGTAGTGTTTTTCCCTTTCCCTTCTTCTCCCCATATCAAAGGAGTTTGTTTTCTTTGTTTGAAATTACTAGTTGTGTTTGTTTATGAAGTCCTTTTCTCAGGGGAGGGTCGGATGGAAAAAAAATGTGCCACTACTATTGAACCCCCTTGGGAATAAAACTCTGTCTCTTCCTGTACCCTTGAAAACAAAGTTATAATCAATCGTCAATCGTCAGTCAGTCAATCTCTCTCTCGGTGGTCTGGATTATTTTTCTTGATTGCTAAAAAAACTCTCCGAAAAAAAGAAAAAAAAGCTTCAACAGCGCAGCCGGCGAAACAGCGCAGCAGCAGCAACAGCAGAACCCCAAACAGTAGCAACAAAGCACAGTACGCAGCAAAACGCAGTACAGCAACCACAACGCTAAAAAAAACAGCAGCAAAAAACAGCAGCAGTAGCAGCGCAACAAAAGCGTTGTCATGGGGTAGCGGGAGAGGGAGGGGACGGGGGAAATGGAAAGGGGGCCTGCGTGTTATTGATTTTTTGAATTGTGTCTTTCTCTAACGAAATAATCCTGACCCGCGAATACGGCGACACAGGCGGGCCCCTTTTTCAGCAGACCACATCAGGGCTGCAAAAAGAAGCATTTGTCGGGGAGTGTTTCAACAACGTGCTTTCCTTTTCAAACCGCCATTTCTTTTCTGCTATTCCAGTTTGAGATCTTCGAAAAAAAATTCGTCGGCTTTTTTTTCAGGGGGGTTGTTTTTTTTGTTTTTTTGTTTTGTTTTTTTGTTTTTTGTTTGGTGTGGGGTTTTTCGCAGGGGGGGGGGGATTCGTTATTTTTGGGGGGAAACTGTGTGTTTTTTGCCCCCTTTTTGTTTTTGTTAATTAAATTGCTTTTTGGTAAAAAGGTTATAGTTATAGTGTAATTTTCTGTGTGAAAATATTAAAGTTGGTATTTTTGGTGATATTTTTTTACCTTCACTGAATAATTTGTTTCATTACAAACAAATTTTTTTTAAAAGATCCCTTTTGCAGTTGCAGGGAGAGAGAGAAGAGAGAGAGAGAGAAGAAGAGAGGGAGAGAGAAGAGAGAGAGAGAGAGAGAGGAGGAGAAGAGGAGGGGGGACAGCAGACAGACAGACAGACAAACGAGAAGGTTTTACAGATTTTCCTTTGCTCTTGCGTAAAAATTCTATACAGTTTACAGTATTGCTGTAGTGTTTTCCTCTCAATCCTCTGTAGTCCTTTCCTTTTATTTTTGGTGCGAGTGCGCGCGCGCGCGCGCGCGCGCGTGTGTGTGTATGTGTGTGTGTGTGTGTGTGAGTGTGTGAGAGTGTTGGGGACTTTTATAAAGTCATTTGTAATCTTGATATCCATACACAAGAAAGTGAGATAAATCAACACTGGCTGGCTAATTCTGGAGATGGCGATAGCTTGTCATTGTGAAACCAAAACCATTTTAGCACTGCTGTTTTCTACAACACCAGTTGTTGTTTTTTTTTAAATCAGGACTAAAAAGTCTTTTTTACTGTATGAAACAAGACGGAATATTTATCTTAAATGTTTCTCTTAAAAAGGACGGTTAAAAATTATGAAAATTTCAACAGAGATCATTTATTTCATCTTTCTCTTTTTCCCTTTGCCAGAAGATTTGCAGTTACTTAAATGAGTATTTTAAAAAAAAGGGGGTCAAGGTGTTTCCAAAACCTTTTATTTGTTAAGAAGTGAGTGTCAGAGACCTCAGTTTCTAAAGAGGCCACAAATTGAGGGGGGCGTCCACCCTCTCCCTCGGCTTGACCTTTCCGACCCGCAGGGGCAGGTCCCCATTTAAAATGGGTGAAGGGGGAAAACTGTATGAAACAAGGCGCGCAAACGGTCCCCCATTCAAATGGCAACCACGCTCAATGTGTTTAAACCTTTAGTTTGGGGGAAGGGGTTTTGCTCTCCCCCATGAGCTACCCTGTCACCCCTTCACTGAGAAATCAACATTTAAAAAACCCAAAGTGACAAATTTTTCAAACAAAAAAAGTTGTATTCGTTTCCCCCCCTTTCATTTGACTAGTAAAGTTGATCAGCCAACCATTTCCAAACAATCCGATCTTTGTTGCAGGTTGCAATCTCTAAGTGGGTCTTTTACCGTTCTTGCACGAAAAATAAGCCCCCTTACAGGGGCAGCCAAAGGGAAAAGCAAAAGGGGAACGTTCCCAAAATTGGGTGGGGGGGAGGATAAAACCGCTACGTGTGGATCGGGTTTAGTGGTAACGCGCCTGTTAGAAAGCGAAAAGCGGGGTGGGAAAGTGTGGGGTGTTTAAATTCCGTTTGGCCCCGGAACTTCTCCCACACCCCACCCTTTTAGACTACAAGCCAAAAGCGGTGGTTGCGATGTATTTCGGATAGAGGGAAACCCAGGCCCGTGTGTTACACATAATTATTTAGGCACGTAAAGAACACGGGAACAAGAGAAATTTTCCTGGCAAAATTTTGTAGAAAAAAGCCCCCCTGATAGGGGAAAAAACAGCTGCAAAAGAAAAAAAAAAGGTGGCGCTGCTCTTGTGGGGACGCGCTGTCCCCGGGGGAGCGGTCCGGTTTCACGTAGAGAAAACTGCCGTACTTAAAAAATGGGATAAATAAACAAACAATAAATAAAAATAGATAAAAAAATGAATTCTGTCGATGATTTTTTTCAGGCATGGACCTTGTCAAAGTGAAACAATCCTGGCACACACCACACACACACCACACCACCCCCCACACACACCACCACACCCCCCACACACACACACACACACCCAACACACCACACACACACACACACATGTTTTACCCATGCACAAAAAAAAGTCAGGGCGTCAGCAAGCCACAGTTGAGATGACAGATTTTCTTCAGCTGCACTTTGCCCTCAGGGAGTGCCACACCTGTCAGCATAAACAGCATCCCCACCTTCTGGAAAATATGTGCAGGAATTCCTCTTTTCTATCCCCCTTTCCCTTTTTTCTGCCTTTTTCCTTCCCTCCTGTCCCTGCTTCTTTCTGTTTTCTGCCTTTTGGTTTTTTCTCCGCCTTTTTCCCCCCCCACAATGAACAATTCTCTACGTGCGGGCCCGACTTGTCAGGCGTAAGGCAGCGCCACCATTGTCGCTCGAAAAACAGACAAATTTTGCTGCTGGCGTTGATTTGACGAGAATTTTAAAAATCGTTGTTAGAAAGGGACGTATGCGCGTGCGCGCGCGTGTGGGGTTTAAGATGTCCCCGGAAAAGATGAATTCAAGAGAGGGTGAGCAAAACACTGACTAAATGCATAGACAAGTTGGAGTTACTCTCCAGTTTTTTAAAACGAAGGGTGTGTGTGTTTGTGTGTGTGTGTGTGTGGGTGTGTGTGTTGTGTGTGTGGAGGTGTGGGTGTGTGCGGTGTGTGTGTGTGTGTGTGTGTGTGTGGTGTGTGTGTTTTGTGTGTGTGTGTGTGTGTGTGTGTGTGTTGCTCTTTTAAACGACCGGTTTTTCCCGAATTACTGTAATCATTTGTAAAATTTACACAGAACAATGTCGTTAAATCAACAATAGACATTAAAGGTTGGATGCAACAAAAGGCATATTTAAACTTCAGCTTATTCACAGTGGTTTTTTTTTTTGTGTTACCAACAACCCCTTTTTTTTTGCTCAACTTTTAATGTTTTTTGTCTTGAAACAATATGTTTTTTTTCTTTTGGGTTAGACGGTAAAAAATAAAAATTACCCACATCACAGATTTTTAATTTTTTTTTTTTCCCTTTTAAAAATTCAGTTTCCAAAAAAAATGTCAATGGTTGACATAGTTAGAAAAACAAATCAAAAACATACCCCACACATTTTCCAGACATTACGACTGTCTGTCAATATTCCCCTCCTCTCTCTCTCTCTCTTTCTCTCTCTCTCTCTCTCTCTCTCCCCCTTCTCTCTCTCTCTCCTCTCTCTCTCTTTATAGTTTTAAAAAAGTCATAGTCGCCCTTTTCCCCCTCCCAAACCATCGAATTTGCTGAGTGAAAACCTTTGGGGGGTTGGAGTTATCGTCCCTGGCTCAGAATAACTCTCCCATAGGGAGGGGGGGAAAAGGGAAAATGACATGGAGAATGATTTTCCAATTGAGAAAATGGAAGGATTTTAAACACTTCGTTAGGGGTTGTATTTCGCAAAATTTTTCCGCAAATTAAGCGATTTATTTGGAAAAAGAAAAATTGCGAAAAAATTTTCGAAGAAGAAGAATGCGAAAAAATTGCGAAATTGCAAAGAAGAAGAAGAGAAGAAGAAAACAACAAAAACAACAAAAAAAATTGCGAAAAGCAAAAAGCGAAAAAACAAATTGCGGGAATTGCGAAGAAGAATTTCGAAAAAAAGAAGAACTGCGAAAAAGAATTTCGAAGAAAAATTTCAAAAAAAAGAAAAAAGAATTTGGAGAAAAAGAAAAAAGGGAACTGCGAAGAAGAAAAAGAAGAATTTCGAAGAAGAAGAAGAAAAAGAAAAAGAAGAAGAAAAAGAAAAAACAAGAACAAGAACAAGAGAAGAAGAAAAAGAAGAAAAAAAAGAATTTCGAAAAAAGAAATTTCGAAGAAGAAGAAGAAGAAGAAAAAGAAAGAAAAGAAGAAGAAGAGAAGAAGAAGAAGAAGAAGAAGGAGAAGAAGAATTGCAAGAAGAAAAATTTCGAAGAAGAAGAAGAAAAAAGAAAAAGAAAAAGAAGAAGAAGAAAAAAAGAAGGGAAAGAAGAATTGCGAAGAAAAGAATGCGAAGAAAAGAAAATTTCGAAAAAAAGAATTGCAAGAAGAAAAGAAAAAGAAAAGAAAAAGAAGAGTTGCGAAGAAGAAGAAAAAATTTCGAAGAATTGCGAAAATTGCGAAAAGAATTGCGAAAGAAGAAGAAAAAGAAAAGAAAAGAAGAAGAAGAAGAGAAGAAAAAAAGAAGAAGAAGAAGAATTCGAAGAAAGGGAAGAAGAAGAATTGCGAAATTGCGAAGAAGAATGCAAGAATTCGAAAAGAAGAAAAATTGCGATGAAGATTTGCGAAGAAGAAGAAGAGTTTCGAAGAAGAAAAGAAAAAGAAGAAAAAGAAGAAGAAGAAGAAGAATTTCAAAGAAGAAGAAAAAGAAGAAGAAGGAAGAAGAAGAAAGAAGAAGAAAAAAGAAAAAAAGAATTTCAAAAAAAAGAAAAAAAAGAAAAAAAAAGAAGAAGAAGAAGAAAAAGGAGAAAAAAGAAGAAAAAGAAGACAATAAAAGATAAAAAGGTGGAAACAGTTTTCATCATCTTTTAAGTAAAAGACGTTTGGTTTAATTTCTTTTTTGTAGGTTAAGGGAAGTTCGAACACACAGACAGGGAGTATAAAAAAAACTATTTTTTTTTTCCCCCCCCCTCTTCAGGGGGGTGGGGTTGCCATCTTCCAAAGACACATTGGGGAAGTCTCTTTCTTTCGCCAACCTTCAATTCTCACATGAATTTTTTGTAGTTTGCGAAATCAATCTCAAACCTCTGGCCCCTCTATTACTTTCTGCTGCCCCCTTTCCGCCACCTCCCCGCTAAAAAACAAACCTAAAATCTTTCTTTTCACCCAAAAAACCCGTCACTCCCCGACCCCTACGCCTCCTTCCCCCAAACTTTAATTCTTGGTGACTTCAACTTCCATTTCGACAAACCCCCTTCTCCAGATGTCAAACGTATTTCTCTTTCTCGTCCAAAAATTCTCTCTCTCAACTGGTAAACGAAGCAACGCACAATCTGGTATATTTTAGCGGGCTGATTACAAAGTTCATTTAATCTTGTAAAATCTGTTTCGTCACCATGAACTGCATTTGATCATTCCGCCATTCTTTTTCCCTCTAACATCAAAAAACCTTTTTGAAAAAAAATATGTTACTCGTTGCAATCTTAAGGGCCTTTGACATTTATACCTTCTCTTCACGGCTTTCCCAACTTTTTTTACAAACCTCTGACCACAAACTCTTGATCACATAACCTATTCTCCACCAACTGCTTGATGAGCAAAAGCACCCCCAAGAATCTCCTCTTGACAGCCCTGTCGCCATGGTATCCAAGCTCTTGATAGGAAGCGCAAAAAGCCGGCAAAATAGAACGCCAGTGGCGGGGAAATCAAAAAACCAAAATCAACAAAAAGTTTTCCGAAAAAAAAAAACAAGTCAAATTAATCCTTCAGCAAAGCAGACTATACCTTCCCCAAATTCCTGTGCAAAATATAAAATTTTTTTTTTCCCCCATAAATTCCTTGGATCTGCAAAACACTCCTCTGCTACACCCACGCCGTTGAACTTCATCCTATTTTTTTGCCCCTTTTTCTCAGACAAAGTTCAAATTACGCTCCAGACTGGATAGACTCAATTCCGCCCGTCCCCCTGATCCCGTTTACTGACACTCCTCCTTTT
>CM054139.1:38296016-38341016 GCA_028751875.1 Rapana venosa
TAACAAACACAAACACAACCTTTTTTACCCAGCTACAAAAACCATCCCCCCATCCCCTGTCCCCAACCCCCTCCCATGTAACATTAGAAGGACTGTTAATTCTTTTTAGGGACCAAACATGCCTGTACACAGTTTCCCAAATAATCACAAACCAATCAACTCAAGGATATCTGATTCACCCCCTCTGGAAAACCTCATTATTTTCTCAATTACACTGTCCAAGCAATCTCTTTGTAGCAAAGCTCATTTGCATATTGAATGTCGCCTGGGGGAGAAATTAGTTCAAAGCTGTTACTGACTTGGGTTTCCCCCCTCTGCAGACCTTGATAAAATGGAGGGGAAAATCGAAGGGGATTTAAAAAGGGAACTGTCAGTATTTGCACATGATGCCAACTTAATTAGTGAATGTGTTTTTTCCCCAAAATGTTTTTGCTGTGTTCCTATGACTACTCTTTATTTGTGGTCATTTCTTTGTGTTGTCTTTCAGACAGGCCTTCTGTGTTTGCCATGGCCTAAAAGTTAATAAAAGAAAAGAAAAGTCATTGAGGTATAAACACCTAGGACATCCCTTTCTGTCCCTGCCTGTTTGTCTCTCTGTCTATTTATCTCTTTCTGTATGTCTCTGTCTCTCTGTTTCTGCGAGATTGGATTGTAAAAAGCATTTGGGTGCTTATTCATTATTTTCGAAATAAAAGAATTTGTCATTGTCATTGTCTCTCAGATTGTAAAGCAAAGCTTGGCCTAAAATGTTCATGCTTTGGGTATTAAAGATGATTCATTCTCTATCTGTCTCTCTGCTTGTCTGTCCATTTTGTCTGTCTGTCTGTCTGTCTGTCTCTCTATTTGTCTGTCTGTCTGTCTCTCAATCTCTCTCTCTCTTTCTCTCTGTCTCTCCAACATCCTAATGTATTGTTCTCCTGGTTGCAGTGCCCCTGTCTGCCTATCATTGAAAAGACAGACATTCAACACACCCAATGATAAGCTTGTAAGGGTTCAGGCATTCTGGTTCTTCTTTTTTCAAACTTTGCAACAACAGTTAAACTTTCTCTGTATCCTTTTACGTTGGTCAAATGGACAGCTCAGTCTCTGGCTGTGATGAAGGCAGCTGTACTCTGCTGCAGGTCCTCCCTCCCAGTCTCCACAGAGCTTCTTGACCACTGGGGGGGTGGTAGCGGTCAGTCAGGCCAGATCCTCTTTTGGAGGGATTCATACAACATTAATACAACATTAAAGAAATATTTTTCTCTGTGGTTTCTTTCCTCAAAATGTTTGCAGAAAAGATCAATTCACACAGACCTTTTCCTTCTCATCATTCCTTTTCAAAAGGAAAACAGTGACATTAGGAGGTTAATGTGTCTGCACACAACATCCCAAATAATCACAGACCAATCAACTTAAGGATATCTGATATCTGATCCACCCCCTCTGGAAAACCTCATTATTTTCTCAATTACTCTGTCTAAGCAATCTATTTGTAGCAAATCTCATTTGCATATTAAATGTCAGGTGGAGGGGAAATTAGTTTCAAAGCTATTACTGACTTAGGTTTCTCTTGTCTGCAAACATTGATAAAATGGTTGTAAAATCAAAATAGATCACAGAAGGGAAAATGTCAGTATTTGCACATGATGCCAACTCAATTAGTGAATGTGTTTTTGCAACACATTTTCATCGTTAACTTATGATTACTTTTTATTTGCAGTGGTTCTCTGTGTTGATATCTTCAGTTTAACGTCTATTCACATTTAGTCGTTTCTCTGTGTTCTTTTCCAGAGAGGCCTCCTTCATTTGTGAAGGCCTAAAGCTATATTAAAAGGGAATCTAAAATGTCATTGAAGTATAAAATCATAAAATACCTCTGTCTCGTTCTGTCTGCCTGTCTGCCGCTCTATCTCTCTGTCTGTCTGTTTCTCTGTCTCTGTCTCTCAGATTGTAAAACTATGTTTGACTTAAAATCTGAATTGTTGCCTGTTAAAGATTATTTATTCTCTGTCTGTGTGTCTGTTTATCTGTGTGTGTGTGTGTGTGTGTTGTGTGTGTGTGGGTGTGTGTGTGTGGTGTGAGCGTGCCTACCTGCCTGTCTGTCTGTCTCTCTCTGTGTCTCTCTCTGTCTCTATCTCTTTGTCCCTGTCTCTGTCTCTGTCTCTCTCTCCTTCGGATGAGACTACAAACCAAGATCCCGTGTGTGAACTCACTCAGAACATCTTTTGCATACGTTAAAAGCCCGTTCTGCTTCTCGGAAGAGTAGACCATTATGTGCCAGTGGGAACGGATGACAAAATTGACAAAATTGCATACACACGGGGAATGGATGAAAAAAGCACATGAGTGCTTATCTGATAATATAACTCCTCTCTACTGGCTGCCTGTGCCACACAAAGTAAGCTATAAGATAAGTACCCTGTTACAAGTGTCTCCACAAAACAGCTCTCTCCTACCTCGGACTATGTTCACCTATACTCTCCTTCTCGTTCCCTCTGCTCTGCTGCAGATACCCTGTGCTTACAAATACCGAGATTAAACCAAACCACATTTGGCCATCGCTCTTTTTCTGTTTCTGGTCCGGTGATCTAGAATGACCTCCCTCTCTCCCTTCGCCAAAAGCCTACTTATGACACTTTTGAATCAAGCCTCAAGACATATTTATTCCAATGTTTCCCTTCTGTTTCATCTCAAATTTGTCCCTGTCTTCAACAGCTGAAATCCCCACCACCCTGCCAAAGTGTATAACCTGTGTGTGTGTGTGTGTGTGTGTGTGTGAAAGTGTGTGTGCTTGCGCGCACACACGTGTGTGTGTACATTTGAACTTGTGAACTCTGCTAATTGGTATTGGTTGTATGTGTATGAGTATATGCAAGCACTTTGATTTGTTTTTGCAAGATGTAGCGCTATATAAAATCAATTCATTATCATTATTATCCTCTAAATAAAAGAATAAAAACAAAATAAAATCTATCTCTCTCTTTCGCTCTGTCCCTTTCCTTCTTTCTCCCTCACGTACACACACACACACACACATACGCGTGCGCATATACACACGCGCATGCACGCACGCACGCACACACAAAGTCCTTCCAATGAGACTATAAACCGAGGTCACGTGCGCGAATGCATGCAGAACATCTTGCGCACATATTAAAGCCTGTTCTGCTTGTTCGAAGAGGAAGCCATTGTGTGCTGGTGAGAACGGATGACAAAATTTACAAAACTCTAAACACACAAGGACTGCATGTAAAAAGCACATGAGTGCTTATTCCATTATCCTCGAAATAAAAGAATGAAATAAAAAGAAAATAAATAAATAAATAGAAACACACACACACTTGAGCAGAAAAGGAAAAAATAAAGCTACATGGAAGGCCTAAAAGAGGATCTGCTGTTGTTCTATTTGTATTTGTTTGGTATTTTTGTCATTGGGGTTTTTTGTCTGCTGTACTTAAGTATGATTCAAGAGTTGCATATTCTAGTTTGCACTGTAGGTCAGTCATTTGAGTCCCATTTACCTGTTTGTCCACCTGTATTCAGAATAACTAATGTGTGTGCCTCTACCCCGAAACACAGATCCAGACTCTCCCCCCTTACCCCCCCCCCCTCCCCACTAGTCCAGTAAATATCACTAATATAATTTTAATTTTAAAGACTTAAGATAAAAGTAAACACACACAGGCACCCACCCATGCGCACACACACACACACACACATACACACACTCTCTCTCTCTCTCTCTCACTCACATTCTCTCCCTCAATGACTGTGTAGGTTTAGATTTCTTCTTTTGTTTTGTTTCTTGTTTTTATTGTGTGAATGTATGGGTATTGAGTTTATTTCATTATCATGACATATAATTTGAAACGAGTATAATCAAAAATGAGTGTTGATGGTGATCATGTACTGTTTTGGGAATTATGTATTGGATATTATGTCTGAAATACACACACACACTCTCTGTCTCTGTATCTCTCTCACCTTTTATCGTTTGGCTTATACTTATAATGTATCCTGATGAAGGATTTATATTTTATATTTTCAATACTTTATCGGACTTGTCCTCTGTATTTAAGTTTTAATGAGTGCCCTATTTCAATATCTTATTGTTATGTGTAACAAGTATATGTACCATTTGACAATGTGTAGATGTTTATCTTTATGACTTATTAAGTTTGGTTGTTATTTTTCTTGGTTTGATCTTGTTGTTGTTTGTTTTTCTCTTTTTTCTTTTGTCTTCTTTTGTTGGTTAGGTTTTTCTTTCTCTTTTGTTTGTTTGTTTTGTTTTGGTTGTGGGTTTTTTTTTTGGGGGGTGGGTGGTAGTGGAGGGGTGTGTGTGTGTTTTTTTTTTAGGGTTTTCTCTTATTTGTTTGCCTTATGGGAGGAGGGGGGGTTGTTGGGGGGGGGGGGGGGGGCTGCTTTGAAAAGGGTTATTTCCCCATGTTTCTGCTGTGAGACTGTATTAGTGTTGGGTTATTATTAAGATGTATCCCTACGGGCGGGGACTGGATGTAAAAAAGCACATGAGTGCTTATTCATTATCCTCAAAATAAAAGAATTTGTGTTTGTCATTGTCATTGTCTATCTCTGTCTCTGTCTCTGTCTTGAGCATCTTGCTTTATTGTTCTCCAGGTTGCAGTGTCTCGGTCTGCCTGCTATTGAATGGACAGACATTCAAACTACTTCAAGAGACATGGACGGGCTTTCAGATGATAGGACTGTTCCGTTTTCAAACTTTGCTACAATTGTTAAACTTTCTTTCTTTTCCTTTCCATTCATCAACTACAGACAATCCATGTTGCAGTAGAACTTCTTGGGGTGGGGTCAGGCCAGATTCTCTTTTAGAGTAACTAATGTAGCATTTAAAAAACCAAAATCGTTTCTCTTCTGGTTTCTTTCATAAAATCGTTTGTAGAAGAGATTAACTCACATAAACTCTTTCCTTCTCATCATTCCTTTTCCAAGGGAAAATGTGACAATGTGAGGTTACTGTGTATGTACACAACTCCCCAAATAATCACGAACCAATCAACTCAAAGATATACGATTCAGCCCCCACCCCCACCCCCACCCCCATGGGAAACCTCATTATTTTCTCAATTACCCTGTCCAAGCAACCTCTTTGTAACAGTGCTTCATTTGCATCTGGAATGTGGGGTGGCAGTGACATTAGCTTCAAAGCTGTTATCAACATTAGATCGTTGTCTGCAAATGCGATAGGGCAGTCATGCAGAAAATTGGAGAATACGAAAAGGAAGAATCCCCCCGTGAGGATGCTGGGGGCCTGTCAGCAGAACTAACATCCCCGCTTTCTGAAAGTTCTGTGTTCAAAATTCCCTTTTTTTAAAATTCTTTTCCTTGTTTCCTCTTTGTTCCTTTTCTTCCTGTTACTTACTTGTCTATTTTTGTCTTCTTGGTCCATTCCTTTGCCTTGCTTTCCAGAAAGACTTAAAAGATAACAATTCTCTCCCATGCTTTAGTCATATTTTCTGGACCTGACTTGTCAGGTTCCTAATGGCAGCTTAACGTGTTTTCGCTCATATGAGGGACAACCATCCTTGCTGTTTGAGCGTTCAAAGAAAATGAAGAAAAAAGAATGCTAGTATAAGCGATAATTTATATGATGCCAACTTATTTACAGATTGTTCCTGTGCAGGATGTAAGTTATATGTGAGACTTTGTTGTAGAAAAGTGTCCTCTTCTTCTTCATACGCCCAGACAGCAACCAATGCTATTTGCCACGCTAGCAAAAGTGCGTTGCACTGCCCTTAATAACCTGCCAAGCCAGGCCCCGCACATCCGACTTTGCTGGTAGGGGCGAGGGGAGGGGGGGAGAATGGTTATCTTCTTTTTTAAAACGTCTTTCTGGAGAAAAAAGGTAGGAGATTGCACAGAGAAGGCAGAAAATAGACAAGAAGGAGGTGGCAGGAAGAAAAGGAGCAAGAGAGGAAGAAAGAAAGAAAGGGATAGACAAGAGGGAGTTGCTAGAACAAAATTTCCAAAAGGAGGAGATGCTGTTTATAAGGAGAGACCCACCCCCAGCATCCCCACGGCGAATGAAACTAGTAACTAGGAGTTTCTGCTCGTGCTGTGTCAGTCTACACATGCCTCTCTGTCTCTCCTTCCTTTTGTATTAATGTGAAAGAATCCTCCCTCTCTCTCTCTCTCTCTCTCTCTCTCTCTCTCTCTCTCCTCTCTCTCTCTCTCTCTCTCTCTGGTTATTTAAACAGAGAATGAAATATGTGTATTTACAAAAGTGGAATGGATCTGTCATGGTCAAAGACATCTATCAAATATATAGACTGATTAAAGCTATCTTGGAATGTGAACGATATTTTAACTACTTAGATATAAAATGTTTCAGTGGCTGTTTAATAAAACTTTGTCTTGGCTTACTACCAATTAATGGATCATCTTTTAAAAGAACTTTTAAGAAAAATATTGACTACATATGTAAGCAGTAATTTATTGGAAGATGATCATTTTCTTTGCATTATTTACACTGATTAAAGACATAAGTATTTGGACTCAAGTAACTAACCATACATGAGTTTGCTAAAATATGGTTCAGTTTCTTCCATTCGCAATCTCAGCTTTTATCTTTTCAATGCTTTGATAGTACGGCAGGAATATGTCGAAAATTTGGAGAATGAATATTGAATTACTGTCTAATGTACACAACTGCTTAAAGTAGATAATTTGGTCTCATTTTTGGATAGTCCCATGTTACATTAATTATGTTTTGGCAGTTGCCATAAATGTCATGTTTTGTTTTGGCTCTATTTTGATATGTTTGGTTTGACCCCATTCTAGGGGCTGGTGGCCTGAAGAATAAACTTTGTTCATTGTTCATTCTCTCTCTCTCTCTCTCTCTCTCACTCTCTCTCTCTCTCCTCTCTCTCTCTCTCTCTCTCTCTCTCTCTCCCTCTCTCTTGTTAGGTATTGTGCTTAAAGTCAGTTATAAATTTGACATTGGGTTGTTTCTTTTCTTCCTATTTCTTTTCATTAAATCTTAGCTCGTTTTACCAGTGCAGTCCTCGATCCAGACAATGACCCGATAAAAAAAAGTGATGCGAATGCTTATCTATAATGCTTGCAAAAAAAAGCCTCGTGAATTCAATCAGCGCACGCACGTAGTTCAATGAACCATTAACGTGCACAGCTGTAACTTTTTCCTCTCTTATCTTGACAGCTAGAACATTATATAGATTTTGGTGTTGCCCTTTCCCCTTTTTTTCCAGAGAAGGTTGTAAAAAATATTTTTAAAAACAGAAGCAGTCACAAAAGAAAGCAAGTGAGAATAACAACAAAATTGCCCTCATTTGTTCAAACCAGCTCTCCCTTAAGCAGCCTCGTTAGTGTCATGGCACAGAAAAAATGGTAGCCAAAGATCCTGAAAGTAATGCGTACGCGCGCGCACACCTCAACACACACACACACACACACACACACACACACACACACACACACACACACACACACACACACACACAACACAACACACCAAAACCAAAGCGAGAAAACAACCAATCCACACACACCCTCCTCCCTTCCATTTCCCCGAAATTTGATTTTAACTTTATTGATCTCTCAGGGGAGATAAACAGCACAGGCTTATGGGGATAACTCAGACAAGCAGTCATATCGAAATTCTTAATCCTGCCCTTCGGACAGATTACATGCTTTGTCTGGGCCTAGTCTGTTGGATCAGGTGACGAATCAATGCTTTGTGTGTTACGTGTATGTGACGGACACTATGGCAAAGCGGTTAAAACCGTTTGACTTCGGTCCCTTAGCTTCATGAAGTCAGAGGTTCGAATCTCCGTGTCGTTGTCTGGTGAACTGAATGTGAGGATTCTTACGACTCCAGGTCATCTTCAAGTGCAGTGCCGTCATTACCCTCGTGTATATATGTGTGTGTACATATGCAGAAGATCGAATACACACGTTAAAGATCCGCAATGAAGAGAGACAATGGAACAACATGGGTTTAAAAAAAATCTTTTATTTCCAGGATCATGGAATAACACTCACTTGCTTTTTTTCAAGTTTGGTGTTTGATGGTAACTAATAGTGTTTTCCGTCAAAATTGAATGAAATCGGGACAAAAGTCTGATTTACAAAAAATCTACAGATTTGAAAACAAGACAAAACAGCTAAAAACCTCAACATAAAAACTATGTGGAAACTACGTGTACGATTTCCGATTTTGCCATTGAAAATTAGAACAGAAATGGCTGTTTGAAGGAAGGAAATGTTTCTCCACACTCCAGGAAATCCCTTTCTTCTTACAGTGAGTGACACTTTCCCTGTGGAAAATGGAGCGTTGTGTGTTGGCCTAATTGTGTGGGTCAGGATTTATTTCGTGAGGTGAAAGACACAAACTCAATAAAATCAATAGTGACGTCCTCTCTCTCTCTCTCTTCTCTCTCTCTCTCTCTCTCTCTCTCTCTCTCTCTCTCTCTCTCTCTCTCTCTCCTCTCCTCTCTCTCTCCTCTCTCTCAGAACATCTTGTGCACACGTTTAAAACCCGTTCCGCTTTTCGGAAGAGTAGGCCATTGTGTGCGGGAGGGAACGGATGACAAAATTTACAAAACTGCATACACACGGGGACTGGATAAAAAAAAGCACATGAGTGCTTATTCCATTATCCTCGAAATAAAATAATAAATCCTCTCTCTCTTTCTCTCTCTCTTTCTCTCTCTCTTTCTGCCCTCCCCCCCCCCCCCCCCACCCCCCCCGTCTTCCAACCCATTTACAACTATTTTCAATCGTTTCTGCGGGAGCTTGTAAGGAAGCAAGAAAGATAACCCAGATGGCTGATAGAGTGCAAGACTCGCTAAGCTGGTGTCGTTGATAACACGAACCAAAAAATAGGCAATGGAGGCATGCTGTTCAATTGACAACCCCTTCAGGAAGCTAGATTTGTTATGTACAATGAAGTTTCCAACAACAACAGCAGCAACGACATCAACAACAACATCATCAACAACAACAGCAACAACATCAACAACATCACAACAACAACAGCAGCAGCAGCAACAACAGCAATAACAACAAAAGCAACAACAACAGCAGCAGCAGCAGCAGCAACAACAACAACAGCAACAACATCAACAACATCACAACAACAACAGCACAGCAGCAACAACAGCAACAACAACAAAAGCAACAACAACAGCAGCAGCAACAATAGCAACAACAACAGAAACATCAACAACAACAACAATATCAACAACAACAGCAACAAAACAGCAACACATTGCTGTATTTGGCCATCTCCATTGATCAAATGGGAACAGGATAGCTCAGTGGTCAGGGCACTCGCTTTCCCCAAGCCATACTTAAGCAGCATCGAGCGTGGTTACCAAGTGGATGGGTGACCGTTTGCGCACCTTGGCATCAGTACAGTCCCCTAGTTCACCCAGCTGTAAATGGGTACTTTCCCTCTTTAGGGTCAGGGAAGGTAAAGCAGTGAGGGAGAGGAGATGGGCGCCGCCCTCAATATGCTGGCCCCTGGAGAAGCTGAGGTCTCTGACGCCTCGCTCCCCAACGACCACATTGGTTATGCGAACACCTTTACCTTTTGTTGATCAAAAGTATGGCTTTTCATTTCAAAAATAGGATTCATCAACAACCAGCCCACAACCAGTGAAGCAAAAAAGCAGAGAATAGAACGCCACAGGCAAACCCACCAAAACGACCACCCCTCTTTCCCCAAAACTATCAAGAATCCTCAGACCGACAAAAGCGAAGTTTTCCCATGTGAAAGTGTGTCTTTCTCTATTTCCCTGCCAGTTATCTTGATAAACTTCATAAGTCAAGAGCGTGCCTCTTCAATTTTCTGTTCATTGTAAGTGTCCTTTATTTTGTCCATTGCCTAAGTTAACGCTTTTGGGTTGGAGCCTCTCTCTCTCTCTCTCTCTCTCTCTCTCTCTCTCTCTCTCTCTCTCTCTCTCTCTCTTTCTCTGTCTGAGGTGTTATAAAAGTCAGTCACAGCCTAACTCGTGGCTGAGGTAAACTGTGTAAGGGAGAGGGATCATGTAGACCCATTCATTAACTGGTAGTGATGTTATCAATTCACCATGTCCCTTGTGTTACCTTGCAAACAAAACTATGAACAAAAGCAGTATGTTTGTATATACAGTTGACCTCTTCCTAGCATGACTCGATGGGCGGCAAAGCTCAGTGGTTAGAGCACTCGCTTTTCCCCAGCCAATGTTAAGCAGCATCGAGCGTGATTACCAAGTGGATGGGTGACTGTTTGCGGACCTTGGCTTCAGTACAGTCCCCCAGTTCACCCAGCTGTAAATGGGTACCTGCTTCTCTAGAGTCAGGGAAGGTAAAGCAGCGAGGGAGAGGAGATGGGCGCCGCCCTTAATATGCTGGCCCCTAGAGAAGTGAGGTCTCTGATGCCTCACTTCCCCACAACCATATAGGTTATGGAACACCTTTACCTTAGCATGACTCCCTTGGTGCGAATGGCCGAAGACAGACGCAACTCAACTGTCTCCATCGCCGCTGTCGTTGGTAGGAGCTCCACGCAATGCCACCAGGGTTCGCCATCTTTCTCTGTCTCTGCTGAGGTCTATGATCTCCTGTAGCCCTCCTCCCAGACCACTGATCTTAGTGATGTTGGCAATGTAGGATGTTGGTGGTCTGCCTCTTTTCCTTCCGCCTTCAGAACTGTTAACGTAGCATCAGATGTGTGGTGTGTGTGTGTATGTGTGTGTGTGTGTGTGTGTGTGTGTGTGTGTGTGTGAGTGTGTGTGAGTATGTGTGTGATTATGTGTAAGTATGTGCGTATGTTGTGTGTACGTGTGTGTGTGTGTGTGTGTGTGTGTGTGTGTGTGTGGTGTGTTGTGTGTGTGTGTGAGTATGTGCGTGTGTTTGTGTGTTTTTGTATGAGTATATATTTTTCTGTTTGAACAACATATTTCAGTCTGCGCTTATGAATTCCAATCGACATTTCTGTCTTTGCACAGAGAGTTCATCAAGAATGCTTTCATTTGTTTTGTTGTTTTTCTGTCTGACCATTTTGTTTCTTAGGAATCGCCAGTACAACCACACTGATTTCTGGCTGTGTTTGTTTGGCCTCTGTCCAACTTGCCTAGCGTCCAGGCTTCTGACTCGTACGGCAATATAGGTTTTAATAAGTGTTATAAGTGTTTGATAAGTGTTATCACATTTCTAGTTTTAAAATATTGACTTTTAAAAGATTTTGCGAAAGGCAGACCAGCCCAAAGAGAACTGTTGACCATCGTATGTTTTTTGTTCCTTTCTGTCTTTTGTGAACCACCTTTGTCAAGTAACTGATTGATTGACTAAATGATTGATTGATTGGTCGATTGATCGGTTAAGTGATTGTTTGGTTGATTGGTCGATTGATCGGTTAACTTATTCATTGGTTGATTGATTGGTTGATTGGTTGATGATTGATTAATTGATCGGTTAACTGATTGATTGATTGATTGGTTGATTGGTTGATCGCACACGAGACCTCAATCTATAGTCTCATCCAAAGGACTTTTTGGGGAGAGTGGAATCGGCACATGTTAACCCCAGCGGAAAAATCCTATTGAACGAGATTCGAACCCGGATCATCAGATCACGAATACATCACTGTAACCACTAAGCTATCCCGTCCCCCGATTGATTGACTGCGCAAGCGGAACAACTAGAGGCGGGAAGAGAAAATCTATGAGGACAGGCACTGTGTATACATTTCTTAGTGTCAGACGACGTTCCTCTCTCTTTTTTTTTTAACATACCAGGTTTGACTGTTAAACCAGATATGATAGAGTTCGTTATTGTTGCTCTTTTTTTCTTTATCATATCGGATTTCCATGTTAAACTGGAAAGAAAAAGTTCAGATTGTTCTTGTTTCTCTGTTGATCATATCCAGATTCCATTTGAAACTGGAAACAGTTTAGGTTGTTCTTGTCTCGTTAACTTCTTCTACCTCTGCCAATATTGATTTTGTTCCTCCTGATTTCAATAGGGTTGTCTGCAGAATCTGCTTGTGATTGGTACTGACAGCTCATTTTGGGGGGAATAGTCTGGGTTTTTTTTTAATAAACATAGTCTGGTGTCACTTTGTTGTTAAGTGAATAGTAACACTGAGTTTTTAGATGGTACTTTTTTGTTTCAATACTACAGTTAATTGAGAACAAACCTTGTTTTTGGTACAGGCAGACAGACAGGCAGACAGGCAGGCAGGCAGGCAGGCAGACAGACAGGCAGATAGACACAGAGACACAGAGAGAGACAGAGAGAGAGGGGCGGGGTAGAGAGAGGGAGAGAGAGATAGGGAGAGAGGGGGGAGAGACAGACAGAGAGAGAAGGAGAGAGGGGGGAGAGAGAGGGGGGAGAGGACAGACAGACGGAGAGAGAGGGGGGGGGGCAGAAACAGACAGACAGACAGACAGAGGGGGGATAGAGAGAAGGGGTAGACAGACAGACATAGGGGATAGAGAGGGGGAGGGGGTAAAGAGAGAGAGAGAGAGAGAGAGAGAGAGAGAGAGAGAGAGAGAGAGAGAGAGAGAGAGAGAGAGAGAGAGAGAGAGAGAGAGAGAGAGAAGGGGCTGTTTTGAGATATAATAAGTATTCACGACTAAAAATAACCACGTTACATAATAAATAACTAAAAGGTTAAGTAATAGCTAATTAGTTAATTAAAGATATAAATGAATATACAACACACAACAGAGTATGCAAGTAAATTAATAAATAGCTAAATATAATATTAAAAAGGAGTAAATGGATACATGGCTAAAACCCAAAGTCCCCACATTCCCAGAAAATGATACACACAAAAAACCCAGAGTGAACTTATTTTCAGACCAACTGACAAAAATCATTCCTTCGGGTTTTTTGTTCACATGTACTGCAAAGTTAGCGCAACGAGCCTTTAGAACCATAGTTATTACAGATAACATTTAGTTCCTAGAATGTTATGCTGGGGCTAACATAACGCGGGAATACCTTATGTCTGATGCACCGACTAAAAAGATCCCCCCCCCCCCATAAACTCTCTACAGACACCCATCTTGACACTGACCTAGAACTGAGCTGAAGATGACACAGGCTGCTGACACAGTGTGTGGGAAGGAGTAGGGGGGTATGAAATATTGACATCGTTCTTTTCCTGATGAAAACTTGTTCAGGTCTTCAGCCAAACCCTGTTCCTCTTCTTCTGGAAGTGTGTTTACTTTTAATTTTGATAACCACATTGCCCTGAGAGAGAGAGAGAGAGACAGACAGAGAGAGAGAGAGAGAGAGAGAGAGAGAGAGAGAGAGAGAGAGAGAGAAGAGAGAGAGAGAGAGACAGACAGACAGACAGAAACATAGAGAGAGAGAGAGATTCGGATTATTTATTCATGTAAAGGCCATTGTCCCTAATAAAGGGGGTACAGTAAACAAACAACAATAATGAAATCACTCAATGTACATTCACATGCACATTTGTGTATGTGTGTTTGTATGTGTGAGTAAGAGAGAGAGAGAGAGAGAGAGAGAGAGAGAGAAGAGAGAGAGAGAGGAGAGGAGAGAGAGAGAGAGAGAGAGAGAGACAGACAGACAGACAGACAAACAGACAGACAAAGAGCAATGGACGAGTTAAAAAGAAAGCAGAAATGCACAGAGATGAAAAAGTACTAAATCAAAGACACGCAAGGGAACCAACACACATATGAAATATAAGCAAACAACCCCCAAGATCAATAGCTCTAGAAAAATTGATAAAACAAAACAAAATGAATAGAAAGAAGAAAGAAAAAAGAACAGCAAAAAACCCCAAAGAAATGAAAAGAACAAATAGAAAGACGTAAAAAGAGACTAAAATTTGAGTGAATGAAGGAATGAACCAAACAAACTGAAAAAAAGGAAGTAATATTTGAATGAACGAAAAAAATGGATAGAAAGAAAGAAAAGAAAAAAACCCCACAAAATTTAAAGCAATTGAAAAACAAATCTATGGATGCCTTTCACCCTGGAAAAGACACATCTTTCCTCCAACAAATTGGATTAAGGATAAAGAGAGTGATAGGTATAAGAATTGTAGGGAGTATTTTAGAGTAGGACTATGAACAATGAAAATGGTGTATATGGCATACGTTTCTGACAAACTTTTATCAGAACAGAAAAACAACAATTGACATTCTAACAATTACAGCAAATGCACGGAATTTTTTTTCTCAAAATCGGCGTTATAACCATATCACGCTATATCTTAATATCCCCAGATTATTATCCTGGGATAAACATGATAGAGGGGTAGTACCTCTTATATTTTGCGCTAATACTGTACAACCAAACTTGCTGGTGTCATGAAATGTGTGTAGACAGGCATCTTGACTCCGCCCCCAAACCAGGCTGAAGATGAAACAGGCTGATGACATGGCTGGCTGGACAAAGAGCTGAGTGTGGACTGTGTTCTTTGTTCTGCTCATGACCAAGGCTGGTTCAGGTCTGCATGCACTCCCTCTGTCTGTCTGTATGTCTCCCTGAGAAGGGCGTGTTTGCTTTCCATTTTCGTAATTGAATTACATTTTTTTTTTCAAAAACAGGGATGAAGGGGAGGAAGAAAAATGGAGAGAAGGGGAAAAGACAGTAGGAGACAAAACCAAATAAAGAAGAGAAAAAAGGAAGAAGAAGGAACATTGAAAAAAGAAAGAAAAAAGAGAAAGGAAGAAGAAAACAAAGGAAGGAAAGAAAGAACAAACCAAAAAAAACCGAAACTAGAAAGAAAAAATAAAGAATAACTATACAGATAGAAGGAAAAAAGAAAGGAAAAAATGAATCATGCTAAAAGAAGATAAACAGAAGAAAAACAAATAAACAAAGGGCGGAGAAAAAGACACACCGCATGAAAAAAGGACAGACAGAAAAATCAGACAACTAAACGATAAAAGACAGACCTAACGGACAGAAAACCAGAGGAATAGAAACGATGTGGAGAAATGCAAACATCTCCAGAAAGGTTCTCAGATCAAAACCACATCCTTCAACTCATCTGATTGTTCCGCTGTCAAAACAAGTCTTCAGTGAGAAAAACAAACAAACCCAATATAGACGTATAAAAGCATCTAAACAAAATGAAGTCACCAACAAACATAACAGCACAAACCGAACAGCTTCAAGCTAATCCATTCCTCCACACCCAAATCCCAAACCAGACAAAAGAAACAAGACAGCGTGACAAGCCAACATAACAATAACAGACAAAACAAAATTAAAACACAGACAGAGAAGAAGAAGAAGAAGAAGAAGAAGAAGAAGAAGAAGAAGAAGAAGAAGAAGAAGAAGAAGACGGCGACGAATTGCGAAGAATTGCGAAGAAGAAGAATTGCGAGGAAGAAGAAGAATTGCGAAGAAGAAGAAGAAGAAGGAGAAGAAGAAAAAGAAGAAGAAGAAGAAGAAGAAGAATTGCGAAGAACAATTGCGAAGAAGAGGAAGAATTGCAAAGAAGAAGACAAATTGCGAAGAAGAAGAAGAAGAAGAAGAAGAAGAAGAACAACAACAACAACAACAACATCAAGAGGAACAACAACAACAACAACGACAACAATGACAACAATATTAACAACAAGAACAAGAAATACTACAACAACAACAACAACGACAACAACAGAGACTTACCCCCACTCCTACATCTGAGGAAGTCAAAGACCGGTGCACTAACAGACATAAACCCACTTTCCCATATGTTCTCCTCTACTTCTCCTGTCAACAATCCTCATCCATTATCCTCATCACTTATCCTCACCCGGTATCCTCAGCAACTGTCCCCATCAATTATCCTCAGCAACTATCCCATCAATTGTCCTCATCAATTATCCTTGTCAATCATCCTCAGCACTTGTCCCCATTAATTACCCTCACCCCCCAGCTCAACAATGGGCTTTACTTCTCTTCCACTCTAACATCCTTACAGTCTCCAACTTTCCAAATTGCCTGAGTTATCATCCTTGAATGTCACAGAGAGAGAGGAGAAGGAGGAGGGAAAACATGTTACTAACAGCATTGACAATGTTTGTTGTAACCCGTAAGAGGGAGAGTTAAAGGGAGAGGGGGAAGAGATTGGGAAGAGGGAAAGAGAAAAGGACAGGGTGAGCCCTTTGCATGTTGTTGATTTGATTGATTTATCTCCCTTGCCCTTCTCCTACTGTGCAAATAAACCCAGACACATAGTATTATGCATGTAGCGACATTCTAATCTTATCAGAGGGGGCGGGATAGCCTAGTGGTTAGAGTGCTGCGCTGATGATCTGAAGGCCCGGGATTTAGCCTGGGTTGAAGCCGTTCAAGGGATTGCTTCCCCCTGTAGTTGATATCAGAACTAACTCCACTCCCCCAAAAGTCTTTTGGTTGAGACTACAAACCAAGAACCCCCCCCCCCCCTTTCCCCTGTGCCATCGCAGGCATACCATGTGCCATCTAGCACGTGCGTTAATTAACGCTTTCTGCCTTTTGTAAGAGTAGGCGGAAAGAAAGGAGGACCAGCAATATACTAAAAACCACATAGTCACTGATGTCCTGTAAAGACATCATCTTCGAAGTCGGAATGTGGCTACCTTAACAGAGGGTAAAAAAACCGGTTGCATTTGCAAAAAAATATATGTATGAATGATTCTCAAATTTCCAGCCAAGGACTAACAAATACTCTTCTTGTCAGGGACGGGATAGCCTAGTGGTTAGAACATTGCGCTCGCAATCTGACGACCCGGGTTTGATTCCCGTTCAAGGGGATATTTTCCCCTTGAGTTAACATCAGTACTGACTCCACTCTCCCCAAATGTTCTTTGGATGAGACTATAAATCGAGGCCCCGTGTGCGAACGTACGCAGACCATCTCGCGCACACGTTAAATCCTGTTCCGCTTTTCAAAAGAGTAAGCCATTGTGTTCGGGGGGGGGGGGGGGGGGGGGGGGGGGGGGGGCACAGATGACAGAATTTACAAAACTGCATACACACGGGGACTGGATGTAAAAAAGCACATAAACGCTTTTTCCATTATCCTCGATATAAAAGAATAAAAGAAAAATGGAGAAAAAGTGAGAGGAGCCAAGAGTGACAAGAAATGTAGTTTTGTGATCTGGTAGGCTAATTTCTGTTCCTCTGCATTGAAATGGAGTTTTCTCTTTACAGTGTCCGAGTCGTTGAGTTAGACACTTAAGACTCAAGAATACTTTATCATTTCAATGGTGAAGTTATGAGTGGCATTTTAAGATTACACAACGCACTTTAAAACAATATGTACATACAAATGTAACGCTCATCTTAAAAGTTAACAACACTTGATGTCATACACATTTGTGCACACACAGTATATATATATATATATATATATATATATATATTATATATATATATATATATATATATATATATATATATATATATATATATATATGTTACGCACAATCCCACGCATGCATGTGGCTACATCCGCACACAGGCATGCATGTGTGTGCACACATACTATGTATACAGACAGACAGACTATATTATATTTTAGGAAAAGAGCCAAAAAAGAGGACAAAGACTTCAAAGTCTGAAACCGCTCCCCCCCCCCCTCACTCCCTTCCCTATTTGAAACAATGTGTTAATTAGAGAGAAGAAAAGACACCCAGCACCATCTGCCACTCATTTCCTCAGCCACACCCTCCATCCAATCTCCTGCCCCCCTAACCCACGAAATAAATACAACAGGAAAAAACAAAGCCTCTGATCAGGAGATGACACCCCCCTTCTAGCAGGCAAGAGGTGACAAGTATCGCCATCTTTACCCCTCCCTGAAGTCCGAATGTGGCTACCTTAACAGTGAACAATAACGGTCGGCTTGGCAAGATCTCACCAGTGGTGAACTTTGGAGGGGTGAAACTAAAAACCCAGTCACCCCACAGGGGCGGGATGGCCTAGTGGTTAGAATGCTGTGCTCGCGATTTAAAGGCCCAGGGATCGAGCCTGGGTTGGCACTGCTTTTAAGGAGCTCGTTCAAAGGGGAGATTTCTCCTGGATTTCTAACTCCAGTGCTGACTCCACTCCCCCCACAGTTCTTGGGATGAGACTATAAGCCGAGGCCCCGTGTGCAAAGGCGCTTAAAATATCTTGTACACAATTTAAAACCAGTTTTGTCTGTAGGAAGTGTATGCCATTCAGGCCAGTAGGAACGGATATATATATATATATATATATATATATATATATATATATGGCTAGGTCCAAACAATTCCCCGGTCTATCAGACTATGTGTTGTGGTCTCGATGCTATACTTATGAATGAAAGGATAATTTAATTTCCTCTGTGCTATATTCATTTAGCGCATGTAAAAGGTCCTTTAGCATCAAGAGTTGTCACGGACAAAATTCTTCAGAAAAAAGCCACGTTATAGGGAAACAAATGCAGATGCAAAACAGAAAACTTACATAAAAAGGGCTGGGGCTGTTCTTGCAGCTATGATTATACTCTCCCCGGAGAAATCAGCCTAAACTTCATGCAGAGATATCTGCCATCTCTAGCAATACAATACAATACGAAAAAATGCAAAGCAATGCAATACAATGCAATGCAATGCAATACAATACAATGCAATATAATATAATACAATACCAACAATTCAATGAAAGGTGTCAAAAACGGCATTCCCTATAAAATCAGAGTAAATGGAAAACAAAAATAATGCAATATTTATCATGAACCAGAAAGATAACGTTTCAATAATCATAACAGTCTAAAAACAAAACTTTGCAAGGCATGTTTTTCAACATTATTTTTTTAATCATGTTCATTTCTTTCCGGGAACAAAAATGGCTGTGTGTGTGTGGGGGGGGGGGACTTTTAATCACAGACAAGAAGATTGTTCATGTATTGAAACTTCTATAGACACTCATCTTAACACTAACTCAAAATTGATTTAAAGATGAAACATGATGGTAGAATGATAGGGAGAAACAGGACATGACTGTTTACACCAGTATTTTCACTGTAAAGGCTTGTTGAAGGCTGTAACAACTCTACCACTCCTCTTTTCTGAGGCATGTGTGTTTGCTTTTAATTTTGATAATCAGGTTGTAATTTTGAAAACCAACAAAAGGAAAAGAAAAGAGCACAGGGTGTGGGATTGTGTCTGTGTGTGTGTGTGTGTGTGTTGGGGTGGGGTGGGGAGGGGGTGAGTTATGAGAAAAAGGAAGTGGGCAAACAATCCAGATAGCAAATAAGATAGAGAGAGGAGAAACGGAGAAAATAATGTAGTCACCATTTTGTTTTTCAAAAGCTCACTTCCGTCATACATGGATAATGTTTCTGAATGATTTGTTAAGAGAAAGACTGTATCCCTGTAGTTCTGTAGTTCTTTATTACATACAAATCCGGCTCTTCACATAATCCCTGAAAATGTTTGTTAAATGATTTTGCTCAATGAATCCATGACATTGTTTAAAACGTTTCTTCTGGTCAGAAACGCTATAAAGCACTGTTTAACCCCAAAGTCAAAGACACAGCCCCTGATGTAACTTTCCCACCCTCCTCACCCTTCAACCATCTTCCATTTCACATTTGAGGGCTGGGATAGCTTAGTGGTTGGAGTGCTGAGCTCGAGATCTGATGGTCAGGGTTCGAACCACCACCAGGACTCCCATTGGTGGGGATTTCCCTTTGGAGTTGATAACATCTGTATTGCTGATTCCACTACCTCAAGACTTCTTCAGTTGAAACTGTAAAGTAAGGTGTTATATACAAATGTAATCAGAAAATGTTGGGCACATGTTACAAACACATTCCATCTTTCAGAAGAGTAGGCCAGTTTGTACAGGTAGCAATTAAAGAGTCAAGACTCAAGAATACTTTAATGTCTCAACTAGAGAACTTATGAGTGGCTTTTTGAAATTACAATTATACAGCATGCGTTATTAAACAAGACAGATAAAGAAATAATACAATATTTTAAAAACCGACAACAATCTATGTCACACACACATACCGCATCCCCCCCCCCCCCCACACACACACATGTGCATGTGCATGCACACACCAGTAAAGGTTAAGGGTAGCAAAGCAAAACCACACTACAACAAATAGTCGGAATGTGGCTACAGCAATGGTGGGTGGACAGTCTCATAGTTATGCAAAACCCCACAACTGCTAAACCTGGGAGCTCTAGCCCAGGATAAAAATAGCAACAAACGTTATTCCTGAACTCCTTCTAAAGGGAAACAACTGCTATGGAGGAACAAGCCTGTGTGTACACATCTTCCCAAATAATTGCTAACCAATCAACTCAAGGGTATCGGATTCACCCCTGGAAGACCTCATTATTTTCTCAATTACACTGTTCAAGCAATCTCTTTGTAGCAATGCTCATTTGCATATTGAATGCCACAAGGGGCAAAACTAGTTTCAAAGCTGTTAGTGATCTTAGTTTCCCATCTGCAAGCGTTGATACGCTGATCAGAAAAAAATCAAAGAGGATGGAAATGGAAAACGACAATTTGATTACTGACTGTAATTTTTTGCAAACAGATGGGGAAGCTTGTTCATAGTGTGCTTGAGAGAAAAGAGAAATGTGTGTGTAAAAACAAAATGGTTCCGCCTTATGGTCTTAGCTTGTGTGTTTCTTCCCATACCCCCCCCCCCTCTCTCTCTCTCTCTCTCTCTCTCTCTCTCTCTCTGTCTCTCTCTCTCTCTGTCTCTCTCTCTCTCTCACCAAAACATTCTGATTTATATTATTTGTTTTGTTGACTGATAATGGTGGGATGATGTTTTCAATTGCTTGTATCCTCATGTATTTTTGTGTTTTACTTGCCTATCATGATCATCATTTGGTTTTAACTGTGTGTGTGTTTGTTTTTTGTTTTGTAATTCTTTTGTTATTCTGTTGTTGTCATTCTGTTGTGTGTCTTGTTTTGTATTTTTTGATCTTCTTGTTGTTTTGTTTAGGTAGTTTTTTTTGTGGCTCTTTTGTCTATTGTAATTTTTTCTCTCACACGGACTGGATGTAAAAAAGCACATGTGCTTATTAATTTCATTATCCTCAATATACAATACTGAAATAAATAAATAAGATAAATCTATATCTGCATCTCTGTGTCTCTGTCTCTGTTTCGGGGACTGAAGGTAAAAAAGCACACCAGTGCTTATTCATTATCCTTGAAATAAAAAAAAATGTCATTGTCATTGTCATCAACTCTTAAGAGCCATAATTATTTCACTTAAAATTTAGTTCCCAGAATGTTATCCTAGGGCTGCACCGTGGTCGAGTGGTTTAGGCGGTCAACTCGTGATCCAGAGGTCGCGGGTTCGATCCCCGCTCGGCTCGGTGTTGTGTCCTTGGGAAAGACACTTTACTCCTATTTTCCTCACTCCACCCAGGTGTACAAGTGGGTACCAGCTCTGCTGGGGAAGTATCTGGCGACAGACTAGCGTCCTGTCACAGGGGTGGTGAAAAACCATCAGTTCGCTTAACGCTACAGAAACCGGGATAAGCTCCGGCTCTATGGGCCTTCTGGCTCGAAAGAGCATACTTTTTATCCTAGGGCTAGCATAAGGGGGAATACTTTATGTCTGTTGCACCAACTAAAAAGATACCCCCCTCCCCAATAAACTGTCTACAGACACCCATCTTGACACTGACCTAGAGCTGGGCTGAAGATGACACAGACTGCTGACACCGTGTGTGGGAGGGAGGGAGGGGGGGGGGGAGGAATGAAATACTGACATCGTTCTTTTCCTGATGAAAACTTGATCAGGTCTACAGCCCAAACCTGTTCCTCTTCTTCTGGAAGTATGTTTACTTTTAATTTTGATAACCAAATTGCCCTGAGAGAGAGAGAGAGAGAGAGAGACAGACAGACAGAAACATAGAGAGAGAGATACATAGAGAGAGAGATTCGGATTGTTTATTCATGTAAAGGCCATTGTTCCTAATAAAGGGGCTACAGTAAACAAACAACAATAATGAAATCACTCAATATACATACACATGCACATTTGTGTATGTGTGTTTGTGTGTGTGAGTAAGAGAGAGAGAGACAGACAGAAACGGAGAGAGACATAGAGAGATTCGGATAGTTTATTCATGTAAAGGCCGTTACCCCTAATAAAGGAAAACAAAATGAATAGAAAGAAGAAAGAAAACAAACCAGAAAGAAAAACAAAGAAAAGAAAAGAACAAACAGATAGACGTAAAAAGAAACTAAAATATAGTTGAATGAATGAAGGAATGAACCAAACAAACAAACCGAACAAGCAAAGGAAGTAATATTTGAATAAATGGAAAAAAAATGATAAAAAAACACAAGAAAAAACAAATTAAAAATAAAAGCAATTAAAAAAAATATATAGATGCCTTTCACCCTGAAAAAGAGACACCCCCCTCCAACAAATTGGATTAAGGATAAATAGAGTGAAAGGTCTAAGAATTTTAGGCGATGTTTTAGAGTAGGACTATGAAAAATGAAAAACAGGGTATTTGGCATACATTTCTGACAAACTTTTATCAGATTAGCAAAAATAACAATTGACATTCTAACAATTACAGCAAATGCACGGAATTTTTTTTCTCAAAATCGGCGTTAGAACCATATCACGCTATATCATAATATCCCCAGATTGTTATCCTGGCATAAACATGATAGAGGGGTAGTACCTCTTATATTTTGCGCCGGTACTGTACAACCAAACTTGCTGGTGTCATGAAATGTGTGTAGACAGGCATCTTGACTCCGCCCCCAAACCAGGCTGAAGATGAAGCAGGCTGATGACATGGCTGGCTGGACAAAGAGCTGAGTGTGGACTGTGTTCTTTGTTCTGCTCAGGACCAAGGCTGGTTCAGGTCTTATTGCAGTCACTCTGTCTGTCTGTCTGTCTCCATGAGAAAGGCGTGTTTGCTTTCCATTTTCGTAATTGAATTACATTTTTTTCAAAAACAGGGATGAAGGGGAAAGAGAAAAATGGAGCGAAGGGGAAAAGACAGAAGGAGACAGAACCAAATAAAGAAGAGAAAAAAGGAAGAAGAAGGAACATTGAAAAAAGAAAGAAAAAAAGAGAAAGGAAGAAGAAAGCAAAGTAAGGTAAGAAAGAAAAAACAAAAAAACCCGAAACTAGAAAAAAACCAACACAATAACTATACAGATAGAAGTAAAATAGAAAGGAAAAAATGAATCACGACAAATGAAGATAAACAAAAGAAATAAAGAAATGGCGGACAAAAAGACACACCGCATGCAAAAAAGACAGACAGAAAAATCAGACAACTAAACGATAAAAGACAAACCTAACAGACAGAAAACCAGAGCAATAGAAATGCTGTGGGGAAATGCAAAGATCTCCAGAAAGGTTCTCACATCAAAACCACATCCTTCAACTCCTCTGATTGTTTCGTTGACAAAACAAGTCTTCAATGAGAAAAACCAAATCAACGCAATAAAGACGCTTAAACATCAAAACAAAATCAAGTCACCAACATACATAACAATACAAACAGAACAGCTTCAAGCTTATCCATTCCCTGCACACTCAAATCCCAAACCAGACAAAAGAAACGAGACAGCGTGACAAGCCAACAGAACAATAAACAGACACAACAAAATTAAAATAAAGATACAGAAGAAGAAGAAAAAGAAGAAGAAGAAGAAGAAGAAAGAAGAAGAAGAAGAAGAAGAAGAAGAAGAAGACGAAGAACAAGAACAAGAACAAGAACAAGAAGAACAAAAAGAGAAGAACAACAATGACAACAATATTAACAACAAGAACAAGAACAAGAAGTACAACAACAACAACAACAACAGACTTGCCCCCACCTCCCACGCCTGAGGAAGTCAAAGACTGCTGCACTAACAGACATAAACTCGCTTTCCCAAGTGTCCTCCTGGACTTCTCCTGTCAACTATCCTCATCCATTAGCCTCACCCATTATCCTCAGCAACTGTCCCCATCAATTATCCTCAGCAACTATCCTCAGAAATAATTCCATCAGTTATCCCCCGTCAATTACCCTTGTCAATTACACCCATCAACTGTCCTCAGCCATTATCCTCAGCAACTGTCCCCATAAATTATCCTCATCAACTATCCCATCATTATCCTCATCAATTATCCTTGTCAATCATCCTCATCAATTGTCCTCAGCACTTGTTCCCATTAATTATCCTCACCCCTCAGCTCAGCCAATGGCTTTGCTTCTCCAATCCACTCTACAGTCTCCAACTTTCCTAATTGCCTGAGTTATCGTCCTTGAATCTCACAAAGAGAAAGAGGAGGAGAATAAAATCGTCACTAACAGCCTTGAGAATGTTTGTTGTAACCCATAAGAGGGAGAGTTAAAGGGAGAGGGGGAAGAGATTGGGAAGAGGGAGAGAGAAGGGGAGAGGGTGAGCCCTTTGCATGTTGTTGATTTGATTGATTTATCTCCTTTGCCCTTCTTTCACAGTGCAAATAAACCTCAAACCGTAGTATTATGCATGTACGCGACATTCTAATCTTAGAAGAAGAAGAATCTTAGAGGGGGCGCTCATGATCTGAAGGCCCGGGATTTAGCCTGGGTTGAAGCCGTTCAAGGGATTGCTTTCCCCTGGAGTTGACATCAGAACTGACTTCCCTCCCCAAAAGTCTTTTGGTCGAGATTATGAACCAAGGCCCAGTGTGCCAATGCACGCATACCATGTACCATCTAGCACCCGCGTTAATCAACGCATTCTGCCTTTTGCAAGAGTAGGCGGTAAGAATGGAGGACCAAAAATATACTAAAAACCACATAGTCACCCATGTCCTGTAAAGACATCATCTTCCAAGTCGGAATGTGGCTACCTTAATGGAGGGCAAAAAAAACCGGTCGCATTTGCAAAAAAAAATCTGTATGAATGATTATGATTTCCAGCCAAGGACTAACAAATACTCTTCTTGTCAGGGACGGGATAGCCTAGTGGTTAGAACATTTCGCTCGCAATCTGACGACCCGGGTTCGATTCCCGTTCAAGGGGATATTTTCCCCTTTGAGTTAACATCATTACTGACTCCACGCTCCCCAAAAGTTCTTTCGATGAGACTATAAACCGAGGTCCCGTGTGTGAACGAACACGGAACATCTTGCGAACACGTTAAATCCTGTTCCGCTTTTCGTAATAGTAGGCCATTGTGTGCCCGTGCGAACAGATAACAGAATTTACAAAGCCACATACACACGGGGACTAGGTGTAAAAAAGCGAATAAGTGCTTGTTGCATTATCTTCGATATAAAAGAATAAAAGCTTAAAAAAAAGAAGAGAAACAGTGAGAGGAGCCCAGAGTGACAAGAAAGGTAGTTTTGTGAACTGGTAGACTAGATAGGCTAATACCTGTTCCTCGGCATTGAAATGGAGTTGTCTCTTTATAATGTCTGTGTCGTTGAGTTAGACACTTAACACTCATAACTACTTTATTATTTCAATGGTGAATTTATGAGTATCATTTTAAGATGACACAACGCACTTTCAAACAATATGTGCATACGAATGTAACGCACATCTTAAAAGTTGACAGCACTTGATGTCATACACATTTATGCACACACACACACACACACACACACACACACACACACACACACACACACACACACACACACACACACACACACACATATATATATATATATATATATATATATATATATATATATATATATATATATATATATATATATATATATACATATAGTAGGAACGGATAATATATATATATATATATATATATATATATATATATATATATATATATATATATATATATATATATATAACTGGCAATAAAAAACACAACTGTGCTGAACTGTGCGCTTGAAGGCAGAATTGTGGGTTTTTATCAAACAATTATATATATATATATATATATATATAGATATATACATATATATATACATATATATATACATATACATATAGGCAAACAAGAGTCTTGCACAAAAAGGGGTGACGCTGCTCTTGCAGCTATGATTATACTCTCCCCAGATAAATCAGCCTAAACTTCATGCAGAGATATCTGCCATCTCTAGCAATACAATAAAAAGCAATGCAAAACAATGCAATGGAATACAATGCAATGCAATACAATGCAATATAATATAATAGAATATAATACAATACAAATAATTCAATGAAAGGTGTCAGAAACGGCATTTTTTATCAAATCAGAGCAAATGGAAAACAAAAATAATGCAACATTTATCATGAACCAGAAAGATAATGTTTCAATAATCATAACAGTCTAAAAACAAAACTTTGCAAGACATGTTTTTCAACATTATTTTTTAATCATGTCCATTTCTTTCCAGGGACAAATATGGCTGTGGGCGGGGTACTTCTAATCCCGGACAAGAAGATTGATCATGTAATGAAATTTCTATAGACACTCATCTTAACACTGACCCGAAATTGATTGAAAGATGAAACAGGATGATAGAATGGTAGGGAGAAACAGGACATGACTGTTTACACCATTATTTTCACTGTAAAGGCTTGTTCAAGGCTGCAACAACTCTACCACTCCTCCTTCCTGAGGCATGTGTGTTTGCTTTTAATTTTGATAATCAGGTTGTAATTTTGAAAACCAACAAAAGGAAAAGAAAAGAGCGCAGGGTGTGGGATTGTGCCTGTGTGTGTGTGTGTGGGGGGGGGGGGGATGAGCAAAAGGAAGTGGGCAAACAATCCAGATAGCAAACAAGATATGGAGAGGAGAAACGAAAAAAAATTATATTCACCATTTTGTTTTAAAAATGCTCACTTCCATCATATATGGATAATGTTTCTGAATGTTTTGTTAAGAGAAACACTGTATCCTCTGTTGTTCTGTGAGTCTTTATGACATTGAAAAACCTGCTCTTAACATAATCCCTGAAAATGTTTGTTTAACTGTTTCTGTTAAATGAGTCCATGACATTTTAAAAAAAAGTTTCTTCTAGTCAGAAACGCTATAAAACACTGTTTAACCCAAAACTCAAAGATGCAATCCCTGATGTGACTTTCCCACCCTCCTCACCCTTCAACCATCTTCCATTTCACATTTGAGGGCTGGGAAAGCTTAGTGGTTAGAGAGCTGAGCTCGAGATCTGATGGTCATGGTTTGAACCACCACCCAGACTCCCATTGGTGGGGATTTCCCTTTGGAGTTGATAACATCTGTGCTGATTCCACTCCCTCAAGACTTCTTCAGTTGAAACTGTTAAGCATACAAACGTAATCCGAAAATCTTGGGCACATGTTAAAAACACATTCCATCTTTGAGAAGAGTTGGCAAGTTTGTAAGGGTAGCAATGGAAGGCTCAAGACTCAAGATTACTTTAATGTCTAAACATGGTAAATTATGAGTGGCTTTTTTGGAAATTACAATTACACAGCATGCATTATAAAACAATTCTGATTAAGAAATAACATGATATTATAAAGGCGAACAACAATCTATGTCCACCCCCACACACACACAGACACTACCCCCTCTCCCCCCCCCACCCCCCAACACACACACATGTGTGGGGGCACGCACACACCAGTAAAGGTTAAGAGTAGCAAAGCAAAACCACACTACAACAACTATCCAAACACATCTCAACACAACATTTTTAAAAGGCATGCACACTGAGATGCCATGTTTATGCACCAGCCCCGAAGTCGGAAAGTGGCTACAGCAATGGTAGGTAGACAGTCTCATAGTTGTGCAAAACCCCACAACTGCTAAACCTGGGAGCTCTAGTCCAGGATAAAAATAGCAACAAACCTTATTCCTGAACTCCTTCTAAAGGGAAACAACTGCTATGGAGGAACAAGCCTGTGTGTACACATCTTCCCAAATAATTGCTAACCAATCAACTCAAGGGTATCGGATTCACCCCTGGAAGACCTCATTATTTTCTCAATTACACTGTTCAAGCAATCTCTTTGTAGCAATGCTCATTTGCATATTGAATGTCACAAGGGGCAAAACTAGTTTAAAAGCTGTTAGTGATCTTAGTTTCCCATCTGCAAGCGTTGATAGGCTGATCAGAAAAATCAAAGAGGATGGAAATGGAAAACGACAATTTGATTACTGACTGTATTTTTTGCAAACAGATAGGGAAGCTTGTTCGTAGTGTGCTTGAGAGAAAAGAGAAAAATGTGTGTCAAAACAAAATGGCTCCACCTTATGGTCGTACCTTGTATGTTTCTTCCCATACCCGTCTCTCTCTCTCTCACTCTCTCACACCAAAACATTCTGATTTATATTATTTGTTTTGTTGACTGATGATGGTGGGATGATGTTTTCAATTGCTTGTATCCTCATGTATTTTTGTGTTTTACTTGCCTATCATGATCATCATTTGGTTTTTTCTCTGTGTGTGGGTTTTTTTTTGGTTTAAAAAAAATTCCTTTGTTATTCTGTTGTTGTCATTCTGTTGTGTGTCTTTTTTTGTTGTTGTTGAGGATGTTGTTGTTTTTAGCTAGTTTTTGTGTTGGCTCTTTTGTCTATTGCAATGTTTTTCTCTCACAGGGACTAGATGTAAAAAAGGATATAAATGCTTATTTCATTATCCTCAATATGCAACAGGGGACGGGATAGCTCAGTGGTCGGAGCACTCGCTTTCCCCCAGCCAAGTTAAGCAGCATCGAGCGTGGTTACCAGTTGGATGGGTGACCGTTTGCGCGCCTTGGCTTCAGTACAGTTCTACCAGTTCACCCAGCTGTAAATGGGTACCTGCCCTCTTTAGGGTCAGGGAAGGTAAAGCAGCGAGGGAGAGGAGATGGGCGCCGCCCTCAATATGCTGGCCCCTAGAGAAGTGAGGTCTCTGACGCCTCGCTCCCCAACGACCTTATAGGTTATGTGACACCTTTACCTTTTGCCTTTACAATACGCAAGACTTAAATAAATAAAGAAGATAAATCTATATCTGCATCCCTGTGTCTCTGTCTCTGTTTCGGGGACGGACTGTAAAAAACATATGAGTGTTTATTCATTATCCTTGAAATTAAAAAAATGTCATTGTAATCAAGCCTTTAGAGCCATAATTATTACACTTAAAATTTAGTTCCCAGAATGTTATCCTGGGGCTAACATAACGGGGAATACTTTATGTCTGTTGCACCAACTGAAAAGACACCCCCCCCCCCAATAAACTGTCTACAGACACCCATCTTGACACTGACCTAGAGCTGGGCTGAAGATGACACAGGCTGCGGACAGGGTGTGTGGGAGGGAGGGAGGGGGGGGGGGAGGAATGAAATATTGACATCATTCTTTTCCTGATGAAAACTTGATCAGGTCTTCAGCCCAACCCTGTTCCTCTTCTTCTGGAAGTGTGTTTACTTTTAATTTTGATAACCAAATTGCCCTGAGAAGAGAGAGAGAGACAGACAGAAACATAGAGAGAGAGAGAGAGAGACAGACAGACAGACAGACAGACAGACAGAAACATAGAGAGAGAGATACATAGAGAGAGAGATTCGGATTGTTTATTGATGTAAAGGCCATTGTCCCTAATAAAGGGGGTACAGTAAACAAACAACAATAATGAAATCACTCAATATACATACACATGCACATTTGTGTATGTGTGTCTGTGTGTGTGAGTAAGAGAGAGAGAGAGAGAGAGAGAGAGAGAGAGAGAGAGAGAGAGAGAGAGAGAGAGAGAGAGAGAGAGAGAGAGAGAGAGAGAGAGAGAGAGAAAGAGAGAGAGAGACAGACAGAAACGGAGAGAGACATAGAGAGATTTGGATAGTTTATTCATGTAAAGGCCATTACCCCTATTAAAGGAAAACAAAATGAATAGAAAGAAGAAAGAAAACAAACCAGAAAGAAAAACAATGAAAAGAAAACAACAAACAGATAGATGTAAAGAGAGACTAAAATATAGTTGAATGAATGAAGGAATGAACCAAACAAACAAACGGAACAGAAAAAGGGAGTAATATTTGAATAAATGGAAAAAAATGATAAAAGAAAGACAAGAAAAAACAAAACAAAAACAAAAGCAATTAAAAAAAAAATAGATGCCTTTCACCCTGAAAAAGAGACACCCCCCTCCAACAAATTGGATTAAGGATAAAGAGAGTGAGAGGTCTAAGAATTTTAGGCCATGTTTTAGAGTATGACTATGACAAATGAAAAACAGCGTAGTTGGCATACATTTCTGACAAACTTTTATCAGAATAGAAAAATAACAATTGACATTTTGACAATCACAGTAAATGCACAGAATCTGTTCTCAAAATTGGCGTTAGAACCATATCACGCTATATCATAATATCCCCAGATTATTATCCTGGGATAAACATGATAGAGGGGTAGTACCTCTTATATTTTGTGCTGGTACTGTACAACCAAACTTGCTGGTGTCATGAAATGTGTGTAGACAGGCATCTTGACTCCGCCCCCAAACCAGGCTGAAGATGAAGCAGGCTGATGACATGGCTGGCTGGACAAAGAGCTGAGTGTGGACTGTGTTCTTTGTTCTGCTCAGGACCAAGGCTGGTTCAGGTCTGTATGCACTCACTCTGTCTGTCTGTCTGTCTCCCTGGGAAAGGCGTGTTTGCTTTCCATTTTCGTAATTGAATTACATTTTTTTCAAAAACAGGGATGAAGGGGAAAGAGAAAAATGGAGAGAAGGGGAAAAGACAGAAGGAGACAGAACAAAATAAAGAAGAGAAAAAAGGAAGAAGGAACATTGAAAAAGGAAAGAAAAAAGAGAAAGGAAAAAGAACAGAAAATGAAAGGAAAGAAAGAACCCCCCCCCCCTAATAAAACACCCACAAAACCCCACAAAACTAGAAAAGAAAAGAATGACTATAAAAGATAGAAGTAAAAGAAGAAAGAAAGAAACTATGAATAATGATAAAAAAAGACAAAAAACGGAAAGGGCGGACAAAAAAACACACCACATGCAAAAAACAAGACAGACAGAAAAATCAGACAATTAAACGATAAAGACAGACCTAACAGACAGAAAACCAGAGCAAGAAAGATAACAATAATAATAATAATAATAATAATAATAATAATAATAATAATAATAATAATAATAATAATAATAATAATAATGATAATAATAATAATGATATATGGAATTTATATAGCGCTGAATCTTGGAAAAACAAACAAATCGAAGCGCTTGCACTCAAATCATTTACACGCATGCAACTCTCCTTAAACATAATGAACAAGATATTTCAAATCTATGCGCATGCACGCACGCACGTATGCACGCATGCACACACACCACACACACACACACACACACACACACACACACACACACACACACACACACACACAACACCACACACACATATATATATACACACTCATGAACACACTTAGGAGGTGAAGGATGCTGTTGAAAATTAGGGACAGATATTTGGGGGGAAAGTCTCAGGTAGAAAATAGGTGTTTTGAGGCTGGATTTGAAGGTGTCAAATGAAGGCTTTTGGCAAAGTGAAAGAGGGAGGTCATTCCAGATGGAAATGCAAACATCTCCAGAAAGGGTTCTCACATCAAAACCACATCCTTCAACTCATCTGATTGTTCCGTTGTCAAAACAAGTCTTCAGAGAAAAAACAAACCAACGAAATAAAGACTTATAAAATAATCTAAACAAAACGAAGTCACCAACAAACATAACAGCACAAACAGAACAGCTTCAAGCCAATCCATCCCCTACACATTCAAATCCCAAACCAGACAAAAGAAACAAGACAGCGTGACAAGCTAACAAAACAATAAACAGACATAACAAAATTAAAACAAAGACACAGGAGGAGAGAAGAAGAAGAAGAAGAAGAAGAAGAACAACAACAACAACAACAACAACAAAAGAACAAGAAGAAGAAAAGAAGAAGAGGAAGAACAACAACAACAACAATTACAACAATATTAACAACAAGATCAAGAACAAGAAGTACAACAACAACAACAAACAACAACAACAATAATTACAACAATATTATCAACAAGATCAAGAACAAGAAGTACTACAACAACAACAACAACAAACAACAACAACAACAATTACAACAATATTAACAACAAGATCAAGAAAAAGAAGTACAACAACAACAAACAACAACAACAACAACAACAACAAACAACAACAACAACAACAACAGACTTACCCCCACTTTCACGCCTGAGGAAGTCAAAGACTGGTGCACTAACAGACACAAACTCACTTTCCCAAGTGTCCTCCTCTACTTCTCCTATCAACTATCCTCATCCATTATCCTCATCAATTATCTCCATCCATTGTCCTCATCAATTATCGTTATCTATTATCGTCACCAATTATCCCATCAATTATCCTCACCAATTATCCCATCAGTTACCCCGTTCAATTAGCCTCAGCCATTATCCTCAGCAACTGTCCCCATAAATGATCCTCGGCAACTATCCTATCAAT
Organism: Rapana venosa; assembly: GCA_028751875.1. Taxonomy (NCBI): domain Eukaryota; kingdom Metazoa; phylum Mollusca; class Gastropoda; order Neogastropoda; family Muricidae; genus Rapana; species Rapana venosa. The sequence goes on from CM054139.1 coordinate 38,328,395, forward strand.
TATCCTCATAAATTATCCTTGTCAATCATCCTCATCAATTATCCTCAGCACTTGTCCCCATTAATTATCCTCACACCCCCCCCCCCCCCTTCTCAGCTCAGCTAATGGCTTTGCTTCTCCAATCCACTCTAACTTTCCAAATTGCCTGAGTTATCGTCCTTGAAACTCACAGGGAGAGTGGAGGAGGAGGAACAAAAACTTCACTAACAGCATTGACAATGTTTGTTGTAACCCGCAAGAGGGAGAGAAAGAGTTAAAGGGCAAGGGGGAGAGATTGGGCGGAGGGAGAGAGAAGGGGAGAGGGTGATCCCTTTGCATGTTGTTGATTTGATTGATTTATCTCCCTTGCTCTTCTTCCACTGTGCAAATAAACCCAGACCCATAGTATTATGCATGTAGCGACATTCTAATCTTATCAGAGGGGGCGGGATAGCCTAGTGGTTAGAGTGCTGCGCTGATGATCTGAAGGCCCGGGATTTAGCCTGGGCTGAAGCCGTTCAAGGGATTGCTTTCCCCTGTAGTTGACATCAGAACTAACTCCACTCCCCCAAAAGTCTTTTGGTGGAGACTATAAAACAAGGCCCCCATGTGCCAACGCACGAATACCATGTGCCATCTAGCACGTGTGTTAATTAACGCATTCTGCCTTTTGTAAGAGTAGGCGGTAAGATCGGAGGACCAAAAATATACTAGAAACCACATTGTCACTGATGTCCTGTAAAGACATCATTTTCGAAGTCGGAATGTGGCTACCTTAATGGAGGGCAAAAAACCCGGTCGCATTTGAAAAAAAAAATCTGTAAGAATGATTCTCAGATTTCCAGCCAAGGACTAACAAATACTCTTCTTGTCAGGGACGGGATAGCCTGGTGGTTAGAACATTTCGCTGCAATCTGACGACCCGGGTTCGATTCCCGTTCAAGGGGACATTTTACCCTGGAGTTAACATCAGTACTGACTCCACTCTCCCCAAAAGCTCTTTGAATGAGACTATAAATCGAGGCGCCGTGTGCGAACGTACGCAGACCATCTTGCGAACACGTTAAATCCTGTTCTGCTTTTCAAAAGAGTAGGCCATTGTGTTCCGGTAGGAACAGATGACAGAATTTACAAAACTGCATACACACGGGGACTGGCTTTAAAAAGCACATAAATGTTTATTCCATTATCCTCGATATAAAAGAATACAAGAAAAACAGAGAAAACGCGAGAGGACCGCAGAGTGACAAGAAAGGTAGTTTTGTAAACTGGTAGACTAGCAAGATCATGCTCAAAGTTATTTTGAATCGACTCAAGAAGGAGGCAGAAGAACACCTTGTAGAGGAACAAGCTGGGTTCAGGGCAGGCAGGAACACAATCGAACAGATTTTTAACTGCCACATCCTGATGGAAAAACATCTTCAACATCAGAGAGACCTGTTACACAACTTCATCGACTTCAAGAAGGCTTTCGACAGAGTATGGCACGAAGGCCTGTGGCAGGTCCTCAGAATGTTTGGCATTGAAGAAGGACTAGTGCAAACCATTCAAGCACTATACAACACCGCAAGCAGTGCAGTCCTTCTGAACAATCAGGTCGGAGACTACTTCAAAACCACAGTTGGGGTCCGACAAGGATGCCTGTTATCTCCAATCCTGTTTAATCTGTTCTTGGAAAACATTATGAGAGAGACCCTCCATGACTTCCACTCTACCATCTCCATTGGCGGCAGACCCCTCAACAACTTACGGTTTGCCGATGACATTGACCTCAAGGGCGGAAGTAACACAGAGTTGCAAGATCTTACGACCAGACTTGAGAACAGAGCTGGAGCATATGGGATGGAGGTGAGCTCGGAGAAAATTAAAGTACTTGTGAACAGTACGAGCAACGCCACTGCTAAAATTTACATTAACGGCCAGCAACTGGAGGAGGTAAACGCTTTCAAATACCTTGGCGCTACACTCACAAAGGACCGGCAATCGACGACAGAAATCAAAGTCAGAATAGCCATGGCAACATCTTCCATGACAAAACTCACCACCATATGGAAAAGTAAAGAGATCAGTTTCCCAATCAAACTAAAGCTCTACAAAGCCCTAATTTAGACGATCCTGCTGTACGGAAGTGAAACCTGGACATTGACTGCTGAAACAGCAAAGCGAATCCAGTCATTTGAAACAAAATGCCATAGAAAACTACTGGGCATATCCTGGAGAGAACGAAAGACCAATGAATTTGTCAAGAGTCAAATAACACGGCTGGCAGGTCCACAGGAACCCCTTCTCACCATCGTCAAGAAGAAAAAGCTGACATGGTTCGGCCACGTCACCCGCCACAACACTCTGCCCAAAACAGTACTGCAGGGAACACTCGAAGGTGGCAGAAAGAGGGGAAGACAGAACAAGTCATGGATGGACATCAGAGAATGGACCAGGATGAATGACTCAGCACTACTGCGCAGAGCCAAGGACCGAGATGGATGGAGGAGGCTTACCACAGCATCGTCTTTCGTGTCTCCCCCACGACCGCCAAGGTCACGGGTCTGATTATGATGATGAGACTAGATAGGCTAATACCTGTTCCTCTGCATTGAAATGGAGTGTTCTCTTTACAGTGTTCGAGTCGTTGAGTTACACACTAAAGACTCAAGAATACTTCATCATTTCAATGGTGAAATTATGAGTGGCAATTTAAGATGACACAACGCACTTTAAAACAATATGTACATATAAATGTAACGCTCATCTTAAAAGTTGACAGGACTTGATGTCATACACATTTATGCACACATACACACACACACACCACACACACACAACACACACACACACACACACACACACACACACACACACACACACACACATATATATATATATATATATATATATATATATATATATATATATATATATATATATATATATATATATATATATATATATATGACGTACAATCACACGCACAAATGCGTCTACATCCGCACACACGCATGCATGTGTGTGCACAAATACTATGTATACAAACAGACAGACTATATCACATTTTAGGAAAAGAGCCCCCCAAAAAGGACAAAGACTTCAAAGTCTGAAACCGACCCCCCCCCCCCCCCCCCCTCCCTCCCTTCCCTATTTGAAACAATCTGTTTAATTAGAGAAAAGAAAAGACACCCAGCACCATCTGCCACTCATTTCCTCAGCCACACCCTCCTTCCATTCTCCTGCCCCCCTAACCCACGAAATAAATACAACAGGAAAAAACAAAAGCCGCTGGTCAGAAGATGACACCCCCTTCCTAGCAGGCAAGAGGTGACAAGTATCGCCATCTCTACCTCTCCCCAAAGTCAGAATGTGGCTACCTTAACAGTGAACAGAAACGGTCGGCTTGGCAAGATCTCACCAGTGGTGAACTTTGGAGCGGTGAAACTAAAAACCCAGTCTCCCCACAGGGGCGGGATGGCCTAGTGGTTATAACGCTGTGCTCGAGACTTAACGGCCCAGGGGTCGAGCCTGGGTTGGAGCTGCTTTTAAGAAGCTCGTTCAAAGGGGAGATTTCTCCTGGATTTGTAACTCCATTGCTGACTCCACTCCTCCGACAGTTCTTGGGACGAGACTATAAGCTGAGGCCCCGTGTGCAAAGGTGAAACATCTTGCACACAATTTAAGAACTGTTTTGTCTGTAGGAAGTGTATGCCATTTATGCCAGTAGGAATGGATTATATATATATATATATATATATATATATATATATATATATATATATATATATATATATATATATATATATATATAACTGGCAATAAAAAACACAACTGTGCTGAACTGTGTGCTTGAAGGCAGAATTGTGGCTTTTTATCAAGACAATTATATATATATATATATATATATATATATATATATATATATATATATATATATATATATATATATATATATAGGCAAACAAGAGTCTTGCACAAAAAGGGGTGACGCTGCTCTTGCAGCTATGATTATACTCTCCCTGGAGAAGTCAGCCTAAACTTCATGCAGATATATCTGCCATCTCTAGCAATACAGTACAAAACAATGCAAAACAATGCAATACAAAGCAAAGCAATGCAATACAATACAATGCAATATGACATAATACAATATAATACAATGCAAACAATTCAATGAAAGGTGTCAGAAACGGCTTTCCTATAAAATCAGAGCAATTTGAAAACAAAAATAATGCAACATTTATCATGAACCAGAAAGATAACGTTTCAATAATCATAACAGTCTAAAAATAAAACTTTGCAGGGCATGTTTTTCAACATTATTTTTTTTAATGATGTTCATTTCTTTCCGGGAACAGAAATGGCTGGGGGAGGGGGGGACTTTTAATCACGGACAAGAAGATTGTTCATATAATGGTAGTTCTATAGACACTCATCTTAACACTAACCCAAAATTGATTTAAAAATGAAACAGGGTGGTAGAATGATAGGGAAAAACAGGACATGACTGTTTACACCATTATTTTCATTGTAAAGGCTTGTTCAAGGCTGCAACAACTCTACCACTCCTCTGTTCTGAGGCATGTGTGTTTGCTTTTAATTTTGATAATCAGGTTGTAATTTTGAAACCCAACAAAAGGAACAGAAAAGAGCGCAGGGTGTGGGATTCTGCTTTCGTGCTCTGTGTGTGTGTGTGTTGGGGTGGGGTGGGGAGGGGGGAGTTATGAGAAAAAGGAAGTGGGCAAACAATCCAGATAGCAAATAAGATAGAGAGAGGAGAAACGGTGAAAATAATGTAGTCGCCATTTTGATTTTAAAAAGCTCACTCTCATCATATATGGATAAGGTTTCTGAATAATGTGTGAAGAGAAAGAATGTATCCTCTGTAGTTTCATGAGTCTTTATCACATAAAAACCCTGCTCTTCACATAATACCTGAAAATATTTAAATGTTTTTGTTCAATGAATCCATGACAACAGTTTTTAGAAAAGTTTCTTCTAGTCAGAAACGCTATAAAACACTGTTTAACCCAAAACGCAAAGATGCAATCCCTGATGTGACTTTCCCACCCTCCTCACCCTTCAAACATCTTCCATTTCACATTTGAGGGCTGACATAGCCTAGTGGTTAGAGTGATGAGCTCGAGATCTCATGGTCAGGGTTTGAACCACCACCAGGACTCCCATTGGTGGGGATTTCCCTTTGGAGTTGATAACATCTGTATTGCTGACTCCACTCCCTCAAAACTTCTTGAATTGAAACTCTTAAGTATACAAACGTAATCAGAAAATCTTGGGCACTTGTTAAAAACACATTCCATCTTTGAGAAGACTAGGCAAGTTTGTAAGGGTAGCAATGAAAGACTCAAGACTCAAGATTACTTTAATGTCTAAACTTGAGAAATTATGAGTGTTTTTTTTTGAAATTACAATTACACAGCATGCATTATAAAACAATACTGATTAAGAAATAACATAATATCATAAAGGCCAACAACAATCTATGTCCACCCCCACACACAGAAACACTACCCCTCCCCGCCCGCCCCCCCCCCCCCCCCCCCCCCCCCATCCCAACACACACACACACATGTGTGGGGGCATGCACACACCAGTAAAGGTTAAGAGTAGCAAAGCAAAACCACACTACAACAATTATTCAAACACATATCACCACAACATTTTTAAAAGGCATGCACACTGAGGTGCCATATTTATGCACCAGCCCCAAAGTCGGAAAGTGGCTACAGCAATGGTGGGTAGACAGCCTCATAGTTATGCAAAACCCCACACCTGCTAAACCTGGGAGCTCTAGCCCAGGATAAAAATAGCAACAAACGTTATTCCTGCACTCCTTCTAAAGGGAAACAACTGCTATAGAGGAACAAGCATGTGTGTACACATCTTCCCAAATAATTGCTAACCAATCAACTCAAGGGTATCGGATTCACCCCTGGAAGACCTCATTATTTTCTCAATTACACTGTTCAAGCAATCTCTTTGTAGCAATGCTCATTTGCATATTGAATGTCACAAGGGGCAAAACTAGTTTAAAAGCTGTTAGTGATCTTAGTTTCCCATCTGCAAGCGTTGATACGCTGATCAGAAAAATCAAAGAGGATAGAAATGGAAAACGACAATTTGATTACTGACTGTAATTTTTGCAAACAGATAGGGAAGCTTGTTCGTAGTGTGCTTGAGAGAAAAGAGAAAAGTGTGTGTCAAAACAAAATGGCTCCACCTTATGGTCGTACCTTGTATGTTTCTTCCCATACCCGTCTCTCTCTCTCTCACTCTCTCACACCAAAACATTCTGATTTATATTATTTGTTTTGTTGACTGATGATGGTGGGATGATGTTTTCAATTGCTTGTATCCTCATGTATTTTTGTGTTTTACTTGCCTATCATGATCATCATTTGGTTTTTTCTCTTGTGTGTGGGTTTTTTTTTGGTTTAAAAAAAATTCCTTTGTTATTCTGTTGTTGTCATTCTGTTGTGTGTCTTTTTTTGTTGTTGTTGAGGATGTTGTTGTTTTTAGCTAGTTTTTGTGTTGGCTCTTTTGTCTATTGCAATGTTTTTCTCTCACAGGGACTAGATGTAAAAAAGGATATAAATGCTTATTTCATTATCCTCAATATGCAACAGGGGACGGGATAGCTCAGTGGTCGGAGCACTCGCTTTCCCCCAGCCAAGTTAAGCAGCATCGAGCGTGGTTACCAGTTGGATGGGTGACCGTTTGCGCGCCTTGGCTTCAGTACAGTTCCACCAGTTCACCCAGCTGTAAATGGGTACCTGCCCTCTTTAGGGTCAGGGAAGGTAAAGCAGCGAGGGAGAGGAGATGGGCGCCGCCCTCAATATGCTGGCCCCTAGAGAAGTGAGGTCTCTGACGCCTCGCTCCCCAACGACCTTATAGGTTATGTGACACCTTTACCTTTTGCCTTTACAATACGCAAGACTTAAATAAATAAAGAAGATAAATCTATATCTGCATCCCTGTGTCTCTGTCCCTGTTTCGGGGACGGATTGTAAAAAACATATGAGTGTTTATTCATTATCCTTGAAATTAAAAAAATGTCATTGTAATCAAGCCTTTAGAGCCATAATTATTACACTTAAAATTTAGTTCCCAGAATGTTATCCTGGGGCTAACATAACGGGGAATACTTTATGTCTGTTGCACCAACTGAAAAGATACCCCCCCTTCCCCCCCCATAAACTGTCTACAAACACCCATCTTGACACTGACCTAGAGCTGGGCTGAAGATGACACAGGCTGCTGACACAGTGTGTGTGGAAGGGGGAGGGAGGGGGGGGGGAGGAATGAAATATTGACATCGTTCTTTTCCTGATGACAACTTGTTCAGGTCTTCAGCCCAACCCTGTTCCTCTTCTTCTGGAAGTGTGTTTACTTTTAATTTTGATAACCAAATTGCTCTGAGAGAGAGAGACAGAGAGAGAGAAAGAGAGATACATAGAGAGAGAGATTCGGATTGTTTATTCATGTAAAGGCCTTTGCCCTTAATAAAGGGGGTACAGTAAACAAACAACAATAATGAAATCACTCAATATACATACACATGCACATTTGTGTATGTGTGTTTGTGTGTGTGAGAGTAAGAGAGAGAGAGAGAGAGAGAGAGAGAGAGAGAGAGAGAGACAGACAGACAGACAGACAGACAGACAGACAGACGGACGGACAAAGAGCAATCAAGAGTTAAAAAGAAAGCAGAAATGCACAGAGATAATAAAGAAGTCAATCAAAAACACGCAAGGATCCCAACATAGATATAAATATAAGCAAACAACCCCAAAGACAAATAGCTGTGGAAAAAAGATAAAAGAAAACACAATGAATAGAAAGAAGAAAGACACAAAAGCAGAAAGAAAAATAAAGAAAAGAAGAGAACAAATAGAAAGACGTAAAGAGAGACTGAAACATAGTTGAGTGAATGAAGGAATAAACCAAACAAACAAACCGAACCAAAAAAAGGAAGTAATATTTGAATGAACGAAACAATGGAGAGAAATAAAGAAAACAAAACAAAACAAAACCAAAAAAAGCAATTAAAAAAATCTATAGATGCTTTTCACTCTGAAAAAGAGACCTCCCCCCCTTCTCCAACAAATTAGATTAAGGATAAAGAGAGTGATAGGTATAAGAATTTTAGGGGGTATTTTAGAGTAGGACTATGAAAAATGATAAACGGCATAGTTGGCGTACGTTTCTGACAAACTTTTATCAGAACAGAAAAATAACAATTGGCATTCTGACAACTACAGAAAATGTACGGAATCTTTCCTCAAAATCGGCGTTAGAACCATATCACGCTATATCTTAATATCCCCAGATTATTATCCTGGGATAAACATCATAGAGGGGTAGTACCTCTTATATTTTTCCTGGTACTGTACAACCAAACTTGCTGGTGTCATGAAATGTGTGTAGACAGGCATCTTGACTCCGCCCCCAAACCAGGCTGAAGATGAAGCAGGCTGATGACATGGCTGGCTGGACAAAGAGCTGAGTGTGGACTGTGTTCTTTGTTCTGCTCAGGACCAAGGCTGGTTCAGGTCTGTATGCACTCCCTCTGTCTGTCTGTCTGTCTCCCTGAGAAGGGCGTGTTTGCTTTCCATTTTCGTAATTGAATTACATTTTTTTGGTCAAAAAACCGGGATGAATGGGAAGAGAAAATTGAAGAGAAGGGGAAAAGACAGAAGGAGACAGAAGCAAATAAAGAAGAGAAAAAAGGAAGAAGAAGGAACATTGAAAAAGGAAAGAAAAAAAGAGAAAGGAAAAAGAAAAAGAAAAGGAAGGAAAGAAAGAACAAACAAAAAAACCCCGAAACTAGAAAAAAAGAAAAGAATAACTATACAGATAGAGGTAAAAAAGAAAGGAAAAAATGAATCATGATAAAAGAAGATAAACAGAAGAAAAACAAATAAAGAAAGGGCGGAGAAAAAGACACACCGCATGAAAAAAGGACAGACAGAAAAATCAGACAACTAAACGATAAAAGACAGACCTAACGGACAGAAAACCAGAGCAACAGAAACGATGTTGTGAAATGCAAACATCTTCAGAAAGTTCCTCACATCAAAACTACATCCTTCAACTCATCTGATTGTTCCGCTGTCAAAACAAGTCTTCAGTGAGAAAAACAAACCAACCCAATATAGACGTATAAAAGCATCTAAACAAAATGAAGTCACCAACAAACATAACAGCACAAACAGAACAGCTTCAAGCTAATCCATTCCCTCCACACCCAAATCCCAAACCAGACAAAAGAAACAAGACAGCGTGACACGCCAACATAACAATAAACAGACAAAACAAAATTAAAATAAAGGCAGAGAAGAAGAAGAGAGAGAAGAAGAAGAAGAAGAAGAACAACAACAACAACAACTAACAACAACAACAACAAAAGAAGAAGAAGAAGAAGAAAAGAAGAAGAGGAAGAAGAAGAAGAACAACAAAAATAACAATATTAACAACAAGTCCAAAAACAAGAAGTACAACAACAACAACAACAACAACAGACTTACCCCTACTCCCACGCCTGAGGAAGTCAAAGACTGGTGCACTAACAGACATAAACCCACTTTCCCATATGTCCTCCTCTACTTCTCCTGTCAACTATCCTCATCCATTATCCTCATCACTTATCCTCACCCATTATTCTCAGCAACTGACCCCATCAATTATCCTCAGCAACTATCCCATCAATTATCCTCATCAATTACCCTTGTCAATCATCCTCATGAATTATCCTCAGCACTTGTCCCCATTAAGTACCCTCACCCCCCAGCTCAACCAATGGCTTTACTTCTCCAATCCACTCTAACATCCTTACAGTCTCCAACTTTCCAAATTGCTTGAGTTACCGTCCTTGAATCTCACAGAGAGAAGGAGAAGGAGAAGAAAAACGTCACTAACAGAATTGAGAATGTTTGTTGTAACCAGCAAGAGGGAGAGGGAGAGTTAACTCTCTTGTTGTTGGATTCTACGGAGCTAAACTGCCTGTAGATTTTGAATTCTTTGAAGGTTTTCTACCTCCATCTGACTTACTTTACTCCTAAGACAATTGTGTGTGTGCATGACAAGTTATCAAGCTGAAATTTTGTCACAAGCTAGGTATGTCTTTGTACTTGCATTTAGGCGCAAGTTTATGTGTCTGGTCACCAGATGTCTTGTCATTGTCACCTTATTTGTCACCAATCACAGGTTAAAATATGGTATGTATGATAAAACAGCAAGTCCTGCATGGATTTGACAATAGTTCAAGCATGTTAGTGTCGAATAAGGAAGTGATACCCAGCTGATGTGTTTACCAATGGTTATGTGCATTAGTACTTCAAGGATGTGTCACACAATGTCCCCATAGCACCTGTTGTTTTATGGTATGTCTTGAGGAGACAAGTTTTGTTTAACTATTTTTTCTTTTGAAAACAAGTCATATTCAATCAACATGTGACCTTTATACTGTACTTCATATCTGCGTGTGATACCACATGTTTGTTAAGTGTACAGAGGTGTATTATTGTACATGACTGTCACACTGTCACCAGTGTCACAGCACAGGTGTGACAAATTCGAAACAACACAGAACTTCTGTAACCCTACAAAATTTTAATGTTGGTAGTCTCTAAAGTAGTCGTAGTGGTGGCACAGGGTCACATCACATCACAAAAAGCACAAATTATGGATGTGTGTGTGTGTGTGTGGGAGGGGGGGGGGGGTGTACCCATTGCTCTCACCTGTCGAACCTTGGCAGACGGGAGACTTATTTTCTTTTCCTTCTTGCTATTTTCATTATCGGCATATCTGTTCGTTTCTGCCATTGCAGTTTCAAAGCAAAAGTGTGGTAATAATGAGAAAACAGTCAAAGGGCATCGTTTTCAGGCGTCTATGCCGCGGACTGGCCAGGAGGTCAAATTTCTCCACAGTCGTGTGTGTAGCACAGGTCAGGAATGTGCCCTGTAGCACATTATTTTCAGGCTCACTCTTCTCCCTATAACTGCAGCATTTCCTTCCTCCTCTTCCTCGTAAGCGTTTAAGATCGGACTCACTTAACAATTCTCGTTCAAATGTTTCTACTTCCAAGACAATAACATTCAATTTATTGTCTTGCTTATCAGATGAATCGTGTGCTCCTAAAGAAAACGCGATTTTTTACCGCCACGCTGCACCATTGAAAAGCGTTCCGGTCGCTGACTGTTATTTCTTCCTTCCCTCCCCACTACACACATGTTAGTGGTCTAAATTTATCACTGGCACCGTCTGACACCCTCCCTGCATCGCCCCACCAATTTTCAAACACACAGTGTGAAAACCACGAGGTCTGTGTGTGATGGAAAAGTACTGCCCACATGGGCAGCACCAACTGTCGGCTGCGGTCGGATTGGAATCTAGCAGCAGCCTCCGTTACTGTCGCTGCGGCCCGATCAGGGACTCAAGGGTTAAAGGGAGAGGGGTTGAGATTGGGCGGAAAGAGAGAGAAGGGGAGAGGGTGAGCCCTTTGCATGTTGTTGATTTGATTGATTTATCTCCCTTGCCCTTCTCCTACTGTGCAAATAAACCCTGACCCATAGTATTATGCATGTACGAGACATTCTAATTTTATCAGAGGGGGCGGGATAGCCTAGTGGTTAGAGTGCTGCGCTGATGATCTGAAGGCCCGGGATTTAGCCTGGACTGAAGCCGTTCAAGGGATTGCTTCCCCCTGTAGTTGACATCAGAACTAACTCCACTCCCCAAAAGTGTTTTGGTCGAGACTATAATATTAATAATAATAATATATGGAATTTATATATCGCTGAATCTTGTAAAAAAACAAACAAATCGAAGCGCTATATACTATAAACCAAGGCTCTCGTGTGCCAATGCACGCATACCATGTACCATCTAGCACATGCGTTAATTAAAACACATTCTGCCTTTTGTAAGAGTAGGCGGTAAGAAAGGAGGACCCAGCAATATACTAAAAACCACATAGTCACTGATGTCCTGTAGACATCATCTTCGAAGTCGGAATGTGGCTACCTTAATGAAGGGCCAAAAACAACGGTCGCATTTGCAAAAAAATCTGTATGAATGGTTATGATTTCCAGCCAAGGACTAACAAATACTCTTCTTGTCAGGGACAGGATAGCCTAGTGGTTAGAACATTTCGCTCGCAATCTGACGACCCGGGTTCGATTCCCGTTCAAGGGGATATTTTCCCCTTTGAGTTAACATCATTACTGACTCCACGCTCCCCAAAAGTTCTTTCGATGAGACTATAAACCGAGGTCCCGTGTGTGAACGAACACAGAACATCTTGCGAACACGTTAAATCCTGTTCCGCTTTTCGTAATAGTAGGCCATTGTGTGCCCGTGGGAACAGATAACAGAATTTACAAAGCCACATACACACGGGGACTAGGTGTAAAAAAGCGAGTAAGTGCTTATTGCATTATCTTCGATATAAAAGAATAAAAGCTTAAAAAAAAGAAGAGAAACAGTGAGAGGAGCTCAGGGTGACAAGAAAGGTAGTTTTGTGAACTGGTAGACTAGATAGGCTAATACCTGTTCCTCGGCATTGAAATGGAGTTGTCTCTTTATAATGTCTGTGTCGTTGAGTTAGACACTTAACACTCATAACTACTTTATTATT